>CAJQZJ010031511.1:7402292-7465545 GCA_907164525.1 Lophiomys imhausi
ATGACAGTGTACGTAAGTGATCCCAAAGCAGAGGATATGACAGTGTATGTTAGTGATCCCAAAGCAGAGGATATGGTAGTGTACATAAGTGGTACCCAAAATTCTACCAGAGAACTACAGCTGATAAACACCGTTAGCAATACGGCTGGATACAAAATTAACTAAAAAAAAAAAAAAAAATCAGTAGCTCTCCTTTATACAAACGATCAACAGGCTGAGAAAGTAATTAGGGAAACAACACCCTTCACAATAGCCACAAATAATATAAAATATCTTGGTGTAACTCTAACCAAGCAAGTGAAAGACCTCTATGACAAGAACTTCAAGTCTCTGAAGAAAGAAACTACAGAAGATAATAGAGGATTGAAAGATCTCCCATGCTCATGGATAGGTAGGATTAACATAGTAAAAATGATCATCTTACCAAAAGCAATCTATAGATTCAATACAACTCCCAACAAAATTCCAACACAATTCTTTACAGACCTTGAAAGAACAATTCTCAATGATATGGACAGAAAAAAAAAAAAAAAAAAAAAAAAAAAACCACAGGATAGCTAAAAACAATAAAAGAACTTCTGGAGGTATCACCATCCCTGATTTCAAGCTGTAGTACAGAGCAGTAGTATTAAGAGACGTCAAGGGCTGGAGAGGTGGCTCAGAGGTTGGGAGCACTGGCTGTTCTTGCCAGGGTCCTGAGTTTGATTCCCAGCAACCACATGGTGGCTCACAGCCATCTACATTGAGATCTGCCTGGGCATATATGTAGAGCAAATACTGTATACATAATAAATAAATAAATAAATGTTAAAAAAATATCTTAAAAAAAAAAAAAAAGAGACGTCAAAAGCAGACAACGGAAAAAAGAAAACGTCAACAAATGGTGCTGGTCTAACTGGATGTCTGTATGTAGAAGAATGCGAATACACTTATATTTTTCACCCTGCACAAAACTCAAGTCCAAGTGGGCCAAAGACTGCAACATAAAACCGGATACACTAAATCTAACAGAAGAGAAAACACGAATGGCTCAGGCACTAAGATCAACAATGATAAATGGGACCTCATGAAACTTACAAGCTTCTGTCAGTAGGACAAAACGGCAGCCTACAGACTGGGAGATCTTCACCAGCCCTACATCTGACAGATGGCTAATACCCAATATATATAAAGAACTCAAGAAATTAGACACCAACAAGCCAGATGACCCAAATAAAAACGGGGTACAGAGAACTCTCAACAGAGGGATCCCTAATGGCCGAGAAACACTTAAAAGAAATGTTCAGCATCTTTAATCATCAGAGAAATACAAATAAAAACAACTCTGAGGTTCCATCTTACACCTATCAGAATGGCTAAGATTAAAAACTCAAGCAACAGCACACGCTGGCGAGAATATGAAGAGAGGAGAGCACTCCTCCATTGCTGGTGGGAGTGTCCCACTTGTACAACAACTTTGGAAACCAATTTGGCAGTTTCTCAGAAAATTGGGAGTAGTTTTACCTCAAGACCTTGGGCATATACCCAAAAGATGCTCTACCATACCACAAGGACACCTGCTCAACTATATTCATAGCAGCTTTATTTGTAATAGCCAGAAATGGGAAACAACCTAGTTGTCCCTCAAGAATGGATAAAGAAAATATGATACATTTGCACAATGGAATACTACTCAGCTATTAAAAACAAGGATGTTATGAAATTTGCAGGCAAATGGATAGAACTACAAAAGATCATCCTGAGTGAGGTAACCCAGACCCAGAAAGACACACATGGTACGTGCTCACTTATAAGTGGATATTAGTCATATAGTACAGGATAACCATGCTACAATCCAGACCCAAAGAAGCTAAGTCACAAGGAGGGCCCAAGGGAAGAAGCTTGAATCTCACTCAGAAGGGGAAATAAAATGACATTGGAGGTGGATGGAGGAAGGGAACTGGGGGGGGGGGTGTGGGGATGGGGAGGGCAATAAGAAGGGGATTAGGTGTAGGAAAAGCAGCGGGGCGGGGGGGGGGAGGCAGGAGAGAGAATGGAAATCAGTGGTGGGGGCATATCTAGGGTGTAATTTGTTCTGCCTACAAGATGTGCAGGGATAAAGAGGGAGCAGAGACTGAGAGAATGGCCAACCAAAGACTGACCCAACTTGAGACCTATCCCAAGGATGAGAACCAATCCCTGACACTATTAATGGTACTCTGCTATACTTGTTGAAAGGAGCCTAGCATAACTGTCCTCTGAGAGGCTTCACCCAGCAGCTGATTAAAACAGATGCAGAGACCCACAGCCAAACATTAGATGGAGTTTTGGGAGTCTTATGGAGGAGTTAGGGGAAGGACAGAGGGACCCAGATGGACAAGGATTTCACAAGAAGACCAACAGAGTCAACTAACCTAGGCCCTTAGGACTCACAGAGACTGAACCACCAACAAAACAGCATGCATGGGCTGTACCCCTCCCCACACATATGTAGCAGAAGTGCAGCTTGGTCTCCATGTAGGTTCCCCAACAACTCGAGCAGGGGCTGTCTCTGTTGCCTGTCTGTGGATCCTGTTCCCCTAACTGGACCACCTTGCCTGGCCTCAGTGGGAGAGGATATGCCTAGTCCTGCAGGGACTTGATGTGCCAGGGTGGGTTGGTACCCATGGGGGAGCTCTTCTAAGAGGAGAAGGAGGTGGTTATGAGAGGAGGGGCTGTGAAGGCGGACCGGAAGGAGAAGAGGGAGAGCTGTGACAGGGATGTAAAGTGAGTAAACAAAATTTTTAAAATGTCAGAAATTCACCATCATGCTTATGGATAATCCATGGGTTCAAAATAGAAATCAAGACAAGAACCTGTGTAAGAGTGTACCTATGTAGACGATGTCAGCCTCAGGTGTCTTCCTCTATCATTGGTCACTCCCTTCTCTGAGACAGGGTCTCTCACCCAATAGCTGTCTAGGCTGCAAGCCCCAGGGACCTTCTGTTTTTGCCCACCTGGCACTTGGATTATAATTATAGGCACATGTTACCATACCCCGGGCCTTACATGGGTCCTGGAGATTTGAATTCAGGACCTCTTGCTTGGACACTAACTTTATCCACTAAGCCATCTCCCCTAGATCTTAGAAAAATCTTTGAAATGACTGTTAAAAAAAAAAAAGTAGAAGCAGTGTGAAGAAGCATCGCGGACGACCCCCGTACGGACCAAGCCTGCGCGCCGCCGTATCCCCGCACAGAGCGCCGACGTGTCCCCCTCCACCGCCGCCATGCCCAAAAGAAAGGCCGAAGGGGATGCTAAAGGAGATAAAGCCAAGGTGAAGGACGAGCCACAGAGAAGGTCTGCAAGGTTGTCTGCTAAACCTGCTCCTCCAAAGCCAGAACCCAAGCCCAAAAAGGCCCCCACAAAGAAGGGAGAGAAGGTACCCAAGGGGAAGAAGGGGAAAGCTGATGCCAGTAAGGATGCAAATAATCCTGCAGAAAATGGAGACACCAAAACAGACCAGGCACAGAAAGCTGAAGGTGCTGGAGATGCCAAGTGACGTGTGTGCATTTTTGATAACTGTGTACTTCTGGTGACTGTACAGTTTGAAATACTATTTTTTATCAAGTTTTATAAAAATGCAGAATTTTGTTTTACTTTTTTTTTTTTAAGCTATGTTGTTAGCACACAGGAAACTTCATTGTTTTGGGGGGATGGAATGTGTGTCACTAACAATGTCTCCCAAGCTGGATTGATGATGGAAAACATCTCTCTGATAATTTTGAAAGATACCTGTTGGCTGCCAGGAGAGATGTCCTGGTGTTGACATATGTGGCCACCATGGCACAAAATGCCTAGTGATAAGGGAAAACTAAATTCATTTTTATATCCTCCTCCCCCAGTACCATCAACATATATACTTAATTCCCTTAAAATCAGAGACCTGTTGGAGCCCGACCCACCCCCCCCCATTGGTTTTCCAGTCTATTGGGCGATCTGGACTCTACAGTGACATCATTGTGTGTGCTCAGAAGAGCAATGGTTCCTTTTATAAAAGACTGTGGATCTTCAGATTGGTAATTCTGCCATTTTCATTTAATTTCCTGAAAGTCAGGGTCGGCTTGTGAAAAGTTGTTAAACAACATCCTTAATGTGAACCGTCAACCCTCACTCTAAGCCTGTTCCCCCTTTTCAAAGCATTGAATGAAGATATTTCATTGGGTTTTATAGTGGCTTTCTGATTTTGGTAGTCTATACAAGAAGGGAGTTTGGAAGTTCTTGTATACTGTTAATGATTGTCTGCCCGTGTCCTGCCTGAAATACCATGATTGTTTATGAAAAGTATCTTTAATAAAGCTGGATACAGTAGGCTTGGAAAAAAAAAAAAGTAATACATTAGCTGGATATGGTTGTCCACGTCTTGGATCTCAGAGCTAAAGAGGCAGAGGCAGGTGGATCTCTGTGAGTTCTAGGCCAGCCAGTAGTACCAGTGAGACCTTGTTTCAGGGAAAAAAAAAAGTAGTACAAAAGTAGTACATTCAGACTTCCACATGTATGTTGACAGCTCAAGTCTGTAATCCTAGCCCTCAACAGGATTTCTGTGAGTTGGAGGCCAAGCTGGGCTCCTCCATAGGGAATTCTAGACCAGGACAGGTTACAGTGACCCTGAATAACAAGAGCTGAGGAGCTCATGCTGCTTGACATTAAAACCTACTACAGACCTACTTTAAAGAAGAATGCATCGCATCTGTCCAAGGACAGACAGAACTGGCCAGAAGCACAGCACATGCACTTATGTGGCCATTCAGTGACAAATGCAGATACAGTGGGAGGCCTTGGGTCTCAAGAACAGCCACCTGGGGGAGGACCATTGAGAGTCTAACCCCACTATCTTAAGCCACACTAGAACCTACTGGGCAGATGGTGTGAAGAGGCAGAGGCCTGGGATCAGGGGTAAGTCCTGCCATAGTACACCAGCCACACAGAACGAGGTGGAACAGAAAATGTTATATGAAGGTCTCACACACAGGCGCAAGTGAAGCCAGGCTAGCAGGAAGAGAAGGGGCTTCTAGGCTCTGGTCACCTTCTTTCTTGGAACAGTTATGAACCCTGCAGAGTTCATCTATGGAACACCACCACCGTTAGGTTCATTAGGAGTGGGTGTGGTGTGCACGGACTGAGAACTGACTTTGCTTTAATAATTAATGGGATCACCATTAAAGGTATGTGCTGGCATGCCCAGCTGCTTGCTTGCTTCTTTCTTTCTTTTTAAACAAGGTCTTAAGTAGCCCAGGCTGGCTTTTAGCTTGTTGTGAAGGATTATGTCCTGACCCTCTGGCTGTCACCTTCTTAGTGCTGGGTGTGTAACTGTACTCCACTATACCTGGCTCCAATCCCTTTACACAGAGGCCCAACAGTGATACCTCAGACGCAGTGGGTAACAGAGTAGCTCTTCAAATGCCACGTACGTGAAGGGCACTGAGGCTACTAGATCAGGATCCAACCAAACAGTGAGCCTGGAAAAGGAATTCCCCACAGGTGGGGGACATGATGGTACAGGGGATGTGGACCCAGGGGCAGGATGGCCAGAGGAGACCCTGAGGCCAGGGAATGACTAGAAGAGTGGTAGCTGCTGCCTTCATCAGAAGGGAGGACAAGACAGCAGGGCACTGAGGTGGCCCCATCACCTCCTTCACTTAGTATCCTCAGGCTGGCTGTACCTCCTTGATGTCGTGGTAGTGCCCTAGGAGGGCATAGGGGCAGTAGGAGATGCTCATGGAGACGACGCCCATGGTGCTGATGGTGATCATGGCCACATAGACGTTGGGAAACATGGCCATCACAGCGGTGCCCACAGAGAAGCCCAGTGTTCCCAGCATGTAGATGACCCTGATGCTCAGGTCGTAGTTGTCCAGGTACTTCTGTAAAAGGGCTGCAGAGAGGGTCACAGGGATTATGACTTAGCTGCTGGCCACACAAATCCTTACCTACAACACTGCCTCCCGCTGGTTGAACCTAGGCCTTCAGACATAAATATCATCTCCTGTCTACCTGAATCATGAAGCGCCATGCCCACCTGGATTCTCTAAGGCTCCGGTATTTCTGAAAGAAGCCAGCTCTCTGGCCTGCCTGGGCCGCTGACTGCCTACCCAAGTTTTCTTGGGGGAAATCTCTGGCCCTTCCCTTGTCATTCTGGGTTTCCCAGCCTCAGGATCCTGCCTCCTGACTGATCCTCGCAGGCACGACCTCCACCAGGAAGGTCCTCTAGTCCTCTAGGAGAATGGTGATAGCAGTGTGGTCCTTGTCACCCTGACACATGGCTGACCTGCCCCACCCTCCCTACTTCAGCTACAGATCAGGCAAAGTCAACTTCCATTCCAGGTTCAGAATGAGGGTGGGCAGATAAGGGAGGGGACTCCAATCCCAACTCTTTCAAGTTTTGGGAGTAGTGGGTTATGCTGCCTTAGGCTGAGAGCCCATCACCCACCCATCATGGCTCTTGTCCTCGGCAGTCTGGACTTGTTCCACTACCCTTTAGGCTGCTGGGCCCCAGGTGAGGTTGGCATGGGAGGGACACCACGCTAATGAACAGGTGCCATCCATGCTAGACAGTGTCACAGGACAGCACATAGGATAGCCTCCAAGCCTCAGAAACACCTGGTACCAGGCCATAGCAACCGACTTTAACAGTTTTTCCTCTATTTAGGCCCAGGTCGGGACCCCCTTATACTCAGGGTTTGGCGCCTTCTCACCTGAGCAGATAGCACCAGTAGCAGCGTAGATGACCAGGCCCCAGCAGCCCATCTTCACGCCAGCGTTGTAGGCATGCCAGGCGGTGGAGTTGAAGGGGGCCTGTTGCAGAGAGAGGAGGTTGAGGGCATTTGCTGCCCTCAGGGCAGGGACTACTCTGCACTCCCATGCAGGCAGTTTGAGAGGTGACAGACACTCTAGTGAGGAGGAGAATCAACCCAAGTCCAGGTCAGTATCTCATAAGCTATTTCCAGTCCCTCCCAGGCCACATGTGACTCTGTTGCCCACAATGAGGAGCAGAATCCTGCCTGTGGCCCTGACATAAGGCTGGTCTGGACCTGCAGAAATGACTGCCCTCTCCAAGCTGCCATGCTAGCCCCTGAAAAAGGCGTAACAGACTACTGTGGCCACCTACACAGCCACAGGGCGAGCCCAGAAACACTAGTAGGGCCTGGCAAGAATAAAAATAGGCTGCTACTCTCACAGCTGAACCAACACTCTGTTCATGATTTTCAAAGTGGTTCTGGCCCTGTGAAAGTGCCTGTCATTCACGAATGGTCACCCTAGGCCCCAGGGCAACAACTTTGTCTCAGCTTGAGCAACTGACCATGCAGTGAGATGTGCACTGGCCAGCTGCCTGCTGGGCATTCCCCTGAGCCCCATGGCCATGGGGGTGCAAGGGCAGTGCATGCAGGCTCACAAGAGGCCCCTAACATGGAGGTTGCATAGTGCTCTTGTGCAGTGGAACTGCTGGCCAGAGGGTGCTCACCTGGGGGTCCCCTTTGAAGATAACCTGGCCCATGAAGTCAGTATAGAAGACAGCCTCAGCGATGACGGAGAACCAAGTGAGGAGGTGGCAGAGGCAGAGCCGCATCAGTTCCTTGGGCATCTTCAGCATGGACAGCCACAGCAGGCGCACAGTGGTCTCCGTCTCACCTTCCTCACTCTCTGTGTCCCCACTGGAGGCAGTGGCCCCACTCTGGTTGCGGTGCCGGGAGCGCTGCCGCTGCTGCAGGTCATACAGGTCGCTCATGCTTCGGGATGGCTTGATGAGGACCACTGCATTGGCCCGGCGGTAGCGGTAGCAGTGGGACCCGACCTTGCCGTAGTAGGAGAAAGTGCCAAAGGTCTGCCTATGGAACGCGTGTCTACGCCGCCTCATGGAACTGGATGTGGCTGAGGGCTTCAAGTCTACCTTAGAGCGGCTGAGTGAGTCCACTGGTGGGGAGCCTCTCCCATTTGGGACTTTAGCTTCATTCAAGTGATTATCAAGCAAGGTGTCGTCCTCCTTGGTGGACTCCCTGAGGAATGTGGACAGGCGGGGCAGCTTGGCCCTCAGGAGCTCCTGGCTGGTGCTCTGGGGGGTGCCAGGGTAGGAAGCATCGTGGAAGATGGAGGGCTCTATGTCATGCAGGAAGAGCAGCTGAGGCTCCATGTCCAGTGTGGCATCAGGCATGTGCAGCACCGAGTCACTCTTGCTGCGCACGATGTCCACATCGAGGTAGTCCATGGACAGCTCGTGCTCTGACTGCACCTCATCTGGGAATGGGGGGCTGCCGTCCTGTATGCCCACACCAAGGGAGCTAAGGCGGGTGGCAGGGGCTGGGGTGCTAGGCTGGACACTGGTGCTGGACAGGATGGCATCATCAGGACTGCGGTCCTGCTGTGGGTTGTACTGCTCCTCCTCGATGCTGAAGAGATGCAGAGTCACCGAGACTGAGAAGATGATGGCAGCAAAGAAGAACAGCACCTGGTTCTGTGTCCCGAACCAGTCACCTAGGAAGGTCTGTGTCCAGTCCAGCCCACCCAGCACGTAGCCAATGGCCCCACCAAGGCCTGTAAGTAGAGAAGCAACAGTGAGCCTCAGGCCCAGCCCAGGGCTCTCCCTCACACAGGGGGACTGAGTTATATGTGGCACATCAGTGAGATGGAGAATGAAAGGACAGCTGAGGCAAATGCAACAAAACAGCTCGGGTGACTGACTGCACAGGCCTTAAGACCAGCCTGACATCCCTCCCAGTCACAAAGGAAGAGAAAAGGGTCTCAGGCCTAGAAGGAACCCCAGCATAGCCAAGTGTTCCCCTCTAGAGTGACAGAACCCTTACCATGTCCACTGGCAGGAATACCACCCAGGCAGGCCCTACTCTCTCCTAGCCCTGCTCCTCAGTGCCTTTATCCTGCTGGGTTCACATGTAAAGTGAGTCACAGGGCTTCCTGGAGCCCCGTCCTTGACCAACTGTCACCAACGAGCACTGATTCCGTCCTCCCTCCCACCTGGGCCTGGCAAGGGCTTTACCGGCAGAGAAGGCGTGGATGTTGAGGGCCATGTCTTGCTCCTCACTGTCCACCACATCCAGCAGGTAGGCACGGATGGGCCCCTCAGTTGCATCGGCGCTGAAATCCAGGATCACCACTCCCAGCACCGTGAGGACAATGCCAACGGGCTGCCGGTTGGGAACATCGCCGAGCACCAGACCTGGACAGAGCATGGGAAGCACTCACATTCCAGGGCCAACCTTCAGGCTCCTGAGGCAGATGCTTTCAGGACAGCAGTAAGCTTCACCCCATTTCTGTGGTTTGTGGGTGTCCCCACTTGTGGGTGTCCAGCTCCCAAGAGCTCCCTCTCTCTAATCAATATTTAATTCTGAGCGTTTTGCCTGCATGTGTGGATTTGCACTTTGTGCATGCCTGATGACTGCCGAGGTCAGAAGAGGGCATCAGACCTTTGGAACTCACGTTACAGATGGCTGTGAGCCACTACGTGGGTGTCAGGGCTTGAACCTGGGTCTTCTGCAAGAGCAGCAATGCTCCCCACTGAGCTATCTCTCCCTCTCCCGTAGTTTTTCAAGAAAGAGGAGGAGCAGGTTCTTCCTCCTCTGCCAATCAGCAAAGTGGCCACTGGCTGGTCAAACAAGTGGCACCCGCTCCAGCCCAAGGACCTCTGCACAGGTGCTATCTCCTCCCCTCTGCCCTTCTACACACAATCCCCTGTGCGGCTTCCTGAGCTGCTTAGCATCCAAGCTAGAGAACAGGCTGTGAGCACATAAGGACCCCAGGCCTAAGCAGAAAGGCCATGCAGGCACTATGAGCCTCTAAGGAAGCTGCCTTCAAACACCAAGCCTCACCTGACTGCAGAGCCTGTCTGGACCCAGAGATCAATCCCCAGACCTGAGCCCTGGTTAGCTCATACTGGGACCAGTTTTCAAGACTAGAGGAGGGGCAAAGACAGGCCAGGTCATGAAGTACTGCTTCTGACTACACCTCGGCATGCTGCCCCATAGGTTGCCCTACTGGCAAAAGAACGCAGGCTGAAGCTATATGTGGATCACCTGTGGCAGGGACACCCCAGGGATGCTCTCCACATGCCACTACATGTGGGGAAGTAAAGGGTGCTTGCAGGTGACATGGACAGGCCCAGAGCCAGCAGCAAATACTAGGAGAGTGGTACCCCAGGCTCCTAGATGGGGACCATCTCTGGTGGTGAAGTCTGCCTTGTACAGCTGTGTATGATTTAGCAGGAGACGTTTGGGTCCAGAGGGGAATGAACCAATGCTACCACAAACTGTCCCTACCCTGGCCCTGAGGAGCTGTAACTGACCCCGGAGATGGTCTTCTGGGGCCTCTCTGCCCACAGCCCCACTGACCCTGGAACTTGGGAAGACCTGTGCTTCAGAGCCCACACTGCACTCCTTCTTCACCCGCTGAGCCACAAAACAAGACTTTGCTTCCACCAATTCTGAACGGTGCCCACAAGGCACACAATATTTTCCCACAGAGTGGCTTTAATTAAAAACAAAACAACAGAAAGAAGCAAAACAACCCATGAGGCATGAACCAAGAAAACAAACAGCAAACTGGGTTCTGGACATTTTCACTACCATGTCTAAGAAAAGGAGAACAAAAAAAGAAAAGATAATAATTTCTGAAATCACTCTGGAAACAGGACGTGGTGTCAGATACGCATTAAAAACAAGCCATCACAACAGGAAGCGTTTCCCTGTGAACAGGTTCCTCCAGCTTTCCCATGTGGGGCCAGTTCTATTGCCAAGCTCCCTGCTCTCCACCAGGCGGTCGGTCTTCAGCGGCCCAAGCTGGTCCCTGCACCAAGTGACCCAGTGAAGTCACCAGATAAGACCCCTGAAGCATGCACTAGTGCAAGCTCAGCAAACACTCACCTATAGCAGAGCCGTTGAGGAAAAGTGCAACACCAATGAGGACCCCCACACACAGCACGAGGATGAAGGGCCGCCGGCGGCCCCAGCTCAGGGTACAGCGGTCACTTGCAGAGCCAATAAGCGGTGTGAAGATGAGGCCAAGGACAGGGCTCAGGAACCAGGTGAGGCTGTAGTACTTCTCAGGGAGGCCTGCGGGGACACACACAGCCTGTCACTCTTCACTCATGGACACTCTACTTAAACACATACAAGTCTCATCAAGATAGACCTTTACCCCAAGGTTCTTCTGGCTCTGAGGATGTTGGACAAAGAAGGTATCCCAGACCTTGGAGCCAGTACTGAGCTCTGCCTTAAGGGCCACTATGCTGCTGGTACTGAGCAGGGCTGAGCTGCTGCAAAGTCCTGGTACCAGGCATAGGCTCCTGTCCCTCTAAACCATACTATTCAAGTGGTACACGTCTTCAGTTGCAGGAATAGGAAGAGACACTGAATTTTGGATCTGACTGAGGAAAATCTATTACAGACAGTCTTGCCAAGGGTCTAGACAGCCACTAAGTTACTTTAGCAGTGGGTGCCCCGAGCACTAGGTGGTATACATCCACATGTATCCAGCTGGAACCAGGGGGGTTGCAGCCAGTACCCGATGCCCCTTCTTCCAGTTAGCTTTCCTAACTGTCCAGGCATGGCACAGTAAGTATGGTGGCCTCAGGATGGAACCTGGGCAGCCTGACGTCAGAGTCTATGCCACCTCCCTGTTGTACAAACTCAAATGTAGTGTCAACAGAGCAGATGAAAGATGGCCCTGGGCACAGGCCAGAGCACTGCAAAGCAACTGGAATGTGCCTGCACAGCTGCCAGCAGTTCTGATGAGCCTCTGCACCACAGAGAACCTCAGACATGACCACATACCACAGCACTCCCTTGACTGGCACATCTACAGTATTGTAAAGGAGTCCGCTACTACAAGTCAGAGTGCTGGTCATGCTCAGAGGGGAGTGACTGGATGCTGGGTGGGCCAGCACACCATATGTCCTGGATGTGGTTGGGAGCTGTGGAGTGTCATCACAAGATCAGCAAAACGCTCCCCATTTTAAAACACCCCGAAGTATGCCTTTTAGGGTCTGAAGGGTCTGGCATTTACTACTTCATTAGATAAGCATTTCACTCACACTCTAAGGACACTGAGGAAACAGCCTTATGTTGAGCTGGCAAGAAAAATAAACGGTGTGTGGGAGGAGAGCATGCTCAAGGGAGGAAGCACCTTGCAGAACCCCTTGCCATCATGCTATTAGGTACCAGGGCACTCCGCCAGGGTCTAAGGTGTGTGTTCTGACCTCTGCAGCCACGCCTGGCCACAGGAAGGCTAGATCTGTTCCCATCCCACGTCAGCACAACAGACACGAATCAGGGAACTAGAATTTGCCTGTCACAAATGAGTTCCACCAGACAAGCCAGGTGGGGCTCTAAATCGTACGGGTTCTCCAGCCTTACTAGGCAAGGCACTCAAGGGGCCATGGCTGCTTCCAATTGTACAAAGAAGGCCCTTGCCTGCCTTCAGTAATGCCCATGTCATATGTCCTGTCTCTTAGCACAACTCCAATTCAAAATGACCCAGAATGAACAAGGCAGTCTGAGGTTCAGAGGAGAGGGAAGCATCCTTAAGTGTCTGTTGGCCAAGGCACCAACTCAAAGTAAATAAGGAACCCAATTCAGTCTTGTGGGCATGGGGCATCATGGGCCCTGGAAGCACCTTAGCAGATTTGCCCTTTCTTGCCTGGGGCAACTGTCTTGCTGTCACTTTCCCAACACCCGAGGAATCGGGGCGGAATATACATTCAGGTGTCACCACCACCTTCTACTGCCCACAGTGCCTATCCACCCTAAGCACATACAGATCCAGAGGCCCTGAGTTTGTCCCAGTCAGGTTGTGGCTCCATGAAGACATTGAGACCATCAAGTTCCTTTGCCCCTTTCCAGTCAAGAGCCAGACAGGACATATAGAGTCAATCAAGCTGTGAGACAAGGCCCTTGTGGGCCAGTCACTCTTCAGAACTGTGGTAGTGGTGGTGGTGGTGCTGCTGCTGTTGTTATTCAGTCTCACCACCTGTGGCCAGCCTGTTTCTCAGTGGAGACCCTTAACCCAGGTGGTCTCACTGGCTAGGGCCAGCAGTATGCTCCCAGCAACAAACTTGTTTGAGACAGCAAGTCCCCACAGACCAGAACTCTCCCAGTGATGTGACAATGCCAACATCAATGGTGCCTGTGGCCCTACCACCCGGGCATGAGTAGGCCCAGGCATCAGCCTGTAGGAACACACATCTTAGCAAAGCTACAGTGGCAGGTTACACATACCAACAGACAGGAGTCACAGATGACTGACAGGTTCAGGAAGGGGGCAGGGAGTGCAGGCTCTAGAGCAAGGTGTTCAACTTTTTGACATTTCAACTGTCATTTATAATACGCTGGGCTACATTCATAGCTATTCTGTGATGCACCCATCTGTGGGCTATAGGATGAACACACTTGGTGTAGAACAACAGGCCCTGCTGCACCCAAGATGGCCTTTGAAGCAGCCAAGAGCTGGCTACTGAATGAGGCCATGCGCTAACTGGGACAGCTAATAAGAGTCAGTGAACAGTACTGGCTCCTCCAGGTGGGCATGGCTATCAAAAGACTGCCCAGGAGTGGAGATAGAAGTATCCTAAGGAGACTTTGGACCAGCTGTCACTACTTACGCAAGAAGTGACAGCTGTACCCATCACAACCCAACAGCTATGGCTCCAGAAACACGGAGCAAATTCGCTGCCCAAGATGTTGGGGCCTTCCATACACATCTTACAAAAGATGTCTGTCATACTTCCTGATACAAAAAGCTGATGGGACTGGAGAGTTGGCTCAGTGGTGAAGAGCACTGGCTGCTCTTCCAGAAGACCCTATTATCTACACAACAGCTCACAACTATCTGTACCTCTAGTCACAGGGGATCTGACACCTTCTTCTGGCCTCCATGAGAACCACACACACACGTGGCATACAGACATTTATGCAGGCAAAATATCCATACACATAAAAATAAATTAACTTTTATAAAAAGCTTAAAAAAAGTTTTATTGATATTTAAACTTTCTGACATTAAAGCTGCTCACTCACCAGGACACCCTTGCAGAAGTTGAACAGCTGTGCCTCTTAGTACTGTTGGGTCTGCATCCCCTGCAGTCAGTCAGCCAACCACCACACCACCACTGAAGCAGGAATGGTAACTATGATGTTAAGTTGCACACTTTGGTCTGTAGTCCTGCCAGCTTTTGCTGTGTTTATTAGGAATGTCACAGCTGGCCAGTTAGCTGACACTGTTGTGTTCTGCAGTACCTGTGACAGGACATTGATCAGTCACAACAGCACCCCACACTAAGTTCTCTCCTGGAAGAGGTATAGACCACTGTGAGAACTCCAAATAATGCTAACAGCCACAGGGTGGTGACTGGTTGCTAGTGGGCCCGGTGATGTACCAGCTTCAGCACTGTGTGCTGGAGGAGCTTAGAATCCTATTGGAGTAGGAAACATGGGTAGGCAGTTGTGAGTTCAGCTGTGTAGGGTTGAGGGGTGACAGCATTGGCCACAGACACCCAGGGCTATGCAAAAAAAAGAGAGGGGCGCCAAGGACACAAGCACAGGCACACAAACAGCACCAGTGATGGCATTACAACTGTTTTTGTCAGCTCAGTCTACCCAGAAGTCCATTTGAGACTCCAGACCCTGGCCCCGTTTCAGCTACCTGTATGAGGGCTACTGAGGTGCTAGCCAGGCAACAGCACTCTGCTCCATCACAGATCTCCAGTGCTGACACCCCCAACACTCGGCTGCCAGCACATCCCTGGGATGCCTCAGCCAGGCAATTCCCAGCAAAGCCCTAAACAAACACAACGCCCGTCCCTAGTAAATAATTTTTGTTTTTTTCCAGGCAAAGGTTGAACAACAATGGTGGGACCCGGAAGGTTCTCTGTTCACAGGAAATACCACTGTGTCACTTTGTGTGCATGGGACAGCCCTCTGCAACACTTGGGTCACATGCAGAGGTTTCTATTCGCAAGGGCATTTGTGATAAACTGGTGTTTTGTAGGGGAGGTAGGCTGGGAAAGTGGCCTGTAAATATTTAACAAAACAAAAGGTCCAGGATGGGAATAAGAACTCATTCTTTCTCTCAATGGACAAGCCTGCCAGGCCAGATAGGTTTGTACTGGACAAAACCCCATGATAACATTCGCTACTGAGAAGTTCTTCATGGGAAACCTCAGCATCCCTGAGTGACCCCAGAGATCTCAGACAGCAAGTTCACTGTGAACCCACTTCAGTGCAGCCTTGCTAAGGCTACAGTTGTGGGGAAAATGGGGTACCTTCCATAGGCCAGGTTGTCACCCTCATGGTCACCTGCTGTCATGCCAGAACTGAAGCAAGGTCTGCTGAGACAGGGAGGGTCTGCCCTGGGGAAATGTACATCTGCAGCTAAAGGCAGGGCCACAGAGCATCAAGGAACGTCCTAAAGTCACCAGTGCCGTGGAAAGACAAGGAAAGAGTGAAACTAGAAGCTACTCAGGAGGTTTCTCCTAGTTCTGCTTCAAAGGATTGCTACTAAGCTGTCACATGTCACTTTTATGCCTCACTACCCACAGCCCTCAGAGCGGACTCAAAGCTCAGTTACACAGCTGTAAGGAAGGTTCAGGGAAGAAGGCACACACTTGTGATCCTAGTACTTAGAAGGTACAAGTCGATTTATCTGTTCATATCATCCCTGGCTGCACAGTCAATTCAAGGCTAGCCTGGGCAACATGAGATCCTGCCTTAAGAAACTCCCTCCAATTCCCTCTCCAAAGAGAAAGAAAGCAAGGCTCAGGGGGCCGACTTGCCCCGGGCAAACAGACCCCCATGAATACCCCCTGAACACAGACAGCTACTGAACACAATGTGCAGGCCCAGCCTCCAGGTCACAGGCTCAGACTAGGGTGGAGGCTGGGAAAGCTCAAAAGCTAAAGGCACTTAATGAACACATGCCCATCAGTAAGTCCAATGCCAAGTCTTGAACTTTCTTCTATGTGGGATAAGATACATGGAGGAAACAAATCACCTCCCAGGGTTCTCCACCAAGGCTGGGTGGTTTATGAACCCATTTGAGAAAAAGGGATCCTGTACCACCATCTTCATGGCTGCATGAAGGCTGGAAACCCTGGTATACCTGGCTCCTAAAAGAAAGGGTCCTGAGTTGGGCGTGGTGACACACACCTTTAATCCCAGCGCTCAGGAGGCAGAGGCAGAAGGATCTCTGTGAGTTCGAGGCCAGCCTGGTCTACAAAGCCAGCCCAGGACAGCCAGGGCAATTACACAGGGAAACCCTGTCTTGGGGATAAGAAAAAGAAAGCAGGGGTCCTGAGCACATCTAGGAAAAGGCCTGACGGCATGGGCACGGGAGCTATGGGTGCCCTCCTCCCACTTCAGCCTCATGGCAGGGCGTTGGAGAAAGAATGCTGCATCAGGGGAAGTCAGTAACCCCATGTGGGTGTCAGTGTCTGACTTTCCTATGAAATCAAGTCTCACACACAACCCAGGTAATCCAGTACTATCTTCTCCACTTCCTGGAGAAAGCTGACAGGACAATGATGCTATGAAAGGATGTCACACACATGGTGACATTTCCCCAGTTAGAACTCAACATGCCAGAAAACAGTACCAGGGAGATGCATGAAGGAAAGCCTGTTCCCTGCAGGGGATCCAGGCATGGATGCTGGAGAGGTTTCCTTAGCTTTGGTAGCAGCACTGACATCCAGCAAGGTACTCCCACTGCCTTAGCCTTACTTCTTTTATACTATGGGGTGAGGTGTGCACCTCTGAGGACCTAGGGACACAAGTTACACAAAGAAACAAACACACACACACAGACACAGACACACACACACAGACACACCACTAGCATGAGGCACTCCACCCAGCAGGCCTACACTGTCATGTTTGGCACCAGGGAAGCACCAGACAAGCAGTGTGGGACAGGGGTCCATCTAAGAGCAGGAAGCAATGTCTTAACAGGTACCAGTGGGGAGTAGTACTGAGCACCATGACCATGGGGTAGCATGAGCTGGTCTGAGTCCAAAGGAAAGATAGTTAGAGTAGCTCAAGATAAGCTTCCAGAGAGTGAAGGTCGTCAGAACCTTAGTAGGTATGCCAGTATGCAGGACTCGGGGAAAGAAGTGCAGGTAGCAGGGTAGCAGGCAAATGACCCCAGGAAGGACGCACAGGTGCTAGACTAAATGGCAATGGGAGAGCAGGTCCCCTTAGGAATCTAAGGGCCTCTGGTGCCTTTGGGAACACAGTCTGGCTCTGGTGGTGTGTAAGCATTGCTAGGCCACAGTGTGTTCGACATCTATTTGTGTAGCACTGTACACAGGGGTGTGGCCAGGTGCAGGCCACACCCCTGCCTCAATGCCATATGAAGATTTAGCAGCCTGTGAGGTCTGACAGGAAGGCTAAAGGAAAGCCAGGGCAGCACTTTCTTTCTTCTCAGCCTGAGCAAAGAAGCTTAGCTTTCTGCTTCTGTTCCCAGATACCCTTTTCTGCCCTCTGAAAGGACAGTCTTTTCTTCTCCATGTCTAGGGCTGAAGAGTACCCACTTCTTGCTCAGGTAAACGCCTCTGCTCAGGGACGCAGGTGACTGACGTGCAGAAGCCACACTGGGCTTGTCCAGTCAAGTGCTGAGATGCTTTTGGCCTGCGCTGCACTGCTAGAAACAGGTGATGACAGACACTTCTGCTCCCGGAACTTTGCATTCAGGACAATATGTGCATAGCCCTGTTCACTGTTCATGACTCCCTTCATGGAGGCACACCTCTGACCCAGACCCCTGCACTGCTATCACAGCTGCCTAGGCTCAGCTGTCACAAGGACACAAGTGAGGAAGTCAGGTTGCACCCGTGTTCTGGACAAAGGGACAGCAAAGGTCAATGAACCCAAAATGGTCCCAAAGGTGCTGCCAGGCATATGAGGAAGGCTTACCTAAGCAGCTAGCAGGGAGGCCAGCCAAGCTGGGCACATAACGGAGAAGTGTTATAGGGTTTACAGTTCTGCAAGATGAAGAGGCAGTGCAACTCACAACTACCCCCGGGTCAGAAAAAAATATTGCCTAAATACAGCATTCGCCTTAGTCACTCCTTCACAGGAGAGCCCAAACTGTAGATGTGTGGGTAGCAAGAAAGTAGAGCACAGATACTGACTGCTCCAGCCAGCACCCGCAGCTGGTGCCGCCTCAGCCGTAAGACCCAAGCTCAGGCCCAAGCCTTCCTCTGCACCCAACCTAGCTCAGCCAACTGTCAGAGAGTCCTACTTGTCCATCCCCTGCCACCCTGTTTCCTCCAGGTTTTTCCTTTTGTAATCTGTCTGCAATGAAACCTGCAGACATGGAGGATGATAGTTCTTTACTGTGATGTGCCCACAAGTTACAAACTGTAACACCCAGTCATGTCCTCACTTCCCTGGGGATGTGGCTCAGGGACAGAATGCTTGCCTAGAATGTGCAAAGCCCTGGTTCTCTACCGCACTGTAGAGAGTGAAATAAAAAATAAAAATGGAAGCAGACAACCCATTCTGCACCAAAGACAAGTCCTATTTATAACTGTTTACACAAGTTACATGTGCACATATTCTGCGTAGCCTCAATTCAAACAGTGACCTTTTCTTCCATGTTAGGGATGGAATCCAGGCTCTTAAACAAGCCAGGCAAGTGGTCCAGTGGGCACCTTCTATACCTGTTGCTTTTAAGAGTAAAGACAGCATTGGTTTTAAGATTTTTCCAGGTAGCAGAGTACAATGGAACTCAATGTCATCCACTGCCACACAGTCTGAAGTCACCCTGGACTATATTTTGTTTAAAAAGCCTACTTCTCCCATGACAATGGTGTGCCATTCCCCACATCCACAGCTCCCTAGCTGTGCTGTACTAATACTTGCCACACAGCACCTCAGGGCCTTTATGAGGTCTCTGGGTTGCTGATACCTTGCTCTATCTTTTCAACACATATTTGTGACATCTTGTTAACATTTAACTTGATTTTGGGTTTCATCATAAAGTTTTAAATGACCGTTTCCTACAGGAACTGAAAAAAGTTTCTTTGCCTTCATTAACTTGATATAAGTATGCTCTATGTCTTGTCACAATGTTCTGAAACACACAGTGACTCTGCAACTTTAGCAAGTGCCATCCTGGCATCATCACCAGCCTCAAATACACAGCAACTCAGGTGTCTGGAGCGAATCCCTGCTGAGGCACACAGGCTCTGAATGGTAGCACCCTCAAACACTGCTCCTATTACACTAACTGGCTCTGCCACACTGTACAACCTTCAGCTTCACTTCCCCTCACTCGGCACTCAGAGTGATGCTCAGAGACAGCCCCTATTCGTGTCCTTCCTCCTGCACTCACCTAGGGAACCTCTTTCAGCACATCCCTATTGTTCCCAATTCTGTCTCGAAGAGACAACAGGGAAGACTCCAGCTAGAGGGTATCCAAGGCAAACCCCACAACCTTGCCTCAACCCAACTGCAGCCATGTTCACTTACAGGCTTTCTTCTCTGCTAAGTAGCTGTTCAGGTGACATGTCCAGGTGTCCAGGCCAGCCCCAGGCTTTGGGCTGCCATGTCACTTCCATGCCAGGCACACTGCCCAGCACCAACAGACAGGAGCTTAGTAAGAGCCTGACAAAAGAATAAGAGCGTCTGGAATTCCTTGGGAAAAACGACTGCAGTGACTATTTCATTGTTTGTTAAACACAATGCTCTGAAAAGCAAGGAAATCCAGACTTCCCTCCCAAACACAGTATTGAGCCCAAGCTGCTTCCCAGTCACTGTGACCACAATTTGGGAGTTTCTTGCCCTGTCCTCCACATGCACACCACACACACAGGGCTGTCCTTTGGGGACCACAGCCCTGCCCTCCTCCACATGCACACCACACATATGCCCATACACAAGCACACACAACAGGGCTGTCCTTCAGGGAACACAGCTCTGACTGGATGTAGGGAGGCCAGGTGAGGGCCACAGGCACTCTTCAGTCTTTCTTGGGTCTCTGATAGGTGGGAAGCTGCTGATGAATTGTATGTTTAAATTCCATTTTAACCAATCAACAACATGCAGCACATTCCCAAATTACCCCCATTTCATACTCTACTCCCTCTCCCTAGTACCCACCACTTTGCCTTCTGTCTATGCAGTGTGTAACCTTTTGTGCCCAGCTGACATCACCGAGCAGAAAGTCCTCAGGTTCGTCCCTCATTGGCCATTTGCCTCATCAGAGCCACCCAGCTCACATTGCCAGAGCCTCACCACGGGGCTCAGAGCACTCTATGGGGAAGGGCCAAGGGACAGCAGGTAAGAAGCCTCTGAGTGTACATGGTACTTCCCTCGTTTCCTGGGGTGAGAATACAGTGCTGCAAACACGAAAGGGGTCACAGGCCACTGGCTGAGGTGTTTAGCCAGGGAGCCTGGGGAAGTTATAACGAGGTACTTATCCCTCACTCCTGCAGCACCCATTCTAGCCCACCTGTGTCAGCACATCCTGGTGTGACAGCCACACCAGGTAGCTACCCTTGTAAAGTGGAACAGAGTGCCTCTTAGTTCTTCCTACGGAGGAGCCTACTTCAAGAGTGATAGCTCTAGGACCTGCATTTTCTGTGAGATGGATGTCTGCAGAGCTGGGGTGGGGTGGGTAGACTGCTTACTCAACATAGGCTAGGTCTTGGGTTTCACCCCTAGTGCCACCTTTCAAGAACAGGTAAGACTGGGAGCTCATTCTATTTGCAAGATGGTTAAAGTCCACAGCTCAGATGATCCTTCTACCCAGCTGGTGCTTTTTTTGGGAGTAACTCCAGCATTCAAGCATACTCTACACGCACACAGACACTGAACTACATCTGCAGCCCTGGGTGTTGGGGGGAGGGGAACAAACCAAAGGTGGTGCTACCTGCACACGCCCTTGGATGCCAAGGGTAACAAAAAGAACTCCCTGAGAGAAGTCAAGTGCACCTGAGTGACAGGAGGGTACCACTGACTGACAAGGCACACAGACTCTGTAACAGTAGGGAAGATAGCACGCACAATTTCGAGAAGTCACAGAAACACCTACAGGATCCACACAGTGCACATTTATATGTGCTCACACTTGTTGTGGAGATGTGATGCACTCAGATGTCTCCTGTGGAAGGGTGCTTCTCAGTTCTCACCAAAGGCTTGCCAAGTTTGTGTGCTTCAACATGAAAGTAACATTCAGAGGCACAGGAAGGCAGCCAGCTTTGGATGAAGTGTGTTGGGGTCCTAAGAAGGGGTAGGCTCAGCCACAGCCGGGAAAATGACCACCCTTGCTGAGGACTCAGTGCCAGGCTGCTGTGTCATCTTGCTCATGCTCCTAGCCTCCCTGGACATGCCTCACACAACCCCTTAAAAGGGGAGGAAGAGGCACAGAAGTTGTTTTCATCTTTTAATGTCTCTGTGTGGATGACTATTAAAGGGCAGGCTTTTCCCACAGGAGAAGAGGCTGGCTGAAGCTTCAAGCAACTGAATCCTAGAAACACACCTGTTCCCAGAAGCTTCCATATGCTGTGTGCTCATAAAATGGTGACCAGTCCTAGTCCTGCATGTGGGAGACAGTAAACCAGCTTTTCCCTATACATCAATCTACAGGCCTCACCTTTGCTCTTGGGTGCTGCTACTCTTCAGAACCTCCACGAAGTGGAGTAGGTCTGAATCTCACGCTAGCCCAGCCAGGAGTCACTTATGAGTCAAGTCCATAGACCACAACAAAAGGCACCCTTTTCTGTTATCTGATTTTCCTTTTCCCCTGAGTATACTTCCTGAGCCAAGAGGGAAACAATAAACAGGAGACTGACCCTTTTCTCAAGGGAAGAATGTAACATGAGAACACAGCACAGGAGGGCATCCAGTAAGTCTAGGCTGCCAAGACTCCATGGCGACACTGTCTCAAACATACAAGGGGTTCAGTGAGATGGCTTGGGGGTAAAAAAGCACTTGCCAAGCAAACCATGACCAATTTTATTTTATCCAATCACTGGATCCCACAATGGAAGGCGAGAACTGACTCCCCCAAGTTGTCTTCTGACCCTGACGCTCTCAATGTGGTGTGCGTGTGCACAAACATGAGTGCACACACACCAATGATATGTGAAATGAAAAAAAAAACACATAAAAAGACAAACAAGAACAAAACCAGATCCACACTGGGGACAAGGACAAGGCACGAATTTGGTTTCCTAGCATACGATCCTCAGAGGAGCGGGGATAAGAATGGGAGATTTCAATGTCTTGAGAGTGTAGAATGTTGGAATTCTGAACGGGGTGAAAAATCATCACACCAAGAAGACAGCATTGAAAATTTACAAAAACATCCTGTGAGACAGGGCTTAGAAAGGTAGGTGGGGCCACTCCATGGACTGGACTGGGCCATGCCTATCTCTCAGTAACATTGGTACCTAGAGCTCTCCAGTGTCAGTGAGCTGTCCCTTCTATGCAAATGTCCTTTCCCATTTGCAGTCAGTCAGGTCCCTGTCACACCAGTCCCATTCTTGCCCATCACAGCACATAGTCACCTTCTGTGCATTCAGGACTCCTTCCTAGATCCAGGGATTCAGCAACAATCCTCCAACACCAGACTGGCACCTCTACCCTACGGCTCCTTCACAGAAACAGGGCTTCCCTGTCAAGGTTTACCGGCATTTAGGGAGCTCAAGCTGTGCAGGAAGAGCTCGCCTTCTGTTCCAGACAAGAAAAGAGCTGAGGTACAACATGCATGGTGGCCAGGCCTGTAATCCCAGTTACCCTGAGTTAGAAGCAGAAAGATTACAAATTCAAGACCTGCCTTGGCTATAGAGGGAGTCAGAGGGAATCCAAAGGCAGCCGGGGAGATGGTCTTGAAACAAGCAGGCAAATAAAACAATTGTCTAGCCAGGTTTGGCGGTGAGCACCTTTAATTCCACCACCTGGAGGCAGAGGCAGGCAGACCTCTGTGAGTTTGAAGCCAGCCTGATCAACACAGCAAGTTCCAAGACAGCCAGGGGCACATAGAGACAACCTGTCTCAAAAAACAAAAGTAAAAAGTGAAAATTGAGCCAAGGGTGTAACTCAGTGGGAGAGCATGTGCCAACCATGTAGCAGGCCCTGGACTCAATCCCTAACTTCACATACATACATGGGTGTGGTGTTACACAGCTGTAATCCCAGCACATGAGAGGCCTACTGGGGAGGACTGAGAATTGTAGGCTAGGCTGGTGAATAGAGGGAGAGCCTGTCTCTAAATAAAAGGTTCTAATTACAACATTAAGAAGAATGAAGCATGGTGGGAAACTGAGGACACAGGCTGGGATCTTGTGAGAAGCCTCTTGTCCATCAGCTGTGTGCTATGGTGATGCTGGCCCTGAGAACAAGACTCTGGAGTTTGGGAGCTCAGTTAACAGCCCTTGTCTTTATTCAGTCTATGGAGAGGGGACTTCCAGATGTTCTGCTCTAGGGTTACACTTTCTTGACAGCTGCGCAAAGCAAAGATGCCCCAGGCCTCTGTGGGAGCCCAGATGAAGGAGGAGCAGCCGCTCAGGTTTCATGATGTGCCAGACTCAGTGCAAGCACTTCTGACATTTCAGCCAGTGATGGTTTTCGCAAGAGATGTTGGTACAAAAGTAAACCCACAAGCACTGAATGATGGAGACCCAAGGCTTTCCAAGGAGTCAGCTTTGGCTGTGGGACACAGTGCCTTCCACCACCACACAGGCACAGGAACCACCTATGTATGCCACTTTAGTAAATAATGGAAATGACACAGAACGCAGAAGGGGTCTTGAACTGCTATCATAAAGGAAAACACTGTCATCTACCCCAGGTGGAAGGGTGGCTGGCCGGCCATACCACCTCCTGTTCAGTCCAAGCTTCTGGAGCCTCCTCTATTCCTACCCTTCCTTGGGGTCCAGCATGGGGGAAACCCTGATGTGGTCAGGCTCAGAATGACCAGACATAACATTATCAAGGGTGGAGGATACTGTGAGCAACACCTTAGAGGACACTGGCCTCTCCATGCTAGACAGGGCTTGAGGGTCCCTTCATTGGTCCCAGCCCTGTGTCAACAGTACAAGGAGCTGTACCATGGTAAAAGGCACAGGGAACGCAGGCTGAGAAACTTGTTGGTACATCAATCACAGTGACTAGGGAGGCAGCCTGCCACATGGCTGGTGACAGCCAGAAAGAAGTCGGTAAGCAGCCGGCAGAACTGACTTCCTCTCGTGGTCGTTCAATGCCTTTCTGCAGTCCCCAGAGGCTCACTGATCAGCTTCACCAGCAACACTTGAACAACAAAGACAACTTACTAGCTGAGAGGAGTGTATTCACAGGGCAACACAACGGCACTGCCTTTAGGAACTGCCATAGGTCAACACTGCGATCAAACGGTGGTGGCGCACGCCTTTAATCCCAGCACTTGGGAGGCAGAGGCAGGCGGATCTTTGTGAGTTCGAGGCCAGCCTGGTCTACAAAGCGAGTCCAGGACAGCCAGAGATATTCAGAGAAACCCTGTCTCGAAAAACCAAAAAAAAAAAAATCTCATTTGATTGGCTTTCCTGGACTGAGCCCATCAGGTCCACTGATTTCGGAGACCGGAGTCTGAGTTGGTGCTCCGCTCACTAGCTTCTGCTTACTGCCCTCCCTCTAGACAGGAAGTTTTCCATGGGAAATTGAACATTTGAAAAAGAAAGGACAGACTTCCTACCACAAACTGTAGACAGATTTTATGAAGACACATTTGTCAATAAAACCACAATTCCTTTGAAATCTCTTTGAGGTCCAGTGAGATGGCTCAGTAAGTAGGTAAAGGCAATTGCTGCCAAACCTGATGACCTGAATTCAATCCCCAAGACTCAAACAGTGGGAGAGAACTGACTCCTGAAAGTTGTCCTATGAGCAATCTTCAGTCAATCAATTAATCAATGTAATTGAAAATTTTAAAGCAGTTTGACACCTTGTAGAAAGATGAGTATACAGCAGGGCATGGTGGCACACACCTTTAATCCCAGCACTCAGGAGGCAGAGGCAGGCGGATCTCTAAGTCTGAGGCCAGCCTGGTCTACAGAGTGAGTTCCAGGACAGCCAGGGCTCCAGAGAGAAAACCTGACTGGAAAAATCAAAGGGGGAGAAAAAAGAAAGAAAGATGAATATATGTAGATAATGGAAAAATACTATGTTCTAAATCACACAGGGTTTAGAAAACAATGTAGCCATAAAGCTTCAAACAGAATCCCAGAGCCCATACACTGACCTCCTACTTCTGTGTGACAAGGCACACAAGGTGGAGTGGCTTGCCGCATTTGTCATCTCACACTCAATTTCTATGGGTGAGGGCCTGGATGCTTACTTTGCTCAGTAGTTTGGCTCAAGGTATCTCAACAGCTGCATTCCAAGTCTTGACCTAGGGTGTGGTCGTTGTGAAGCTCAGCTGGGGAAAAGGTGTGTCGCCAAGTTTCTTCTCACCAAGCACTGGCAGGATCTGATTTCTCACAAGCGCATAACTTTTAACCCTGGGTCGGGTCTTGCTGGCCCTTGGTGGGAGCCCTCACTGTCATGTGAATCTCTGCAAGAAGCCACCGCGACCCTGGCAAAATGGAGTCACTGAGGAACTGGTTGTTCAGACCTATAATCCCAGCTACTTGGAAGATGTACAGGGTAAAATCCTTATTATCCTCTATTAACTAAAATCACACAACAAATCTCATGTAATAAATACGTAAAACCAAATAATAAAAAGTGCCAAAGGTCACAAGTAAACAGTATAGTGTAGCCCATGAGGTGTGAAGGTTCAAGGCAGCTGTGGATCACATCACTGTCAGTATAATAAACGAACGGGAGGCCGACACGGAGGGCCATACTGGCTCCAGATTTCTACAAGACCTGGGTGGAAGCCAGTTCTCAGAAGGCCTCGACAGGACAAAACAAAGCAAGTACGCTGGATGCCCCCTTCTCACTTCTCTGTCACTGGAAAAGCTGCCAGTTGTCATCTGGGACCACAGCACGGCCCCTCTCTCCTCTGGACCTGCCATCTAGTACCTTTTCCCTGAAAGCCAGGTTAATCCTCAGATGGTCTGTGTTTCTTTCCCTCAGAGTACCTTTAAAATGCCTGGGGACAGGGGTCAGATCATTCATCCCTGCCTCTCTGGGGCTAAGGCACCCAAGGACAGTCGTGGGGTCCTGTCTGCCCTAGTGCCTTCACATGACAGGACCCCAAGGGGTGAGAGGCAGCACAGTGACAGATGGAACAGGAGAACGGCCATGCACAGTTAAGCTCGATACCTGCTTATCCTCCAGGAGAGTCCCCAGCACATCTGTGCCATGAGCTCTATGGCTACCTCCCAGGCCTTCTGAGAACGGGCTTTGGAAGCTCAGGGTAAAGGTTAAGGTCTGATTCCCAAAGAAAAGTATGCCAGAGTCCAGAGTGAAACCTAAGAATGAGACTATGCCAGTTGCTGTCCTAACCTGCGCCACAGAGCAGGAGTGTGTGGGGCAGTGAGCACTGCCTGTGTCAGGAAGCCCGCTCCCACAGAATGTGTGTGCTGAAGCCAAAGCCACATCCCACTTGTGACGGAAGTAGTAGTGATGATTTCACAGGCCAAATCCACAGCTGAGCTGACTGATTCTAGCACATCAGGGTTAGCTCTCATCATGCAAAGGCAGAGTTATATTGTAGCAAGAAAATACTGCTTAGGCAACCAAAGTAGACTGATTTTTAAACCATTAATCCTAGCCTGTGGAGCTAGGATTAATCACCTTTAATCCCAGCACTCAGGAGGTAGAGGCAGGTGGATCTCTGTGAGTTCAAAGCCAGCCTGGTCTACAGAGCAAGTCCAGGACAGCCAGAGCTACACAAAGAAACCCTGTCTCAAAAAAAGAAAGAAAGAAAGAAAGAAAATCCTGATTACATGAAAGTCTAGAACAAAACTGATCTAGATTGCCTGGCCTTTTGTCTAGTTCTCTTAAAAGCTTCAGAGCTGAAGAATCACGTTTTTGAAAAATTTCCTGAGTCTAGAGAGAAAAGTAAAGATTCTGATAAAGCTTCAGGGACAAACCCACTCTCTAGTAGCAATCTGGGAGGGCTGCCGTCACCTTTGGGATGGAACTGCACTCACCTCCATTCTATAGGCAAAAAAATTTGACTGTGACACAAGATCCCCAGTCATGGTGGTACAGCCACTGGCCTCCATAGCCACTGTGGCCAACAAGGCCAAGCCCAGTTTTTCTCAAGTGCCCCGCCACCAGGACCTGAAATGCCATGTCCAGACCAAAAGAATTAGCCCAAGTCAGGTTAACAGGAGAAAACTGTCACAGAGCTCACAGGACAAGGAGCCATGGCAGGTCCCCCAGGACCTTCAGTTCCACCACGTGTGGCTAGAGTTGCACACTCAGCAGCTGCCAGTCCCTGTGGGCTGCACTTACCTATCTGTAACAGTATAGGCGTGACCAGTGCTGTCTCCATGGCGTAACAGAATTCCCTGCCAAACATCACTGCGCCGTGCATGACCCACAGGCGTGTGGGGATTCTGTCTATGGACCCCTCACTTGTGGTCTCCTCTTGGGTCTCGGCCTCTGGGTCTCTGGGTTTCTGAGGGTCCGGCAGGGGCACGGGCAGCTCTTGTACTTGCATAGATTCTGAGTCGGCATTCTGCGGAGCCATTTTCATTACCACCAAAATATATATATATATATTTACTCTACCTATATAAATAATACTATCATCTCTCTCCAATGATAAATTAAGACGTCTTCTCGATCTGCTGCAGGTGTATTTCTCGGCAACCTTGTATTCCACTTTGTACCAACAGGCGTCTCAATTTCTCACACGAGACGTGCAGCAACACAGAAGGGTTTTTGGTTGGACTGTAAACATATGGCTTGCTGGCTCACTGTGAGTTAGAGTTAAAAATCCATAAGGGCCACTCAGTTAATACCAGTTTCATCATCATGACTGTGGAGGCACTGCAGTCACTTCTCTTGCTACAGAGAGGTGGGGATCTGACACACACAGGCGGTCTTCTGTGACTCCCCATCGAGTGGCTAGAGGATCTGCAAGAGAGCAAAGACAAGTTGCAGTCAGGGGTGACCTCTTTGCCCACCACACCTGCTACCTGGTCCCCAAGAGCCTGCTCATCATCAATGCTCAAAACAAGCTCATGCTCATGGTGCAGCTGAAGAAAGTGGGAGAGAAGAGCAGTGGACAGGAGAAAAGATGCTCACTCTCTAGTCAACACTGGTACACTGACACCTGTGTAGGCATTCCTGCTGCTGGAGGCATCAGGGGCATCCTTCCTGGCCCACCAGTATTATGAGAAGAGGGAGAAAGGAAGAACGGGAAGCTGGGGAAAGCACCTGACAGAACCACAGGAGGACCCATGAGCTACTGCCTGCAAATGTGCAATAAAAGATGGAAGGTGGGGTTGGGGTGGGGCTGGAGAGGTGGCTCAGTGGTTAGGAGCACTGGCTGCTCTTCCAGAGAGGACCTGGGTTCAATTCCCAGCACCCACATGGCAGTTCACAACTGTCTGGAAATCCAGTTCCAGGGGATCTGACACCCTCACACAAACACACATGCAGGCAAAATACCAATGCACATAAATTAATTAATTAAAAAAAAAAGAGGGCTGGAGAGGTGGCTCAGAGGTTAAGAGCACTGGCTGTTCTTCCCAAGGTCCTGAGTTCAATTCCCAGCAACCACATGGTGGCTCACAGCCATCTACATTGAGATCTGCCCAGGCATATATGTAGAGCAAATACTGTATACATAATAAATAAATTAAAAAAAAAGAAAATAAAAGGCGGAAGAGGTGAGCTAGACAGAGAAGGGATACTGTCCCACTGACTAACAGGTAAGTTCAAAAATCTGTCCTGAGGCTGGGTCCACTGCAGCAGCTTGGGAAGCAGTCCTTGACCTGTGCAGGTTGGAAAACACAATGATGATCAAATGAAAGTCAAGAGAAGCCTGTACACACATGCCAAACTCTGTAACTTCTAGCAAGTTTCAGACACCCCGCCTAAGTATGGCATTACCAGGGGCTTTGGAACACAAGAGCCCAGTCTTGAAGTCTGCTGCCTTTCAGTTTCTATAACCAGCTTGTCTCTACTTAGACACAGGACAATGCATTGAGTCTTAGAGATAACTGGACATGTCCTTTTAAAAAGGATCCAGACATCCGTGTGGTAACACACAAATGTGAGACCCAGCACCAGGGAGGCAGAGGAAGGAGAATCTTAAGTTCCAGGTCTCCCTGGACTACATAGCAAGACCTTGACTCAAACCAGTATGCGCATGTACACATTCACACACCAGCTGCCCCAACAAGGGAAGGTGGGTGTATGCAACACCCCAACCTCTTTGGGAGGTAGAGCTCTAGGTGCTATATTCCATCTGATGGGCTACAAAAGGATCCCTAAGTCATGCAGGACAGCATTCCCACTGGAAATGAAGTTAGGTCTGTAGGCTGATAGCTTACCAAACATTTCTCAATGATTGCTTTGGATTATCTAATTAGTAAAGGAGTCCTAACTAGCCCCTCCTCCCCTTCTAATGGGCAGAGCACTCGGGGTGAGCACCACTTCGTCCTTCTCTCAGCAGTCCCCTCAGAGCAGGGTCAGGACAGCCCACATGGGAAGGTTTCCCAGAGCACCAGTTTTCAGCTCTTCCCACCCACTCCCACCCACTTTGTTCTTTGGCTGCAACTTCAACCTACCCATGCAGGCTCACCCACACCCTCACCCTACCACAGGAATCAGATTCAGCAGTCTCAGCTACACACTCGATTTTCTGTCCACAGTTTTACATCTCTGCATTGTAGCCCTCATCTGAAATCTCATGTTAAATTTTCTCCTCTACCATATAAACCTCAATCAAGGGACTGGAGAGATGGGAGAGACAGCTCAGTAGTTAAGAGCCCTTCAAGTTCAGTTCCCAGCAATTATGTTGGGCAGCTTACAACTGCCTGTAACTCCTGGGGATTTGACACCTCTTACCTCTGAGGACAGTGGCACTCATGTACACAACCCTACATGGACACTCAATACACATAATTAAAAATAAAACAACAACAGAAACTAGTTACCTACTTATACTCCTCTTTCCAAAATGTAATCAGAAGCCACTTCCAGCACGTGCTATATATAAGCAGTGGGGACGCTGATCCTAACCCCCAGCGCTGCTACTTCTTGACTTCAACCTTTGTCCAGTCACTGTCAAGAGAAAACCATCATGGCCTTCTTTATGTCAACCTGCCAGTCTTATGTCAAAACAGGGCCCACAGAAACAGATCAGCTGGGTGTTGGGCAGGACCACAGTGATTACTCTGCAAGCAGTCCTAAAACGTAATTCCAAACACCAAATTCTTCAGCTCTGCTCAGTGGCCTTTGACCCACCACTGTTCTGTCCTCAGAGACCCCTGAAATGCAGCAGGGCTCAGACTTGGCTCCAGGGTCATGGCAGCAGCAGTAGAGATGAGGCAGTGACCCTCTGGAATCAATCGTGCTGGTGCATATTTGTAAATACCAGCTCTTGCAGGGTGGAAGGAGGAAGATGGGAGTTTAAGGTTGTCCCTGATTATACAGCAAGCTTGGGCTACATAAGACCTTGCCTCAAAAACCAAAAAGAAAAGTAAAATAAGACAAAAATAAACCTCCAGTACACAGGTGTGCAAATCATTCTAGGCAGTCCACTGCAGTGACAATGTAACAGGGAAGCTACTGACCAGGGACACTCCCAGCACTTATAGCATTCTGCATTACCCAGCCATCAGCCCCAAGGCTGAGTAATGCCAGACTAAGAGTTTCTATAAGCTGTTTGAGCCTGGCCAGCAAGACGGCTCAGAGAGACAACCTATCGTCCTGGGGACCCATAAGATAGAAGGAGAAAAATGATGTCTCCAAGTAGAAGATGAGCATCGAAGAATCTCCAGTGTAAGATGGTTGAATTAGTGGCAAGCCTATCTCTTGGCAAAAAACAAAAAAACAAAAAACCCCGTGCTTCAACTGTAGACAGACTGCTGTCCAAAAAGGACAAAACTTGGAAGCAGGTAAGTCGACAGCCTAGCTCTGCCAAGACAGGGTAGTCCTTCATAATTCCTGCTCTACAATCAATGTCTGTCAGAGAAATGGGGCCAAACAGCTGAAGATTGATGCTGTAATGTATGGAGAGAAAATGGGAACTGTCGAGGCAGCCAGGGGTATGTCATTTCTTAGTTTTGGAAGCTGTGGGCTTTGCACTTCCTGTATAATCAGATATATTTATCCCTCTCAGGTCTCTGAGGTGGTTGAAGAATAGATAGCTAGTGTCTCATAGTTAAATTTTGAGTTGTTTAGGAATCAAGAGGGCGTTCTGGATCTAAGAAGATGCTTTTAAAATTGTGATGCAAGTTAGTATGAATGTTGAGTTAGATAGAGAACTTTAAACTCATGGAGATAGTTAGATAGTAGAATGTTAAAGTCAGGGGCCAAATACATATGGACTGGACATTGAGAATGTATGCTAAGCCATATAACTCTCAGAATTGTGGCCTATTTATTTCAGTTGTTTTGTACTGTATTTATTGTTATAAGAGAAAGAACCATTTGTTGGACTGAAAAAAAAGAATTATGCATTGGGGGGAAGGGTGAGAGGGTAGGAGGGTGGGGCTGGGAGGGGTGGAGGGAGAGGGCTGTGATGGAGATGTAACTTGAAGTAATAAATAAACATTAAAAAAAAGAAAAAAAATGTCTCAAGCTGTTCTCTGATTTCTACTCACACCATGACACATCTGAATCAACTCCAACCCAAGTGTAGCCAACTTTCTTTTAAAGCCACAGATAGCCTCTGTTGTGTATTCTATTTAGTGTGTGTTTTTTGTTTGTCTGTTTTTTGAGACAGGATTTCTCTGTGTAGCCTTGGTTGTCCTGGAATTCACTCTGTAGACAAGGCTGGCCTTGAACTCATAGATCTGGCTGCCTATGCCTTCCAAGTGCTGAGATTAAAGGTGTGTGGCCACCACTGCCTGGCTTGTGTTTTGTTTGTTTTTGTTTTAAAAACAATCCCTTTAAGATGCAAAACCTACTGACCAGCCCAGTAGAGCCAGGATTCCAGGTTGCAGGGTATGTATGCCCTGAAGACAACTAGTCTTAGGAATCTCACAATAGAGTAGGTTCTTTTGTTGCCCCATGCAAACAGCTTCTGGGCTTTCAATTCCCACTCTAAATGACCCTACCGTCATTGTTGACGTGTTCTCCCAGGGTACAGAAGAAAGAGATGTAAACCACATGCCATCAAGTCACATGCTGGCTTGAAGATGTGCTGCCCTCAACTAAAGCTAGGCCTCCACGGCAACACTACACTTCTCTGTGGAATTTCATAGCAGCCAAGTATCAAGAGCAAGTATCCAGCAAACCATGGATGGCCCAGTACAGTGTGAGGCTTCTGGTCACAGCTGGCACCAGGCCTGTGGCACTGGCTACAGACACCTTCATTTTACCTGGGCAGAGCAAATGCACGGTGGTACAAGTACCAGGTGAGCGCAAGAAGGAACAGTATCAACCTGGGAGCGGGTGAAGTGTGACTCCGGGGTGGATCTAATCAAAAAGACTTGGAACGTGTGGAAGGTCAGGACTCAGTTAGCATGGTGCTCAGACGTGCACACAGGTGGCAGGCAGCCTCAGCACCCACAGTCTCAGGGAGCAGCCTGAAGAGCCTGGCACCCAGCTACATGATCTACCTGCAATGGCACTGTCATCTTTGAGGGGACTCAGTTCAGCTCTGGGAAGAGGGATGCCTACTGTAGCTGTTTGTGCTCCCCAGGGTTCACTCCAAACAGTCTTACTATGCATCCTGCCTCTCTGCATCAGCTCAAGCCACAACAACCTTTCCAGACTCTTCCCCATTTAAGACAGTGAGCTGTGCTCCTGCCAACACCATTGCAGCTGCTGGGCTGGACGATATACCATGCTAGCTGTTGATGCACCAGCATCCTCACCTTCCTAATTTGGGTCCTGCTGCTGCTCACACTGGGACTGGCTGCACATCAGAAGCCCAGTGGGGTTCGATGAATGATGATGTACCACCTGAGAGCAGTGACAGGGAGGACACCCAGCGCCTGTCCTGGCCACCCCTACACTCCAGAGTTCTGGAGCAGCCACATCAGGTGAGAGGCAACCAGCCCCCATCCCAGGTCTAGCCTCTCTGGGATCCTAGTGGATAAAGTGTGTGCTGGGTTGGGTAACTGCTGGTCACATGTTCTAGATGAAGAGAGAGTAGATTTCACAGAGGCAAATGCCACGAGCATCTTCCAGAGGGCCTTAAGGAACAGTTAAGTACGAGGCCTACTGAACATGTCCCAGTCTGTAAACTAACTCCCAGGCACAGCCAACCCATGGCACGCAACACCACTGCAAGGCAACTAATCCTCCAAGAGCCAGGGCAGCTTTCCAAACTGGGATTTTTAACAAAGTCATGTTAATAGCTATAACAAAACAGACTCAACCTGGTGAGCAGTGAGTGGCATTTCTTCATTAACATACACAGATTTGACCAACATGGATTTATAGTTGGGCACCGTGGGAAACAATCTGCTCCCCATCAGAGCAACACCTGGCACAGCTCTCTTCTCCAAAGCCCTAGGAAGAGGCGATTAGACCAAGGGCTCCATGCAGTAAAGCAGTGTTGACATTTAGGAGACAGGGACCCCAGGTGATTGAGGGATATATACAGGTACCTAAGGAGCTATAGGGTAGAGCTGAGGAAGGAGGAAAGAGGGGATGCCATGTCCCAGGCAGGGACTCCCTGCTCTGAAATGAGGGGAAGTGTTTAAGGACAGTGTCTGAGAGGCAATGAGAACATCTCTGCCAGAGCCACCGTCAAAGGCTGGTGCCAGGCCACCACTGCTGTTCACACTAGCTGGCTGCTCGTCAATACTGCTTTAAGCAGAAGGGCAGCTGGTCCCTTTCCCTTTCTGAGGCAGTTCACACTCAGAGTTTCCCAGCACTCTCCAAATTACTCTTCTATGTTCATTTCCAAGAACGTTATGAGCATATGGACTTTAAAAGCAGTGTGATGAGCTCTGGGGGGAAAGCCCTTTTGGAATCTGGACTGGATTCAACTTGTCTTTTGGAGAATTGCTATCCTCCATAGCCTGATCTTTGGTTTTCTTTCAAGCTTGCTCTGAGGGAAGCCCCTGGGGCTCTTGCATAGCTCTGCACACTTCTCAGGGTCAGTCCTAACTCAACCCTGCTATGTCTCTGTTGGCAAGATTCATTCTTCCTTGGTCAGTGAACACTCAAAGGCTAAATGTTGCTTGCTCCCTGAGACTCCTTATGTCCTTCTCTACGTAACTGAGTTTTTGTAGTTTAACTTGTTGTCTAATGCTGTTGTCTGAGAATAAACAAAAAGGAGAACAGCCATGTTAGCAATCTGCTCATCATTCCCAGACTCGAAGGACAGTGCTTCTGACTCTTTGGGTACCTGGATGGCTTACTCATCCATTTCCCCAGAGTCCTGGATTTCACCTTGTCCTCTCCATCTGAACTTAATCAAGCATAGCTCTTGTTTGGGGACTTGGGGTCCTTGCTGTACCTTTCCTGGGCACAAAAACCCTGCAGAGTAGAAACCCTTTTCTGGGCTTCCCACGCCCCATCTCTGGTATTCTCCATCAGAGCTCAAAAAGAAAAAGAAAGAAGCTTGAAGAAGCAAGAAGGGTGGAGCTGTGACTCCTGACCAGAGGCCAAGCACCCAGCACTGGTCAGCACATTTCAGGACAGAACTACCAGGTGTCATAAAAGCAGGTTCATTGCCCATAAGGCAATGCCTGCAGTGTCATCTTCTAGTGCAGGACAGCTGTTCTTTGGAAGGAAGCTGGTCCCATGCCATCACAGGAGTGAACACCATGTAATCACATACAAGAGCTTCCTCTGAGAGACACAGTGTAAAATGCCCAGGCTAAAGCATGATGACGTGCAGGAGCGAGGCCAGAAGGACCAGCTGCCTCTGCGCATAGCAAGGCAGTTCCACATGCCTGAGAACAAGGAGGGAATGAGTGTCACAGAGACTTATGGCTTCTTCTGGAATCTTCTATTAAGTGACCTGTGACATACCCAGGACAGCTTTTCCCCAGCACAGCAAAGAATGCTTCCCTTGGAGCCTGCTCCAGCAAGTTGCACACTTGGTGACAATTTTGTTACAGTCTGCAGATGTACTCAGACAAATGCAACGACAATTGTTCCAACCAACAACTTCCTCTATTGTCCTGTTTCTAATGTGAGAGTGACCGATGCCAAAACATGTGACTTCCTTCAAGCTGCTGTGGAAAAGTGGCTGGATAGGATCTGATCGGTACCCTAAGCGTGTCTCAAAGTTTTGGGGTGCGTTTTTCAGGCACATGTATGTGTATGGCAGGTGTGTGCACATGTGCCCACACTGCATATGCATGTGGAGGCTAGTGACTGACACCGAGTTTGGGCCTCTTCCTCAGTCTCTCTTCACTGCGTATATTGAGACAGGGTTGCTCATCTGAACACAGAGCTTGCCAATTTTGTTTAGTCTGGCTATGCCGCTTATGTCAGGGATCCCTTTCCCTGCCTTCCAAGAGCTGAGATGACCAATGGGCTACCATGGTCACCTGGCAATTATATAGTGCTGAAGATCCAAACCTGGTAGAAGGCCAGCACTTTACTTCCTGAGCCATTTCCCAAGCTCCATGGCTGGGAAGTTTTAAGGCACTGTCAGAGTCAATGAGGTGCTCAACCTGGGTACTGTGAAGGAGCGCTGGTAGGGCATGCTGCACTTACAGATGCCCCCTCCATGGGCCATATGTATTCTCACGCATGTGCAAACTGTATGTTCTAACTACATGTGGCCAAAAGTGCTCAGTAGTGACTAGCCTGCCACTGCACCCATATTCACATGTTTAAACAGGCACAAATTGAGGTCTCTCACTCTCAGAATACCATGAGTGCAGGAGACGTTCTTTACCTTAAAAGTGGAGTCGCTCAGTGAACCTCATATATCTTTAAAATATGGTGACTCTTAGCCACCCTTTGGCACAGCCTCCTAAGAACTATATCAACTGCTTCCAAGAACATACAGAAGCCTGTATGACCTTTGAGGGACATAGGAAATCGACCTTACCCAAATTGCTGGCCTTCGATGAGGATCAAAATTCAGAGTTCAAGGTACGGTATGGGAAAAGGGCAGCCACCTGCCTCTTTCATATCAGCATAAATCCAGAAAGTTGCCGGGACTACCTGACAGGGAGCACAGTACAGCACTGGGTACTAACGGAGTCACAAGCAGCCCTGAATGGTGCTCACTGACACAGCTTCCTGGTCCCCACCAGCACCTCTCTCCAGATGATCAAGACATAACACAAACCAGTAAAACTGGACCGATTGCAGCAGACAGCAAAGAATATCAATGTATGGACCAAGAATATAAAAAGTCCAATCAAATCTAGCTAGTCCACAGTGCCCAGTGGTACAAATGACGTACAGTGCACAGCGGGCCTACAGTTTTTTAACTGGAAAGCAGGTAAGCAATGCTATATTAAGAGAACGAGAAGATAAAGTCACAGCCTAGGAGAAAGGACTTGCAAAGATCACAGCTGGCCAAAGACTGCTATCCAAAACACACTTGGAAAACAGCCTGATTAGAGACAGATTGAGGTTCAGGCATGGTTTCAAATGCCCATAACCCCAACATGTGGGCTACAAAAGCAGGAGGGTTGGCCCAGGCTGTGTACTGAGTTCAAGGCCAGCCGACAGCCTGGGCTACATGAGACCCTGTCTTAAAATAAAAAAACAAACCAAAACATTGATCAAGGATCCTAAAAGGAAGGGCAAGAAGACATAGATGAATGAAAAGATGTTTCCTTTCATGTGTTACCAAAGTGCAAGGCCACTACTCACCTGCCAAAAATACCCAAATACAAATACCAAGTACTAGTGAGGCGGCGCGGTACAGCCTTGCTCAGTCATGGCTGGTTGGAGTAAAGGGTGCAGCTGAGCCACTTTAGGACCCAGGCTGAACTTAACACATCACCATAAAATCCAGACTTAAGTGACATGGTGCACACACTCATGGCCCCACAAACCTTGCACACAGAAGCTAATACATGCTCTGGTCATGACAGCTGCTACCTGGAAGCAATCATAATGTCTTTCAGTAGGAGAATTAATGAACTGTGGAGGAATCCAGATACGGCACACATGCTTATAATCCCAGCACTCGGCAGACCGAGACACTATAATCCCAGGACTCAGCAGACCGAGACAAGAGAATTAGGACAAACTGGAGGACAGCCCAGTCTACATGGTAAGTTCTGGGCTAGCCAGAATTACACATCAAGACATAGAGAACTGTTAAATGCAAATTGTTAAGTGGCAGGAAATGAGCCTGAGAAAGGAAACAACTGTGAGTCCAACTCTATGGCCTTCTAGATAAGGTGAAATCACAGAGACCGTGGAGAATAAAGAGCTGAGGTTGTCTTTCCACCTACTCAGAGCAGGCTGAGGCAGGAGGACTGCATGTGCAAGGTCTGCCTGGGCTACAGAGTAAATGTGACACACTAGTCCAGGCAACTTACCAGGACCTTGCCTCAAAATACGAAGTAACAACATTTAGGAGGCTGAGCAAGAGGATCAGGAATTCAAGGCCAGCTTCAGGTACATGATACCGTCTTTTTTTGCTCTTTTTTTTTTCAAAGCAGGGTTTCTCTACATAATAACCCTAGCTGTCCTGGACTCATTTTTTAGACCAGGTGGACCTCGAACTCAGAGATCCACCTGCCTCTGTGTCCCCGAGTACTGGGGTTAAAGAGGTGTATCACCATGCCCGGCTATGAGAACCTGTCTTAAAACATGAGCAGTAAAAGTAAGTACATAAAAAGCAGCCTGGGGACCTGGTAAAGTGTGTGCTGGACAAGCATGAGGCCTGACATTTAATTCCCAGCACTAAGGTAGGAAGAAGTGAATAGTTACAAATTTTGAAATCCCTCCTTCTTGCCAGGGGTATACGCCCATAATTTCAGCATCTGGGGAGCTGAGGCAGAACTGCTACAAGTTTAAGTCCAGCCTGAGTTACAGAGCTTCTCATTTAGTGAGGAGAAAAAAATAATCAGAGAACCCAAAACCCACTTCTCACTAGACAAGAATCAGAAACCAGTATGTCAATACCAGTGACTAGTCAAGATGATTTAAAATGTTTTATTTTGCCGGGCGGTGGTGGCGCACGCCTTTAATCCCAGCACTTGGGAGGCAGAGGCAGGAGGATCTCTGTGAGTTCGAGGCCCGCCTGGTCTACAAAGCGAGTCCAGGACAGCCAGAGATATTCAGAGAAACCCTGTCTTGAAAAAACCAAAAAATAAAAAAAAATAAAAATAAAATAAAATGTTTTATTTTTGCTAAGAAACTGGCACACTGCAATGAAAAGTCAACTTCAAGACAAACACACACAGAATCCTTTAAGCCATAAAAACTGTCTCACCCTACACATAAACCATCTGTGTAGATGGGGAACATGGTGCAAACCTGGAACCCCAGCCCTGGGGGGAGGTGTTCAGCAGGAACACTGCTGTTACAGCTTCAGTGAGCCAGAGCAACAGAGTACCAGTGTCAAGGCTGGCAGAAGTGCAGAGAGAGCCACCACCCACACGGCCTGCCTTACATACAATTAGTAAAAGTTCTTCCTCTAGCCTGGTGTCCCCCACCCCCACTACAAAACGGAATCCCTCAGGGTCTCACAGCCTGTTACTAGCTGAAGTGTTGCTCCTGCATTCCTGTATAATCAATTAGTGGGCATATATCCATAATGTACTGCAAGACTCCAGCAGGTGACATAGAACGAGACTGTCAAAAGGACCCAAGGACATAAAGTGAAGCTGTTTCAGCAACAATGGCTAACCCCAGAGGAGCCCTGGAAGTCCCCAGCCAACCCTGACTGGCCTCCCCTCCCACATCACACAAGGAAATCCACCAGTCCCTAAGCCACTACTGGATACTGCAAGGCCTCCAGGCCTATTTGCAGACCACGAATGCTATCAACTCACAGGTGCTTGTGTTCACATGGCTGGCACATCACTTCTGGAAGCAACTTTTCCATTATTTGCAAAGGATAACATGAGAATTGCCAAGAGAGCTGCAGGAGACTATGGGGAATTACCAGGGCCTACGGGGCATGGAGTACAGCACAACCAGGCCCAGACATCCAAGAACAGAGTCTTAGGAAGGCAGCCTGCAGCTGGACCTCCAGCAGTAGCCCCTGCATGGAGGGTGGCTGGGATGAAGTGACATGGGGCAAAGAGTAAGGATCAGTTTCAAGAGTCAAGTGGAGGCAAGGAACTCAGACCCTCTCCACAAGCCTGACCTGTAGGACCTCAAGCAGCAGGCCAGGGAACCAACTCAGCTCTGAGATGGTTGTACATGTTTGCAAGGGTCCCCAGACCAGCAACACAGCGCGCGCGCGCACACACACACACACACACACACACACACACACACACACACACACACAGAGCAGTGAGAATCTTAGGCTGGAAGAACTGCTGGCCTTTTAAGCTTTAACTTCTCATGGATCTTCCTGGCCTTTAAATCACACAAAGACAGGGGATGGTGATCATCAAGGCTGCTAGTATCAACAAGACAATCCCCAAAATACACCGAGGCCAAAATCTTGAGTGGCGTTACCCTTTAAGATGTGTGCTGTGTGTATCATATTACTCAGGGACAAGAGTTGGGGCTGTGCTGGACTCTGGTTTTCAGTTCACTCAGAATCCTGTAACACCTACCATCTCTGCCCACCCAGGAAGCTCTTAACTGGGCTAGTGACCTTGTAGAGCCATTCTCAATGTCGTAGTCCAAGCATCCCTTGGAATACCATGCCTACCATACCGCTCCCTGCTTCTGCCTCTCCCCTTTTGCCTGAACTGGCTTCCCACAGCCCTTCAAAGAGTCCTTCTTGGCTCTCCAGTGCCTGCTTTAACCTAGCCACAGCACAGGTCCACCCCAAGTCACACTTCTGCTGAGGGCTATGCCAACTGCTTACAAGGCTCAGTGGTCCCTTCTCAGTTGTGCTACCCAAGCCACCTGGGTACAGCCCATCTGCCAGAGCTGCCTGCCACACTAGACACAAACAAGCTGCCAGCTTAAAAGTAAATGCCATTCAATCTCTGAGTGAAATCGGCAACCCCAGTGATGGTTGACATGACAGTAAATGCGTACTATTACTACTGACAGGGTTTCACTGCTTAGCCCCGACTTGCGTGGAACCTAACTTATAAGACCAGGCAGGCCTTGAACTCACAGAGATCTGCCTGCCTCTGCCTCCTGAGTTCTGGGGTCACAGGCATATGACACTATGTACAGTCAGAAAACATTTTAAATATGGACTCGAATCAAAGCATCCATTGTCCTACTGTTCACAATGAGAAGAGCACACTGGATACAGCAGTGCATACCAACTACATGGAAGACTGAGGCAGGAGGGTCACTTGAGCTCCCAACTGGAGGCCAGCCCGGATAACATGTCCACTGAAAACAACAACAAAGAGAGCTGGGCACAGTGGCTTATGCCTGCCACCAGCACTAGAGAAGCTGGGGCAACAAAACAGCCATGTGTTCCAGGCTAGCCTGAACTACACAGCAAGATTCATTCTGTTCAAACAAAAGAATTAGAGGGGAGGCATTGGGATTAAAAACCTTTTTATGCTGTTTTGTTTTGAGGCCTAGCGGGCCTGCAGTCTGGGTTCTCTAGCCTCACTCTCCCAAAGGTGGGAAATATGTTTTGCTGTTGTTGTTGTACTTTTGGTTGCTTCTTTTTTTGAATCAGGGACTCACAGGGCCCAGGGTGGCCTCTCTTAAGTAGCTAAAAGTGACCTTGAACTCTTGATCTTCCTGCCTTCACCTCCCTCAGTGCTTGGATTAGAAACCTGTGCCAGCTGAAAACACTCTGTAAACAGATTCCCTCTACATTTTCTACTAAAACCCAAATGTCAAGGGGACCAAGCCAGAATCCAGCACTTAGGAGGCTCATAACAAAAGTCCACTTGAGTAGGAAAAAAAGAAAAAAATCACAATGAAAACAAAACAAACAGCCCCCAAAGGAAGCATTCTCTGTAGGTTTGGCCTCCTTACCTGGGCCTGTATGCTTCTTTGAACTACACTATCAGCTGAGCAGGAGGTATCTGTTTTTTAATTAACCAGCAATGAGAGGTTTCTCCTCCCTCTTTTCTAAAGGTTCCAAGCACTGGGAGATTTGCTGGTTTAGGCCAGTAGAGTCAGAATGAAGCTCTGGCTGCCATGGAAACTGCATCAAGCTTCTAAACTGAGAAGCTCCTGGAATCCAGGCTGGCTGAAGGAAGTTGCTGCAGCTTTAACATAAAAAAACCCACAAGAGTGGCCTCAGACACAAGTTCCAAGATGAGCACTGATCAGACCCTTGGCGTGCTTCACTTAGTGCAAAGCCAGACACCAACAGACTCTGATTCTGTTGCTGGCCATGACCTCCAGGGGTCAGGGTAGGGCAGTAGAGAAGGAGCTACATGGCATTAAAAATGAAATAAAAGTACATCACATTACATACATAAACTCAAGAACAGACCTCAAAGACAGGGCTCCAGCTAAGAAATGCCACTGTGAAGACCCCTTGACAATGGTGCATAAACAGTCTGAACACAGGCTTCCAGATCCCAAACGTGTGCTGAGGCAAAAGAGGATGTGAGGTTCAATGTAAGCAGTGGGAGTTTCCTGAAATGACAGTCCACGTGATCAGAGACATGTTGACATTTTTTAAAGAGGGGAGGCATGCACTATAAACTAGTTCCTTTTGTCTGCAGGGGACATGTCCCAGGTACCCTATTGGTCCCCGATGTACCACTTTCTTCCACATGCACACATATTCCACCTACGCCACCCAAGGCTGCAGCTTCCGTGCTGTGCTGTAGAGCAAAGGGGTGGGACTGCACAGATCTTAGCAAGTTCAGCATAACTCACTTCCTGTCTTGTTAGGTTAAGGGCCTTCCTCTATTGACTGAGTGAGTAACAGATACACTATGCAGTCTGGACAAGGGACTCAGCCCTAAGGTGGGCATGAGGGGACAGCAGAGGCTTCACTGTATTACTCAGAATGCAGTTTAGACTTAATTTCTGTAATTTTCTTTTTAATATTTCAGACCTTGGTTGATGGCAGATCCCAGTAAGTGAAATTGGGAATGGGAGTGGGGGAATAGGAAAGGATTATTGTTGTTATTTGTTAAAATGTTAAACCTAGTTTTCAAAAAGTCCAAGTTTGAATGGATAAAGAAAGCTTACATATATGGCTGTCGCCTAGGGCTAGAGCATTTCTTCTCCTTTATGGTCAAACACCCCAACAGCAAGATCAGCACCAGTGTCCCAGCAACTCCTCACCTGGAACCACAGGCCTGTGAGTCATGACAATGTTTACGGCATAGCTCTGTGTTCAGCCTCTAAGTGCGGCTGGGACTGTGACCTCTGTACCCTTAGTACAGAAGGAAACTTAGTACCCTGGGGAGTCTTTCTAGGCCCTGGCAAGCCTGTTTTCAGACCCCCCATGCTGCTCACTGGGAGAGGAGAAGACCTGCTCAGTGACTTCCTCTTTCTTTTATTCCTCCCTGTTCCATTCAGGGAACATCTAGAACCTTGGGAAAACTAATATAGTCGGAAGGGCAATGTCTCCTCATGCACCTGAAACCTCCACCTCCATGAAGAGGGGGCCCATTTTCTGTGCTGAGGAAATGTTGTTTGGCACTCCCTAGGCTCTGGAGAAAAACTGGTACATCAGGTCCCAGCATTTTTTTTGCACTAGGGACTGTGGCTTGCTGTCCCATGAAGTAGCTACTGCTGCCCTGGAGTCTCTGAGGCGTGGCTGCTCAGATGGCAAACCTGGGCAGGACACAGCCACATTACAGTGCAGGGCTGTCACTCAGTGCCCACTGCAAAAAAAGGAATAAACCCGCTGGGATCTTACTCTAAGAAGCTCCCAGTGTCCAGAGATACCAGCTACAAAGTACACATCCACACACAAAATCATGTTGCATATTGCTGTCTTCAACACCTGATGGTACATGTAAAAGCGTCCCTTCCAGGCATTAAGTCTTTAACGTATGAACACACAGCCAAAGGCATTATTTCAGGCTGGGATGTAGCTCAGTGACAGCACTTGCCAACATGCACAAGGTATCCTGTTGGATCCCTGGCGCTACACACAAACAAAAACAGTGCTGCTTCTGTGGGTCACAGCCACAGAAGCAGCATTGTTTTATGCTGCTCTAGAACCGACTTCAGCTAAAAACAAAACTAAATTATTTGTGAAGACAGTTTGTCTACCTAAACATGCCCTGAGACTCAGATACACAACAAGCTGCTCAGCAGCTCCTTCAGGTGAGGGAGGGTGGCCCTGAAAGCATCCCAGGATGGGATGGTGGTGGGTCCACTTAGCTGGTGAAGATTTGAAACTGATTACCAAAATACACCAAGGAAGCCATCCCCAGCCCATCTCCATTGAGATGAGAGAAAGTTCCAAAGTCCTGCTCAAAACTACAGCAGCTCATCCTCAGTGTTTGGGGGAGAGCACTCACTGGGGCTTTCCTCCTGAACCTGGCACCCTACCTGCCCCCATCAGAATGAGTACAAGCAAGCAACCTGCTCCGTTACTGCTGGTTTACTAAACAAAATCTCCCACAGCACCTTATACTGAAGGCTCCAAGCCCACCAGAAAGGAACTCCTCTTTGCTGGCTAGGGGAGAAAAGAGACAAGAACCCTGAGCCTGCTTCTCCCAGGCACTGCACAGCTCTATATAGGTCAAGAAGCTCTACCCAAGTCAGGCATGGAGGACATGTGGCAATTTCAGTACTCGTGAAGGAGAGGCAATAGGACCTCAAGTATGAGGGTGACTTCATAACAAGACTCTAAGAGGTGGGAAGCAGCTTTAGCCCCACAGTGCTCCTCTGGGCCAAGCAAAAGGCCCAATTTGGTTTCACAATTGAAGGCATGAACAGGGCCCTTTCCACTCAGTCATTCGTGGGTGCCAGAGGCCCAGGCCGTGCAGCACCAGGCTCTCATCTGGGAGGCATGGGACAATGACATCTTGAGTTAGACTGGAACACAGTCACTTGAAATCCAAGTGGTGCAGGTGCTAACACAGAACAGCTCAGGCACAGGCTGAAGGTCACCTGGCGCCTTCCACAGAATAGCATGCCACACCTGGCATGCAGGGCTGAGCACGCAGATCCAAATGCACACAAAACATGTCTTCAGCCATTCTAGGAGACTAGCCACTACGTCTAAGACTGTTGTAGAATGCTTTATATCAGATGCTTTGTGTAGATTTCAGACAAAGACTGGAGCCAGCACTCCAGAGCATCCCTGCAATCAGCACTTGGAAACAAGAGGATCAGAACACAGCTACAGTGATGGAGTACCAAAGCCCATTGCAAAGATGCATAAGAAATGCTTGTCCCTTATAAGCAATCTTGGTACTCTGCCCTGGATGTGAAGCAGAAGCATGAACCTTTATGCTGAGAGAAGTAGGCAGGCCATACCACACTGGGCACAGTGGGTTCCTCACACTTGTATGCACTATATGTGCTTCCTATAAATGCCTAGTGCAGGACCACATGTGAGTCTACTATAGGTACAAATCACTAGATTCTATAGTCTACTATGCCAGAATGAATACATGTAAAGTGGTCTGTATTGCCTCCAATGTAAACAAAACAAATGGAAATTCACTTAAAAGTCTCTGTATTTAGACTGTAAACTTCTGTGCAAGAAGCCAATTCTTTTTTTTTTGAGACAGGGTTCTTCTATGTGTCTCTGGCCGTCCTGGACTCACTTTGTAGACCAGGCTGGGCTTGAACTCACAGAGTTCCACTTGCCCCTGCCTCTCGAGTGCTGGGATTAAAGGCATGTACCACCACCCCCAGCAATTACAGACAGTTTTGAACTGCCATTTGGGTGCGGGATTTGAACCAGGGTCCTTTGGAGGAGCAGCCAGTGCTCTTAACCACTGAGCCATCTCTCCAGCCCGCAATCAGTCAATTCTACAATGTCCTTTGACACACCTGTGGAGCTCATTCAATGCTGCCATCCTAAACAGCAGATGCTTTGTGAAACAGCTGGGTAGAGTTCCAACGTCTAGACAGTAAGGGGGTAGTCATACTAATGAGCGAGAAGTCCCCTACTGCACTCCATATAACTCAACCCAACAAGAGTACTATACACAGGCTGATGTCCAAGGGGATAGGCAGGGGCCAGCTGTGTATACTGCCTCGAGTTAGAGAGAGACAACTCAAGAGTGCTGGCCACAGCCCAGGGGAAGAGAAAGGAACTACAGGCTTGCAAGAAAATAGAATCAGCTGACCAAAGAGGAAGTCCTAGGGCTTTAACAAGGTCTTAATGGGCTAGAGACCCACTCAGCAAGGCCAGGAGAGTTCACTGATGGAGCTCCAGCCTCCAGGACAGCCACCTCTGTCCTAAAACCTTCACCTTAGCTCCCTGGCCTCTGGGCCTCACTACAGACTTCCTCACTCCAGTTCCCAACTCCCCATGTACCATCACTGGCACCACTTCCTTGCTCTTGGAGATGGACCCCATCTCTTAATCTCAGACAACACCAGCCCACACACTGGGACCCCCGCTCCCCATTCATCTTCCTGTTTTGAGTGCCTAGAGAAAGCAGGAGCTGCTGAAAGTAGAAGCCCTGTGGATGCCAAGTCCCCGGCTCACTCCTGCTTCACCAGGAGGCATTTCATGCCTCATACCCACCTATTTGGAAAGTCAAGGTTACTGCCATGTGAAGGGCAGGCTCTAGAGGGAAGCCGGCTCTAGTTAGCTTTACTGCAAAATAGCATCATCAGAGTTTCATTTTTAAGGAGTTCAAGACCAACAGCCATCCTTCAGACCTGTGGTCACCACACTCACAGGGGAAGGGAGCTCCTCCTCTGTGACAGCTCATATACTGGGGACTCCTAGTATAAAAGTCTCCATTTCTGAAAAGCCTGCCAATCATAAAAGAGTAAGGCTGGAGGGCTGGAGAGATGGGCTCCACAGTTAAGAGAACTGGCTGTCCTTCCAAAGGACCTGGGTTCAAATCTCAGCACCATATGGCAGTTCACAGCTATCTGTAATGGCTGGGCGTGGTGGTGCACACCTTTTATCCCCCAGCACTCCAGAGGGCAGAGGTTGGTGGATCTCTGTGAGTTCAAGGCCAACCTGGTCTACAAAAATGAGTCCAGGACTGCCAAGGATACACAGAAAAACCCTGTCTTGAAAAACAAAACAACAACAACAAAAAGAGCAGGGCTTGGGACTAGAGAGATGGCTCAGCAGTTAAGAGCACTGGCTGCTCTTCTAGAGGACCTGGGTTCAATTCAATTCCCAGCACCCACATGGCAGCTCACAACTGTCTGTAACTCTAGTTCCAGGGGATCTGACATCCTCACACAGATATACATGCAGGCAAACACCAATGCACATAAAATAAACATTTAAAAAAAGAGAGAGAGGGCAGGAGAGATGGCTCAGTGGTTAAGAGCACTGACTGCTCTTCCAGAGGACCTGGGTTCAAATCCCAGCACCCACAGGGCAGCTCACAACTGTCTGTAACTCCAAGATCTGACACCCTCACAGAGACATACATCCAGGCAAAACACCAATGCACATAAAATAAAAATAAATAAATTATTAGAGAGAGAGAGAGAGAGAGAGAGAGAGAGAGCTTGCGAGCATGCCTAGATATATGTATGAATCGCAAAAGCACGCAGTGCACCAGGTCTCAGTCCAGGTCTGGGCCCTGAGTAGACAGCAACGCTTGCCCACCAACCAATACTCACATGAAAAGGAAGCCTTTACAAGAAAGACCAAGACAGTTCTGTCAACAAAAACGTTCATCAGAAGTCAAGTTGAGCACAATCGCTTCATAACAGTAACTCCCTTTCAACGATTAATAAAGTCCTTGTAAGTGCTCCCCACGCCAGCATTTTTACAAATTTTTTCCAGGACAAATGTTAGCTTGGGACCTGCCTACACAAGAAGTGAAAGCTGACAAAGAAGCAGTTTAAAAAAAAAAAAAAAAAAGAGGAGAGGTCACAGTAGTTGCACGGTGTTAGCTGCCAGGACTGGGCTCTGCTCTGACCTGTCTGTTAACCCTCAGCACCCTGCAAGTGCCAAGTCCTGGGGGCTCACCACCATGAAGGTACACAGCAGTGGGCCCCTGGGCAAGCTCAGTACTGAACAGTAAAACAGAGAAGGGAGAAAGAGCTTATTAAAGGGAGAGGCTTAAGATACTTTGGGGGATAATGGGGAACAGTGGGGTCTTGAATCTGACTTCAGCTTAGTTTCTTATTTTTTGGTTTTTGGAGACAGGGTTTCTCTGTGTAGCTCTGACCGTCCTGGAACTTGCTTTGTACACCAGGCTGGCCTCAAATTCAAAGCTCTGCCTGCCTCAGCCTCCAGAGTACTGGGATTAAAGGAGTGAGTGTGCCGCCATCACCCTACTCAGCTTAGTGCTTTGAAAGGTGTTTAAAGGTCTCATGACCAGAGGCAGCGGCAACTGGGGGAAGCCAGCCTGGCCCTATGGACAGTTCTGGAGACCCCAGATGCCAGGCAGCCAGACAGATAGGAAATGGCCCCCACAGCACATTTTTGCTGTCACTTCTCAGGCTGACTCCAGAACTCCCTGTTTCTCTTTCATCTGTGTGGTCTCTATGAGTTTAATAAACAGCTAGCAACTCAGCTGAGAAAAGAAAACAGCCAGACTGGAGACAGACTCACCTAGTCCATGTGCTGGGAGAGGTTCTTCTGGCCCACAGAGCCCCCACTCCTGCAGAGGCAGGGCAGGCTCCTGGGCATCTAGGCTGCCCCTGAGTCAGTGCGGTCCACATGCACGCAGGGTGCAGGGCCTCAGACACACTCCCAGGACACTGGCTCAGGCGGGTGCAGGTCGCAGTCTCCACAGCCTTTAAGGCTGTGAGAACGTACCCACCCCATCGGCCACCATTAAGTGACAGGCATGAGGGCGATTGGCAGGCTTGCTGTGATAGCCCAACACCTGCGCAAGGGTAGCCAACTCTCATGAGTCTTGTGCTAAGCCCCCTGCTGACTGGTAAGTCTGTCCCTATGAAATCTCAGCTGAAGTGGGGCCTTCCCATCACTCACAGTATGCACCTGTAGACACCCAGCTTTGAGGAAAGCAATGGAAGGACAGAGAACACAAGTTGAAAATAAACCTACTCTGGGAGCTCCAAGCCCATCTGAATGGCCCTAGAGAACAATGGTCAATCAAATAACACTAATCTCTCTTTTTTTCTAGATGTGCTCTTGCTGTGTATCCCCAGGCTGGCCTAACATTTGGTGATCCTTCTGCCTCTACCTCAAACATAGAATTACAGGCACATGCCACCACACCTGGTGATATATTGGCTTCACAAGGGCAGTACCCAGAGTTACTACTAAAGGGCTAAGTTTCTGATTTGGAAATACAAAACTTTAGATAACTGTTTCTGATTGGAAGCTAAGTTTAAGGAACCCCAATTCTGCCCATTGTATATAGACCTTCCCTAAGCCCTGCTGCTGTTCACAACCCTGCCACCCAGTTCCTGCTCACTCCAGGTTCCTTCCACTGCCAGAGCAGCAGCCATGGAAGCCAGGACGGAAGGAGAGCACACCAGAACGTGTGTGACACTGCACTCTCGGGTGCCTCAACTTTTCCAGAGATCCCAAGAGTCCACATGAGGGACACTGAGGACTTCAGCTGGTCAGTTTTTTGTCACTGAGGGCAAAGCTTCAGGGATGACTAGCAGCTTGGCAACATAGAAGAGAGCTGGGATGGAGGGACACGACATCTTCCACAGCAATTCCAGGTCAGATCATACGATTTGAGCATGTTCCTGTGTACATGTTACTAAAGTTTTAACAGGTCAGAGCTAGGATGCTTTCACACAAACCTTATCAGTACAAATCCACTTCAACATGGGCCCAAATGACATCTTCTCAACTGGCTTTCAAGGGCACATTCAGCACCATGCTTCCCTCTAACCACAAAATTCTCGCAAACTAACTGCAGAAATGCCATAACAAAGAGCACCGAGGCCTGCCCCATGCCATGGGGCCTGGGCAGAACACGCGAGGGGCAGGAGAGAGTTCTAGGGGCAAGGAACGGCCCTGGCCTCCTCCTCAAGGCACACTTCAATTTTCTATGGGTGGGAAGTTGGCCACAGCTGGCAAGTCGGCCTGGTGTCTATAAAAGTGTTCCTCCCAGGAGACGGCTGGAAACAGACACTCTGAGATACTTTCATTCTTTTCCTTATTTGCCGTTCTGAAAAATAAGCTGCTCTTCCTACTCTGCAATGGAATAGGGTCAAAATCCTCCACAGTCAACAGCAACCCAAAGAAAAAGAACACCAGATCCAAGATATTTCCAGTTTGGCAAGTGGCCCAAGGTAACTCTATGCTGTTTACTTGGTACGAGCAGAATTCGCCTGGGGATAAAAACCTAATCCAGGAACCAGCCAGCCCATGTCCCTGATCCTGGAGACAGGGCTGAGGCATAGGCGTGTCTCACCGCCTCCTCATCCGAATGTTTCTGAGTTTCTGTGGTGCCCACCATCTAGAAATGTGACTCCAGGCCCACTGTGGTGTGCAGAGCCTGCATTCCCAGGCTGGCCAAAGCCACCCAACCAAGTGATCTACCAACCTATGCAGAGGAATAGCTAGCAAAGGCCTGTGCACAGCGGCTTCTGGGGCTGATAGCAGAGCTCAGGGTCCACCTTCTCCAAAGGGGCTGGTCATCTCAGGAGAGGGTCCTCCTGGGCCTCCCCTCCCCTTTCAAGGTGCTCCAGTTTCTGACGTGACAGAACTCCCTCCTTTGCTATGTGCCTGTCACTGTGGACTCACCAGAGCTCACAGTGATAGGGGAATCATGCATGGGAACAAGAAAGGCTACTTCAAGGGGGCCATATGTGGATTAGGTGCCCCAGAGTGGAGATGAGCCTAAGCCCTTGCCCCAGAGCCAGAGCAGAGCCTATCCCACATGTCCAAAGATCTGCAGGGTACACCCATCAGAGTAGCCTATGGTAAACCTGTGTGACCTACATACCACAGAGGCATAACTTTCTGTCTCCACTGCACATTGCTTCTCCAGGACACACACCTACTACATAAGCAGTGAGTGCTCAGGAAGACAGGTTGACAAAACATACAAAGAGAAATGGAGCATATACAGCATGGGAATCCTGAGGCAGGGGACACAGCTAAACAGGTTGGAGAGAAGGAGCACTCTCTGCGGCTACCCCAAGGGTCTGTTCTCCTCAGCCAGGACATTTAAAGCATTATTAAATTTTAGTCTTTTCTCACAGCAAACCCTCAAGGCCAAATGGCACGCTTCAGCAATGGTTCACAATGCACCTCCACATTCCCTGGGCCAGGGGGAGAGCTCCAGCCCATAGTTTCTATTCCAAACACTGGCTCCAGGAGTTGGGACAGATGATTACAGGGGCAAGGGTGAGGGACAGACACTGGAATCCAGTGGATCACACAGATGGCTTGAGTGGGCCACTACTGATTGGGGAGGTCCAATTCAATTTCAACCTGAGCATCTAGTTGTAGACAGTACCTAGAGTCAGGAAGATACAGGGGAGATACCTATCTCCAGCCAGGAGGCCACCATGACTCCACTGTGCCAGGTCCCTACAACTCTGCTGCCACCTCCAGCCTCTAGGAGAGCAGGTCAGAGCTCACAGCTTCTCTTCTTCCCTAATTTCTGCTGCAACTGTGGACAGAGAACAATAAATGATAGGGTTTGTTCATTGTTCTGAAAAACTTTGACCATCAGCATCCTGCACAGGAACCTCTAACAGGGCTCCAAACCTGTCCTTAGACACTAGGTCTGAGAGTTGGCCTCAAGTAGAGTCATTAAAAGCAGATCAAGGCAGGAAATGGACAAGCTTGTAGACACATGCTACCGAGACCTTTTAAAAATTCTGTGGGGGGCCACAGCAGCACACCCACAGTTCTAGCACTTGGAGGATTACACCAGGTTCTAGAACAACATGGGCTATACTAAATTCCAGGACAACCTAAGCTATAGGGAGAGTCTGTCTCAAAACACCAATACATAGACCTAGAGAGACAGATCAGCAGTTAAGAGCACTTACTGCTCTTCCAGGGAACCCAGGTTTGTTCTCAGTGCCCACAGCACTCACATGTATATTACTGCACTCAGATGCTCACACATGCACATAATTAAAAGTTAAACTAGGGGCTAGAGAGTTGGCTCAGTGGTTAAGAGCACTTGTTGTTCTTGCAAAGGACCAGGTTCGATTCCCAGCACTCATGAGGAGGCTCACCACCTCCTTGGGCACCAGGCACATATGTGGTATACAGGTGTACAGTGTGTACTCATACACATGAAAAATAATAAAAATAAATATACAAAAACAGTTAAACTAGCCAGGCGTGGTGGCGCATGCTTTTAATCCCAGCACTTTGGACGCAGAGGCAGGCAGATCTCTGTGAGCTCAAGGCCAGCCTGGTTTACAAAGTGACTCCAGGACAGCCAGGGCTTTATTATGCAGAGAAACTTTGTCTCAAAAAACAAAAACGTTAAATTTAAATCTTAAACAACACAAACACCCCTTTTAAACATATCCTCTATTGAAACTACTTTCTTTTTTGAGACAGGATCTTGGTAAGCAACTTGAACTGACCCAGAATTCAGTGTCCTATGGTCTTAGCTTCCAAAGTATAAGGAATATAGGTGATACAGGTGTGAGCTATCATGCCCAACTTAAGCTATTTTCAATCCAGAAAATGAAAAGTACTAGCAAAGTAACCCTTACTTTTCAAAAGCCACAAAAACATCCAGGACTGTATTGGTTCCTGGTCCCTGCAAAAAGGCCAGAGCCCATGGGGAAGGGAAGAGTTGGGGTCAGCTTCTGGTCACCAGCTGTGGCCCTCCCCAACATGAACTTCTAACATTCTTTGCAAACTCCCTTACCACTCAATGGAAGCCACCAAATAAATTATCAGTGCGGTGTCAACTGAGAACATCCCCAGGTCCTCCATGGTTTGCTCTGCCCAAATCAGATTCCATCACTGACTACTGAGAAACTTAGCAACAGCTTGAGCAGAGCAGGATCTGATCTCAAGGCCAGCAAGGCCTCTAGCAGATCATACAACCTCCTCAGATAGCAGGACATCGTGCCAGAAGAGAGCAAGAGCCATCCACTGAAGCAAGGCCCAAACTCAGCAAGCCTCACTTTTTCCTCCAAAGACTAATTTAGGGAGAAGACGTGGCCACAAATCAGCAAACCCTGCCAGAGAATGCTGATTCACAGCCCCATACTTGGCTGCCCTGACTACTGACAGGTGATCTCACGTGGTCCTTAAAGTCCCCAGCCAAGGCAGATCAGATCACATTCTACCCCTCCCCTCCTCTTCAGGTCAGGTGAGCCACAGGCACCAACCCTTCAGGACTACTAGAGGGAGCTCCTAGAGCTGGGTACAAGGCTTCAGACCCAGTTAGCTGAGCTGCCAGTATGGAGAATCAAATACAGCAAATATGAAAATGTTTTTTTGAGACAGTTTCTTTGTGTAACAGAGCCCTGGCTGTCCAGGACTCTCTTTGTAAACCAGGCTGGCCTTGAACTTACCAGCAGGTGTTTGTAAAAAGAATATATTCTTTCAGGTAGCAAATAAAAATGGAAAAGAAGTGAAATGTCCTGGTCCAATGCTGTAATTCTGATACTTGGGAGGCTAAAGCAGGAGGAATACATTGGAACAAAAGTCAGCCTGGGCTACTGAATAGTGAGTTCCAGGACATCCTGGGTTACATCACAAGACTGTCTCCCAGTGGGAAGGGGGGGGGGGATGCCTCAGTGAGTAGAGACACTTACTGCCAAGTCTCAGAACCTAAACCCATGTGGTGGAAAAAGAGAACCAATTCCCTTTAACTGTCCTTGACCTCCATATGTGTGCATGACACATACACACACATACACACACACACACACACACACACACACACACACAAAAATACATTTTTCCTTCAAAATAGTCTATAAAGGCTATAAAAACTAATGTAAGCTGGGCTTACTAAACCCAGCACTGGGGAGATGAAGGAGGATCAGGAGTTGAAGGCCAGCCCACTCACCCACTTGTGGGTCTCCCTTCAAAACTTCTTCCACCTCCACTCCCAGGCAAGCTAGACCCTCCACTGGGAGCCACCTCTCAGCATCTTGAAACCTGGACCCTGGTCCACACAGGAGGGACCCAGTGCCCTAACACGGGTGACAGGTAATAGTGTCACTCTACCTCCCAGTCATCCATCTATCCAGCCCTGCTCCAGCCCACAGGAGCCTGACTATTCCTTCTCCTGTGAGAGGTGTCTGGGATTCCCCACAGGTCACAACATTCAGCTAGGCCCCATCACATATCAACAACTCCACAGAAGCAAGAAAGCCTTGAGACTCATACTTGTCCTCATGGGAACTGCAGGGCCTATGTGTTTGGGTACATCTCCGTCTCCCTGCAGACACTGCCTACTCAGCTGCTTCATGTGGGTGTGCAGCAATCAGAGCTGAAACTCACAAGGTGCTTCCTACGGGCCAATTTCTTTTCTTTTCTGAAAACCCCATCTATACTAGTTCACTAACCTCACAGCAAACCCACGTGGGAACTCTAGCATTAGTCAGTCTCCTTTTACAGAGAAGAAATTGAAGCAGGAAAGACAAGAGCAGAAAGGTGTCAGAGCCCTTCCTCCCCCGCCCCTCCTCCAACTTCCCTAGAGAAAGGCAGGGTAGGCTGAAATGTTTATAATGGATACCTGGTGTGCATCACAACCAGTCTAGGGCCTAGGGAGGAAAACTTCAAACCCTCAAGTGTCCAGAAGAGGAAAAGGCGTATGGCTGCTGAGGCCCAACCAGCTGAATTCTCCAGCAGCAAGGCCAGAATGGTCCTCCCCTCCTTCCCTTGTTGTCAGTTGAAAAGTGAGTCTGGGAAAATTTGTGAGAAGGGAGGGTTGATGTGAGAAGGAAAGGGCAGGCAGTCAAGGAGCCAGGCCCTCCCTTCTCCAGGTTTACAAATGCCAGGAAGATCGGTCAGCAACTGCACACACAGAAGGCAGACAGTCCCACAGTGTGGGAGGATATCCAAACACACCCAAGCATTCACGGGGAGCTAAACAGATGGAGTATCTGACTCGGGGAAGGTGACCGACATGGCTGGGCAGCCACCTCCACCATATAGGCCCCACTCTTCCAAACACTGAGATTTAGGGCAAATTAAGGACTCTACTCTCCAAGCAGGAGGGAGCAGGTACAATTTCAAAGCAGAGAAAGCTCTTCAGACTGGCACAAAGCTTCCAAGACACAGAGAAAAAGAAAAAAACAAAAAAGATAACCCAGCCCACACGGAAACCTCTTGGGAATAAGGATAAAGCACTCTGAACTAACCACGCCCAAAGACAAACTGGGATGGTCCTATCAATACAAAATGAACTGGTGCTGGCAACTTCAGCTTCTCCTGAGAGGTTTACTTTTAGGGGAGGCAATGGAACTATGAGCGGAGCCTTCTTCCACCCCACCCAGCCACCCACCAAGTCCACAGCTATCACTGCTCTCACTCCTCCAGAGACTACACACAGAGCTGCTTTGGTTCCAAAGCTAATACCCAGCCCCAGTCCTCAGACCTCTACCTGTTGTTTTGGGCATATGTTGTTCGGCCCCTAAGGCACTCACCCGTTGGCTATCATTGCACCACTGGCAGGATTAGTGTGCAGTGTTCTGTGGGAATTCTCTTCCATGTGACGTCAATAGGGAGCTAGACACACAGGATGCTAAAAGTTGATGTGTAAGATGCAGTGAGATCTGACTGGTGACCCACAGGTGCTAGTCCTTGACAATGCAGGTAGAGGGTTAGGAATGCCCCATCATCCAGGAAGGAAAGGTGGAAAGTGTGGGAGTGTGGTCCCAAGGAACAGGGTACAAATCTAGAAAACCGAAAGCCTAAGTACACAACCCCAAGAAAATGGCTCTAGGGAGCCTTGGACACAGAGACCAGAGCAGTGATGGTTAGAGGAGATGCCAGAGGAAGGGCAAGCCCCATCACTTCTGAGAAAGGCCACTGTGTAGGAAAGAACAGAGAGCTACTGGCAGGAACCAGGTGGTCAAGGCTAGACTTGTATTCTGTCACAGAAGAAATGACAGTCAGTCATTGTAACACACATTGATAATGCCAGCTCTCAGGAGGCTGAGACAGGATTGTGAGTTCAAAACCAGCCTAGGCTACACAGCAAGGGATTATCTTAAAAAAAAAGGACACTGTAGACTGACCAAAGCCCATAAGCCACAAATAAGAAACAACACAATCTAAAGCTTGGTTCGTCGTGGCAACAAGAGCTGAATGCTACAGCTTGTCAATGGCAGTGATGGCTCTGTGACTGGAGTTCTCCTGGGCCCGCCCACCAGGAAGACAGCTGCTACATCCGTAGAAGCCACACTGAACAGGAGCAGGTTTCCTGTCACAAGAGGAACTAAGTGGCCACATGAGAGAGACCCTGAAGGTCCCTCTGTCTGTGGCCTCTGCAAAGGGGTCTCAAGCTAGAGAGCAATGATGGAGAGAGCAGACACTCTAGTCCTCCAGCCCAGTCAGGGGCATGGATAAGGCAAAGTAGCAGCATCCCATCCCTGCCACCACCACGGTCAGCAACCAGCCAATACCATCTTTGATTGGCAGGCCAGAACTCAAGGACTCTTGAAAGGACAGGCTCAGACCCCAGGCTGGTCCACTGCACTTAGTAACTGTTAGCTCTTACCGAAACAAAACAAGTACAACTGCAGAGCTGAGCCCGGCAACCAGGCGTCCCTAAGAGTTTTACAAAAAGAGAAAGTGAAAGTGTATTACAGAAATAAACCACCTACTATAATATACCTACTTCAACGTGCACACATACTACGCGCAACTCACACACGTGCACTATGGCAGCGTGATGGAACAGAGCACATCAATGCCATATTAAGCTACCTTCTACAGTAAGGTCATATCAGACCTGTACAAAGGGATCCATTTGTCATCTAGATGTACGCGTCCACATCCACTGACCCAACCATCTGCAGGTAGAAAATAGTCATGAAATTTCATGTGAGCTGAGAACAGACATTTACACTGTGTTGAAATTAAAGTCATCTAGAGATGACCTGAAGGATACAGAAACACACATGCTACATTCAAACATCATGCCATTTGCTCTAAGGGGTTTGGGGATCCGCAGGAACCCTTAAACACTAGCTGCAATTTCTAGGCCTCCAAAGGCAGCATGGTGCTGCACATCTGGCTGTGGGATTAGGCAGACATGCAGATGCAGGTCTGACCAGGGCTCCTCTCCAGGGCCCTGTGGTTCTGGCAATAAGGTCCCAAAAGATCCCAAAAACTTTGGTTTCTGACCATTCTCCCACTTTCTCTGCCCAGAGTTGAAAATTCCACTTTTGGGGGTTGGAGAGATGACTTGGGGGTTAAGAGCAATGGCTGTTCTTCCAGAGGTCCTGAGTTCAATTCCCAGCACCCACAGTGGCTCACATCTGTAATGGAATCTGATTCCCTCTTCTGGTGTGCATGAAAAGAAAAGTACTCATATACATTAACTAAATACATAAATAGATCTTTCAAAAACAGAAAATAAAATTTCACTCTCCACTCCTTCACTGCCAAGTTTTCTCTCTGCCATGTTTTTTCAATGTGACATTACTTGGATCTTCTAGGCGACCTTGACATTCTATGGTGCTCATTGCTAATTTTAACTTCCCTAAATGTCCCCACAAAGAGTCTGCCACAACAGCATCTAATGGTCACTTTGCATGGTGTGCAATCCCACAGCTTTGCAGACAGGTGAGTAGCTGACACAGACAGAGCTCCAACGTCACAATGATTATTAATTCTGGTAGCCATTATGGTGATGGGCACAACAAAAGCTGTAAGGACAACCCTCTCAGGCTTGATCTCTATTGGGAACAGAATAGAGGAATGGCCTAGCACACAGGCAGCCACCAGGCTCACAAGTTCCTACAGCTCTGATGACCAGACCCTGGGGCCTCCAACCCCAGAGCCCAGAGCCTGCCCAGCAGCCGACCCTATCCAGAGGCAGGGCAGCCTTGGGCTTCCCTAGGTGGATATTAGGAGACACATGACCATCCACTACCATGCACACAAAACTGTGTCAGCTTGCATTGTGTGAAAGAGGTACAGCTCTCACCAGATTCAAAAGGAATGCTCTTGGCAGGGAAACAAAGTTGCCCCAGGCTGCAGACAAGGTGCTGAGGACAGCCACGTGGTCTCAAAACTGGTTAAAGGACTTTCTGCTGTGGTACGCTTCTGACGTCATCCTTTTGTACTTTTAAAAATCTACCCTCCCCTCTGTTGTTGCCTTGAGTACTTAGTTGAACAATTTAGGTTTGCACCAAAAAAGAAAGAGAAAAGGAAAAACAAAGGGGCTATGGGGACAACTCAAAGGCAGGGCCCTTGTCTGATATGCAGGAGGCCCTGGGTTCCATCTCCAGTACTTAAAAAAACAAAACCCCAAAAAAGAAAGCAGAGAAGTCAGGTGCAGTGGCACATGCCTGAGGCCCTAGCCACTCCCCAGGTTGAGGTAGGAAGATACTTAAATCTACAAAAGTAAGAACAGCTAAGGAAAAGGACAACACAGCCCAGCCATGGTGGTGCACATCTTTAATTCCAGCACTCAGGAGGCAGAGGCAGCCTTATCAGGCAGATCTCTGTTACTTCGAAGTCAGCATAGTCTAAACAATGAGTTCCAAGATAGCCAAAGCTACAAAGTGAGATCCTGTCTCGAAGAAGAAAAAGGAGGAGGGGGAGGAGGAGAAGGAGAAAAAGGTGTAGGGGGAAACAACATATTAAGGCCTGCCCTGCCCTCCTCCTCCAGGGAAAAAGATAGTTTTTAAGTTTAGGATACTTACAGAAGCAGGCCAGGTCACCAGGCTGAGATCTTTCTAGAGCTCAGCAAACACACTTGGTGGTATACAAGAACATGGGTCAAACTATGTTTTCTAGAAGCAATCCCGAGGGAGATCCAAGTGTAAACAACTAGAAGAAAAACAGTCACTCTGTCCAGTCAAACCAAGCAAGGGAGGCATGGGTGCCAGTGTCCACAGTTAGCCCAGTGTTTTGCCTGGTGAGAGAAGCTGAGTCTGCTTAGTTTGGCCCTTCTGTGCATGGCCTTAGCTCCCTGTTTTGAGAAGAAACCCAGGGCTGACCCTCTGGAAGAAAGGCAGAGCTAGCAATATACTCAGCAAAATCCTGGTTTCACATTTCATAACCAACACATTTCCGTACGCAGATAAACCATCCTGTCACCTCCCCCTTCAGCTTAAGCAAGCTGCCCAGTGCACCCCCTTCATGCAGGTTCCAGAAACTAAGCCTACCCTCTCTGCCATGCTTGGCTCTTGGAGTCCCTGCCCCTGCCTGCTAGATGTGCAGGGGGCTGTGAGGCCACCCCAGCACGCTGCTGGCAGAAACCAAGGCCAAACAATGCTCACAGTATCGCTGGGATGGCTTTTACTGCAGTCATAGAACCGTCCCCAGGAGGTCACAGCTGCAGCCAGACCCACCACACCTGAGTCCTGCCTTCTCAACTACAATGGCCCAGCCAGATCCCTCCTCCTGCTTCTCCCCAAGACCCTAAGTACCCATGAACTCATAGCCAGAAGCTCTCACCACACAGGGGCCATGCCAAGTGACTCGGGAGAATGGCCAAGAACTCTTTCAGATCAGGTTAGTTAGATGCAGCTCTCAGTTGGAGGCCGGACCCTCACCAGACCACCCCTCAGGATTCCAACTCTGTTCTTTCTTCCCAGTGCTCCCTGCTCTAGGGGTGGAAGCTCCCTGCAGGGTGGAAGCTGCAGGTCGCTCTCTCACCCTGAGCACCTTCTCAGGATCCTACCATTAACTCTAATCTTTCCCTCCCCTCTACTCACAAGAGTCCCACACCTCCTGACAACACCAGGATCTGTCTTTCAACAGCAGCAGTCCCCTTGCACAAACATGGCCTCATGTGCCTGTGCACACCAGGTCTCCATAGTACCCCAGAGCCATTAGTCATTAACACACGCACACTCGAGCACACAACTGTGTAGGAGGCTCACAGCTATAATCCCAGCACACAAGAGGCAGAGACAGAATTTGAGGTTAGGGTAGAGGTACGGTTTAGTGTTATAGCACTTGTCTAGCACACATGAGGCTGTGTATCAAGCCCAGCAACACTGAAAGATAAAAATAAAGAAAAAAAGATACTCTTGAATGCAGGAATTTGAGGTCAGCTTGGGCTATATAGTCTGCACAAGACTGGGCTGTAGAGTCAAACGGGAGGAATCCAACAACAACAACAACAAAAACCAAAAGGGAAGCAAAGCTTAGCAGTTTGTCTTACTTTGACAAAGGAGGCACTGGACAGTCTGAAGAGGGCAAAAAGAACATGGCCATCAGGAACACAAAGGCTGTGGTGCAGGGGACAACAGAAGCAGTACTGTAAAGTGGGAAAGCTCACTTGAGTACTTAGCTCTGAGGCTGAGGGACACCCCCACCCAGCGCCTTCCAGAAAGCTGAGGGCCAGTCCCCATCTTTCCCATCTCCTATGGAAACAACTGGAACCAAGTAGAGGTCCTGCCGACTCTACCTTCTAAAACAGCAACTGCTGCTCAGATGCAGCTAATGGTGGCTTGGCCTCCAGAGTGGATGAACACAGCACCCCCGGCTCCAGCACCCTGAGCTCTTATTTTATATACCCTACAAGACCAAGGTCACTTCCCCACCTCACCTCACAGTCCACTTAGCACACTTCATAGTAGACACAGTCAGGAGTGAGATGCCCAGGCAAGGGCTCTCACAGACTCCATGCAACAGAGATGATTCGAAGGGTATGTAGCACTTCAGGCAGTCAGTGCACACTGGGCCTGCAGAAACTGGACCCCATAGCAGGATAGGGACAATTTCAAGGCATGCTAACTATCTACTTGCTGTGCCAACCAGGTTCTGTGGCGATTAAGGTCACCCACAACTAGCCAAAAGAGAGTGTTATGGCTGGAAATCACATACACACACAGTCACATGCAGGAACCCTACCCTCCAGGCAGTGGGGACTGGGAGGTGATGGTGAGATCATGAGAGTAGATGAGTGAAATCCTCATCTTCATGAGAAAGTTTAAAGCCTTGTTCCACTTCCAGCACAAGGCTACAGCCATAAGGCATCTCTTTGAAGCATCAAATGTTTCTTCCCTCAACAGACAGTCTGAGAGCACCCTGCTCTTGGATCTCCAACCTCCAAGCCCGTGGGAAATAAACTGCTGTTTTTAAGGCCCCAGCCTATCAGATTGCTAAGATCTTGAGGTCCCACTAAATTTAGTATACCATTCTACAAACACATTCAGTTCTCATGGGTGGCCTTGGGACCAGGACTCTGCAATCCACCTTCTGGTGTCATACGAAGTATAAGCATCACAACTGCCTTCCCTGAAGCCACTAAGGTCCAATGCACCAGGACACCAGGCAAAAAGGGCCACAGATGGGCACAGGAACTCCCTGCCTATTCCCAGGCAATGCTCTGCAGGATGGCAAGGCTAAGACTCCTAAGCAAAGCAGAAGTGTGTGGACACCAACAAATCACAAAGTGGACCAGGATCTGGGCAAAGTCTGGGGAAGCCTACATTCACTGTTCTCAACTGTTTTCCTGTGTCATAGGGAGAAGCCATGGTCTGTACTGATGGCTTCCAGTCTCCCACAGACCCACATAAAAACACTATCTGGGCCTCACACCACAAACCACCATCACTCCCAGTAGGCTTATCGGGAAACAGTCCCTGTGGCCAGAGATGGTGCAAACTGTCAGTGTGGGATGATAAGAGTGGTGACAATGCCACAGCTACTCCCACCCTGGAGACCTGCGGGCAGAGCTTCTTTCTCCTCCATCTCCTCCTCTATTACTGATGACCCTGCCACAGGCAATGTACTCCTTCAAAACCTGCTCTGATTTCCTTCTGCACTTGGTTGGCTTTAAGCATCATCTCATTCCAGTATCTTTCATACACATAGAGTATTAGGAGAAAAATGACAATCAGAACTGGAAAAACAAGGTGGGGATGGTGACCATATGCCTATAATCTCAGCACTTGGGAAGTGGAGGCAGGAGATCAGGGTCTCAAAGGCCAGTCTCAGCTACATGAAGCCCAGGCTCAAAACAAAAACAAAATTTCTTTAATTAGAAGCACAGAGTTGGGAGTCTGGCTCTGTGATTGGGTGTTTGCCCAGCATGTAAGATCCACCAAACTTTTCAGGGCATAGTGGCACATGCCTGCCTGAATCCCAGCAATCCCAGAGCTTAGGAGACTGAGGCAGAAAGAGGACAAGTTCCAGACCAGCGTTAACTACATTAACAAGCCATGCTGAGAAAAGACAAAACAAAATATAAAGAACAGTTCAGACTAGAAACACATAGATAGCTGTAGGTGTTGGGTAACAAGCTGAGATGACACTAGCTCACTGTGTTGTTCACCTTTCTAGGTCTGAGAACAGCAATAACAAATTTCAAGAGCCTTCTGATCAGACCAGGTACTACCTGCCTGGACTTCCAAAACCGGCCCAAGATGTCTGCCCACACAGAAGCATCATCAGGGTAGAATGGATCTTAGAACCAGCCCTGGCCTAACTCACGGCCTAGCTGACCTGGCAGGAATAGTGACACAAGAACTGGGCACCCAGGGCAGGCTCACCAAGGCCATTGGCCATGGAACAGTACTAGGGAACTGCAGCAGGGGGTAGCCGCTTGTCCTCACAGCTGCAGGGAATCAGGTGAGACAACACAAGGGCTGAGCCAGTGATTACCCCAGCCCCAGCTTAGGGATCCTTCCTGCCACAATCCTAATAGAGGAGCCTCCTCCAGCAGCGGGCACTCTCTTGGCATGGGTAGCAACAGCAGAAGGACCTTGAGCTGGAATGTAAGGAAGAAAGGCACTTCTACATTTCCCTGGGCAGGAAACAAACAGCATTTTAAGTAGTGAGCAACTTGAGACCATAAGCCATGCAGCCTGCCAGACACACCCTGGATATGCACCAGGCTTGGCCACCCATGACGGGGCTCTAGGCAAGTCACTTAACCTTCACATCTGAGTTTTATCAGAGGGTTCAATGCTCTTTGTGTTAGTGGCTGTCACTCCTACTCTTCAAGTGCCTACTCCCCAGGAACAAATACCCCTTGGGCTCATGGTTATCACACAGAGGCTGGGGCTGTGAGCAGTGGTGGTTTCTGGGCCAAGGTCACAAAGCCAGGCCTGGCCACTCCCTGTACTCCTCCCAGGACAAAGCTGGGCTCTGCCAATCTCCTACTAAAGAGTAAAAGGTGCAGGTCCCTCCCCACTCTATTCAGGATTAAGATCAATTTAGCTACCTGTGACTCATTCAACAAGAGTAGAAATGCTTTCAATAGCTTTGCAATTTTGTGCACTCCCCCTTAGGGACACACCGGTTGCTCCCCATCCCACTCTTGCCCCCCCCCACCTTCCAATTACAGGCTACACAGGCTGCATGTTGGTGAAAGGACAGTTTGACCTACAACCACACCTCCCTGTTCAAGCTCTCCCCAAGTCAGAACTGCCTTCAAATGGTGCTGAGCAGTGGCAGAACAGGCCAGCCCACTCTTTGACCTGACTCCATCCAGCAGAGGGGAGTGCTGCACAGAGGAGTACAGGGCCTCAGCAGGGGAGGGCTTCCCTGTTCCAAGCTTTGATGCAAACAGTTTTACATAAGCGATATGAAAAACGACTAACGGTCACTCCAGTATTCCTGTTGCTTGCCTGACTGGGAGATTTGCATGCTGGAGGGAAGCCCAGGGGAGTGCAGTTATTTCTAGAGAAATAAAGCAAGAGAACCTCTATGCTTTCTTTCAGCACACATAGATTCCCCAAGTCAGGAGACCCTGCCCTCCATCCTGATGCCCAAAATACCAAGGGAACTGAAAAAACAGCTGCTGTGCTAGAGACAAGCCAATGAGGCTCCATCTTCTGGGTCACTCACCATCTCTTCCAGACTCATTCTATGATTTCAGTTGTCTTCTCTTACTCCAAGGACAGAGGGACACAGTCCTCTCCTGATGCTGTCATGTCCTTGCTCACACTCTTGACTGCACTCTTTGGTCTGTGGTTTTTGTCTTGTTCTGTAGCACAGGTTGACCTCAAACTTCCACTGTTGGCATTACAGATGTGAGCCTCCACACTCAGTGACC
>CAJQZJ010031511.1:7473922-7516555 GCA_907164525.1 Lophiomys imhausi
GCCGCGGGGCTGGCGGGGCTGGCTGGCGGCTGGGGTGCGGGGCCCCGGGCGCACCGGGGCGGCGACGGGGCGTCCGGGCAGCGGCTGCGCCCTCGGCGGCGGCCGGCCGGGCGGGTCCGTCAGTCAGCGACTCGGACACCGAGCGAGCGCTGCGAGGCTGCGGCCAGTGCACAGGGACAACGCCGCTTTATCAGGTCGGAAACAGCCGCTGCGCGCCGCTTCCGCTGACGCAGCGCCGGCCTGCGCCTCATGACTATGCAGCGGACTCGAGGGGGCGGGGCCTGAGCCACGAGCGTCTATTGGTCGGTGGCGGCCTGTGGCCCCGCCCCTATGAAGGTCCCGCCCTCCTGCCGCGCCCCGCCCTAGGCCTCCTAGTGGGCTCTGGAGGCGGCTGTGCGTTCGGCCGCCCTCGCCTGGCTTTGCTGCCAGACATCCTCAAGCTCTCCAGGCCGCAGCTAGGTAGCACACCATGCTCACTTTCCGCCCAGAGAGCTGAACACCACCTGAGAGCAAACTGACTGCTTGTAACTCCCCTATCCTTATTCCTTCCTAACCAACTGTCTTCCTGGGCATCTTCCCTTTCTGAAACACTTTGAATGTCCTCTCAAACCTGTGGGCAGGATGTGACCCATGCATACCCAGGACACCGAAACCTGGACCACAGAGCCCATCTCTCCCCACTGCTGAGAGGCCAAACAAGACTAGGTCCGGATGTGGGCTGGACAGATATAAGAAAGAATGGCTGATGTCAGACAACCCTGCTGGCATACCAGCCCTAAGTCCGAGCCAGGTTTAAACGACTTTGTATGAATTACCGCACCTCTCAGGGCCCTGATGTCCTCATCTGCAAAACAGAAATCCTAAGACCTATCCGAGAAGCTTGAGAGGATTTTAGAAACAAAGTGCCCCTGTTAGCCTCCAGAACAGCTAAAATGGGAAAAATCTGACAATGCCAAGTGTTGGCAAGGAAGGGAGCAACTGGAAGGCTTGCTGTGGAGATGTAAGACTCACCACCACGTGGATATCTGCGTTCTTATTTGGTTTTGGTTTGTTTTTAAGACAAAGTGGCACTGGCTGGCCTGGAATTCACTATGTAGACCAGGCTAGCCTCAAACTCACAGAGATCTGCCTGCCTCTGCTTTCTGAGTGCTACCACACCATGCCCAGCCTGCAAATCTGCTTCCCCCCCCAACATTTATTTATTTCTTCAAGTTACATCTCAATCACAGCCCCCTCCTCCTTCCTCCCCTCCTGGTCCCACCCTCCTATCCTTTTTTTTTTTTTTTTTTTAATTTAAGGTGTACCTTTTTTGGAAATCTGCTTTAAAGGACTCAATGCCCAGTACCTCCACTCCTGAGGCTAACCCAACTTCATTTTTCTGTTCTTAGCAGTGCTGTTTAGAGTGACCTTAAATGTAAACTGCCCTGATATGTGTCAATCATTGAAGGGTTATATAAATTTTGGCATATCCACCCATTGGATTGACAGTGACTAATTTACAAATACATACAGTGAATATGGATGACTCGTACAACCGACTTTGAGCAAAAGAAGTCAGATAAGAGATAGGCACCCATCAGTGGGGAAACTCAGTCAGGGTTCCCAGAAGTTCAAAGCTAGCTTGTGATACTGCCTCACAAAACAACAAAAACAAAAAACAAACGAACAAATTGAACAGAGGGGTATAATGCTCTACTTCTGTTTTCCCAGCACTTGATAACTCTGCATGGCATTGTGAGTTCCAGGCTAGCTTTGACTACGCGAAAATCTGTCTCCAGGGTTGGGGAAAAGGTTAGATGCTATAGGATGTGTGCCTCATGCTTGTAGAGTTGTAGATGTGCATAGCTGGTGTTAGGAGTCAGACTAATGGCTAAGCTTGAGACAGGGTGCCGGGATCAGAAAGTGGGTATGGTGGGTGAGTCCAGGGACTAGTGTTCTTGGTTTGTGTGCATTAATGTGTGTGACAGGTGACCATCAATGAGGACATGCCTCCCCTGTTAACATTTTGTTGTTGTTGTTTGGGTTATTTATTTATTTAGAGGATTTATTTATTTATTTGCTTATGTATGTATGTATTTATTTATTTATTGGTTTAAGAAACAGGGTTTCTTTGTGTAGCCCTGGATGTCCTAGAACTCGCTCTATAGACCAGGCTAGTCTTGAACTCACAGAGATCCTTCTGTCTCTGCCTCCCAAGTACTGGGATTAAAGATGTGTACCACCAACTGCCCACCAAGGTTTTCCTTTTTAAATTGTGTATGAGCTGTGTTCCTGTGTGTGGGTATGAGTGCAGGTGCCCACAGAGGCTACAAGAGCTGGAGCTGGAGCTGCATGTGGTTGTAAGCTGCTGACATGGGGGCAAGATCTTCTGAAAGAATAGTGTGTGCTTTTTACCAATGAGCCACATTTCTAGCCCCTTGAGAGTCTCAGGGAACAAACTCAGGTTGCCAGGCTTAGTGGCTTGCACCATTGAGTCACGCCGCCAGTCCCTCCCTGGGTGATATTTTTACTTGCAGTTCCAGCTGAGCAGTGTGTCAACTATGGGACCATGCACTTTACTGAGTCCTCATCTGGAAATGAGCATGCCAATAAGACATAGTTATGAGGACTGGAAAAATAACTCAGCAGTTAGGAGTACAAATTGCTCTTGCAGAGGACTCCAATTTGGTTCCCAGAAACCCCATCAGGGGCTCACAATTCTCTCTAATTACAGTCCTAAGGAGATCCAATGCCTCTGGCCTTCCCAGGCACTTGCGCTCATGTACATAGACACACACATACACGTAACTTAAAATAATAAATCTTTATATAAAATATAGTTCTCTGTTATCACTGAGGATTAAATAAAATAACAAAATGAGAAGTATTAGTTGCTTGAAACAGAGTTTCATGTACAACAGGCTAGCCTGCAACTCACTGTGAAGCCAAGGATAAGCTTTGAACTCCTGATCGTCTCACCTTCTCTTCCCAGGTTGTGGGATTGGAGGCAGACACTGCTACACCAGGCCTCAAACTCCACCTGTACCCAAGGATGATCTTATTCTTCTGGTGTATACCATCACATCCAGCTTAAAAAAAAAAAAAAAAAAAGATGCCTTTGAAAAAGACAGTATAGGATGAAGTACCAAGGACGGCTTAGGAACTCGTTTAATTATTTACTGACTGATGATTTTTATTGATCTTTTTTCACCTTCATTCATCAGCAAGCAGATAGGGACTGCATGGGAACCATGTCCTCAAGCCACATTGGACTCTGCTACTCAGAGCTGGGAACTCCTCTCCGGAAGGATACCACAGTGGAGTGGGAAGCACATGTTGATGAGCATTAGCAAACACTGCTGTGAGCCCAGCAGATCTGAGCTGCTGTAGGCACTCAGTAAATATCTCTCTACTGGCTGAGCCATCTTGCAGTAACCATCTCTTAAAAGAACGAAGAAATGCATACAATGAAAGTACATGCTTAAGCCAGGTGTTGTGGCATGTGCCTATGATCCTACCACTTGGGTCGCAGAGGCGGGACTATTGCCACAAGTATGAGGCCAGCCTGGCCTCTGTGGCAAGCTTCCGTCTGAAGAAAGTTACCAAGAGGAAAGTGCCTAGTCAAATAGACTTTGGAAGGCAATTTCTAAGCCTGAGGTGTGGAAGTAGCTTAGGAGATTTGTTCTGCAGTCTAGAACTAGATGAAGATATCAGTCAGAAGGCTAGAGAGGGACTGCGGAGATGGCTCAGTTGATAAGAGTTCTTGCTCTGCAAGCGTGAGGACCTGAGTTTGAAACCCTAGTACCTACATTTTAAAAAGCCTGACACATGGGGCTGGAGAGATGACTCAGAAGTTAAGAGCCCTAGTAGTTCTTCCAGAGGATCTGGGTTCAAATTTTAAGTGTGTGTGTGTGTGTGTGTGTGTGTGTGTATGCAAGCATGCATGCATATGTGTATGTATGTATGTATGTTTGTATGGTTTTTAAAGCCTGACAAACTATACATGGCATAACCCAGCACTGGGAAGCAGAGACAAGCAGATCTCCAGAGCTCTCCAGTCTTCCAACCTAGCTGAAAGGACAAGCTTTTGATTCAGCAAGAGATCCTGTCACAGGGCAATAAGGTAGAAAAAGATGCAGGAAGATACCTCAAGTCCTGCTTTGGCCTCTGTATACACCTGCATAGTCACATGTATGCACTGTACCACACACACACATGCCCCAGCACACTGACACACACCACACCACATTCACAGATACCACATCACATCCATACACATGCTACACTATACACACAACATACATACACACACACATACCACACCACATCTATACACACCACAATATATTCACACACACTACACATACAAATATATCACGCTATACATAACACACATACACGCAAACACACACACAATCAGTACACATAGCACAACACACACACAAGGTTAAGGAAAAGTATGTCCTCACTGTGTGTGCTCTTTAGTGCTGTGTGTGCATGTACATTTGGGTATGCATGAGTGTGCCAAAGAGCTAGGGTTGAACCACCCTGTCTGCATTCAGTCTCAGCCAAGCCAGGCCAGGCCTGATATCCAATGCTGCCACCAAGGAGGTAAGATATGTGTGTAGCCTTTGGTTCTGCTATCATGTTGTACTTGGCACCTTGGAAAAGGGTTCTCAGTCCCCGGGTGCCTTTTCCCTTCTCCAAGCTCTCCATGAATGACAAGGTCATGAATAACTGCCCCGTCCATCTTGTCCCGAAAGAGCTAGACATCAGGTAGCCCTCTTGCACTAGGATCAGAAAGCCCTGCACCCACGCCTGTCTTCCTAGCACTTGGGAGACTGAGACAGGAGTATCAGGGGCACATAGTGACCTTGAGATCAGTCTGGACTACACAAAGCCCTGTCTCAAAACAAAAATAAATAAATAAACCTCTGTACCTGGCCTGTTCTAGAGGCAGGAATGCTTGGATCCTTACCTGTCTTGGGGGTGAGCCCTCGGAGCCCCACTGACTTTCTAGACAGGAGAGTGCCGTATTTGGTTTATCATCCCATCACCATCTGATACTTAGCAGTTGCTTGTTAAAAGTTTAATTTTATTACCTTTAACTTGTGTGTATGTGTTTATGTATTTGCACACACATGTGTAGGTATGTGTACATGAATGCAGGTGCCCATAGAGGGTAGAGGAGCTGGATCCCACTGGGGCTGGAGTTACAGGTGATTATGAGCCACCCACCAAATATAGGTACTGGGAATTGAACCCCAGTCCATTGAGCCCCAGATGCTCAGCAATTTATTGTTGTTGTTTTGTTTGTTTGTTTAGTTGGTTGGTTTTGGTTTTTCAAAACAAGGTTTCTCTGTGTAGCCCTGGCTGTACTGAAACTCACTTTGTAGACCAGTCTGGCCTGGAACTCAAAGATCTGCCTGCCTCTGCCTTCCAAGTGCCAGGATTAAAGGCGTGCGCCACCAAAGCCCTGCTGTCCAGCAGTTTTTTAAACAAGTGCACCACAAGTTACATAGCAAATCCTGAGCCCTTGTTTGTAAAGCACAATGACCTCCCAACTGCTTGGGAGCCTGGCATGCCACAATGGCGTCATTGCTGCCTGCATGTCACCACCCCCCCCACATCTCACCTGTGGAGACCTGTTGCATTCCTTTCATTTTTGGCCCTGGGTGTCTGCTCCCCTTGAGACAGGGAGGTTGTACCATGCCATTGTGCAGCAGTAGTTGACACAGCCAAGACTCACCCTTGGAGCACATCTGGCTGGGTGTCTGGTAAGCAAGATGGCGGATGAAGGAAGGGAGGATTCTGTTTATTGTTAGGCATCTCTCCTTTTCTGTGCCTTACACATGAGGGAATGAGGGCCCTTTTGATGTGGATGTCTGCACCCCACCCTACATCAATCAAGACAGCTACAGACCAGCTGATTGGTGGTCTTCCCTGAACTGCTCCTCACTCTGTGCTGAGAAAAGTGAGACTCCCACCTCTGGAATGCCTAGCAAACCTGCTGGACCACAGCAGAGGAGTGCGCAATGCTCAATGCAACCCAAGAAGTATACAGGAGAAAAGGAAATTAACTCAACCCATTCATGTCTGTCCACACCCTGCCCTTAGTCCTCCATACTCTGGGCACTGGTATGATCCCATTTCACAGACAAAAAAACAAAAAAAAAACCTAAAGTGGGGAAAGAACATGTCTAACCTGAACATCCTCTCTGGTTTCAGGAAGAGCTAAGGGTTGAGGGCAGGAAGGTGACTCCAAGGGAAATGATGGGAGGCTGTTGAGAGGAATCAATGCCTGGGTGCATATAGGACATACTCCTGGGGGCCTGTCCCATCTGCTCTTCCACGGACCTTCTTAAGACTCTTCAGGTGGCTGGCTGTCTTGCTACCCTCTGAGCCCACCTTTGAACTCTTCTGGGAGAGTTTTGCCTCTCTGCAGCCATGGAAGTAAGTGTTAGATTGATAGGCGATAACCTTAGACTTGTGGGTTCCTAGGAAGGGAGGGAGGTGATGCACATTGAAGCCCTGTATAGATTGAGATGGTTCAGATTGTACTATGATTAAAATTCCACACAGAACTGGGTGTGGAGGTACACACCTGTAATCCCAGCACCTGGAGGCTGAGGCTGCAGGATCAAGAGTAGGAGGCCAGTCTGAGCTGCATAGTGAGGCTCTGTCACAAAACAGACAACTAAACAAAACAACAAGAACAACAGTAGCAACAAACACACCCACTTATTATTTGAGGCCCCCATGCTGGGCATGGGACAGGTGACTCCAAAGAGACAAGGAAGGGCCTAGGCTGTGGCCGCCTGAATAGTTCCTGGGTAAGCACCTTTGCTGATACAATTGTTTGCTTTTGTTTGGTTTGAGGCAGGGATTCTTGGAGCCCAGAACAGCCTCAAACTCACTGTGTAACTGAGGATGGCCCTGAATTCCTGGTACTCCAGCTTCTCTTTCCAGAGTACCAGGATCATAGCAGACATGTACTACCATGCCCAGTCCACATTAAAAAACAACAACAATGAACGCCTAAAAAAAAAAAAAAAAATCCTATTTTCCAGTTCCTCGTTGTATCAGTTATCATATGCTTATTTAACTGCCAAGGTCTGAGGCTAATAGTCAGGCTGTGTCTGTTGTGGCTTGAATCCCTCTCCCCAGCTAGGTGGCTTTAAGTGGTCTTCAAGCCATGTGCTCTAGGGAAGCCCCGCCTCTGCTGTAAGCCCCACCAGGAATGAAGTGGATGGGAGCCCCACGGCGTGGAGTAACTCCCTAGAATGAGAGTGAATGAGCCTGCACTCAGGCCAAGATCTCTGTCTAGCAAAGTAAAGACCCCTGGCCTCCCACGACAGGCCCTGAATCTTGGAGGTCAGCAATCCAGGGGTCTGGGCAATGAAGAACATTGAAAAGCCTCAGGCTTGGGCACAGATCCGTGTGAGTACTTTAGGTTCCAGAATTGGCCACAAAGCAGAGACTACTGGAGTCCTCGGGAGTCCACAAATCCTTCCAAGGTCATAGGGCCATTTGGGGTACAGCCGCACAACGTCCAGAGTGACCCAGGTCATTTGAACATTGCGGTCACATTGCTTTCCATGGAAGTTCAAATTCCTCCCACTGTCTCTGCATACCAGGTGAGTCCTTCTCTAAGCCTATTTCCTCATCAGTGAAGTGAGTAGAATCTGTCCCCATAGCTCCAACTCTGTAGTGAGGACATAGGAAAATGGTTGTGAAGGACTCACAGAGGCACAGGGCAGTTCAGAACAGCATCAACACTGGAAGGCCGCTAGAATAAACAAGGGAGGAGAGTTCATATCTGTAATCCTAGCTCTTCGATGGGAGATTGAGACAAGAGGATCCATGAAAGTTTGAGGCTAAATTGGGCTACATAGTGGGAAAAAATAAAACAAATGACGACAACAACAACAAAAAGATGGACATAGTGCTGTACAATTGTAATCCCAGTACTGGGAGGGAGAAGTAGGAGAATTAAGAATTCAAAGTCAGGGTGGTGAGATGACTCAGCAGTTAAGAGCACTGACTGCTTGCTCTTCCAAAGGACCTGGGTTCAATTCCCAGCACCCATATGACAGCTCACAACTGTTTATAACTCCAGGATCCAACACCCTCACATAGATACACAGATAAAACACCAATAAACATAAAAATAAAAGAAGTTTAAAAAGCTGGGTCTGGTGGTGCATGCCTTTAATCCCAGCACTTGGGAGGCAGTGGCAAGCAGATCTCAATGAGTAAGACCAACCTTGTCTACAAAGCCAGTCCAGGACAGCCAGGACTACGCAGAGAAATCATGTCTCAAAAAACAAAACATCAAAACAAACAAAAAACATTTAAAAATAAAAGAGCTCAGGGTCCGTTGGGCAATGGTAGAGAGGGCCTTTAATCCCAGCACTCAGAAGGCAGAGGCAGACAGATCTCTGTGAGTTCAAGGCCAGTCTGGTCTACAGAATGAGTTCCAGGACAGCCAGGGCTACACAGAGAAACCCCGTCTCAAAAACCAACCAACCAACCAACCAACAAACAGGTGAGGCCCTTTGTGATCAAAGCCACCTCACAGGCATGGCGGCACACAGATCTGTCATCCCAGTACTCAGAGGCAGGAGCAGGGAGATTGTGAGTTAGTTGGAAGCTAAGACACTGTCTCAAAACAAAGCTAAACAAGCTGCCTCCGGCACATGGCAAGCCTGTGCTAAGTGCCGTTAGTATCCTCTCCGCAGAAGAGGAGACAGAAGCAGAGAGGGCTGAGGTATCAGGCCTGGGATCATACAGTGAGCAGCAAGTGGCTGAGGGAGTATCTGAACCCAGGAAGGCTTTGCAAGCAGCTCCCAGGTGGAGGGGGTCACAGCACAGGGCATATCTAGACCACCCTGTCTAGATGAGCATCAACAAGGGAAGAGTCACTTCAGTTCAGCAGGACTCTGTGGCCCCAGCCATGAACCAAGTGGCCAGGGTGACCTGGAGAGGAGGCAGCCAGCCAGCCACCCACAGCGGGTGGCAGGGTGAGGCACCTGGCACAGCTCTAAGAATGAAGGGTGAAGGCAGGTTATGAATGGGACCGCCCCATGGGCTGGCATCAACAAGGCATTGCAGTCTCCAGGGTGTTCCTCCCTGTTGGGCCACTGTCCTCAGCCAGGCATCCCTCTCTTAGGAGAAGCCCCCCCACACACACATTTCTTGGGGCTGTCTCTCCTTCCTCTCACTATTATGATCAAAATCCTCTGGCCCTTGCTTTCTTTCCTTGGGCCAGCCTGCCCTGTGTGCCACTCTTCCAGACAGCCTTCTCGGGTCACTCTAGCTGATAGTGACTCTTGCCTCCCTTGGCATTCAGCAAACAGCTGAGGACCAGTAAGCTGGCTCAGTGGATAAAGATGCTTGCCATCAAGCCTGGCAACCTGAGTTTCTGGGACTCATGTGGTGGAAAGGGAGAAATGACTCCTGAAAGTTGTCCTCTGTGTGTATGCATTGTGTGCACACACACTCTCTTTCACATACACACACACAGAGATAGATAGATAGACAGATGTAATTGATAAGAGCCAGGAATGGTGTAGCAGATGCATATTCTTCCAACACTTGAGAAGCACTAGAAGGGGGATCTTGAATTTGAGACCAACCTGGGTTACACAGCATGTCTGAGGCCAACCTAATCTGCAAGACCCTTTCTCAACAGGGATAGAAGGAGTGAAGGGGTAGGTGCAGCTGGGAGATGCTTGCCTTGTATGGATGAAGTCCAGAGCCCTGGGTCAATCTCTAGCACTTCATAACACTAAGTGTGGTTGCATGAATTTGTAATCCCAATACGGAAGATAGAGGTAGGAGGATTACAAGTTCAGACTCATCCTTAACTACATGGTAAGGTCTGGACCATCCTAAGGCCCTGTCTTAAAAGGGGAAGTAGATAAACCAAGATAAACCCTATTTCAGAACCCATGTTGTATGGTGTCTGGAATTCCAGTATTCTTGCATCAAGATGGGTGAGAGAGGCAGACTCCCAGAAGTACATGGGTCAGTTAGCCTGGTATATTAGAGATAAGCAAGAAGAGGCCCTGTCTCAAACAAGGTGGAAGGTAAGTAAGGACTGACACCAGAGGTACATACACACACAAACTTATATACACAATTAAAAAAAAAAAGCTCAGACTCAGCTTTGAGTGTGACCTGACCGTGAGAAGGCCAATAGATACTTCCCAAGATGCTCTCTCTTCCTCTCTGCAGGCATAATTCCCCCGCCCCCAGGCAGTTATTCTCAATTCACAGATGGACCCAAGATTCAAAGGCAGCAACCAAGCTTCCCCGAGCCCTCAGGGCGTCATTGTGTCAGCAGCTAATACCTCCAGGGCACCCCGAGCTGGTCCTTCATTCACTCTCTTGGTCAGTAGGAAGAATGGAGGCTCACAGAGGGAAGTGGCAAGGAGCAAACAGACCAGCCTGCAGCCCCCAGAGGCAGGGAATAGGCAATGCTAGGGAAGCCCTTTGGCAGAGGTGAGAAATATGTGGAGAAGACAAAGAAGAGGAAGTTCTAGGGACCTTGAGCCTCTACCCCAAGGCTGCTTTAAAGAACAACCAGAGGAAGGAAGGGACTAGAGAGAAGAGGTTGTCCATCCCAGAACTGAGCTTAACAATTTCTGGATAGACTGTCTCCCATTCCGCCCTACCTCTGAGGGCTGACGCCTGGCCTCCCTCCTTTTCCTGCCCACCTGCCCTAGACCAACCTAAGGCTGAAGAAGGTGGGCTCCAGCCAACCCACAGGCATCCGTCTCTGATGCCCGGCCTATACCCAGCACACGGTTCAGAGCTAAGAAAGGAGCAAGCAGATGAGAGAGCCTGTGGGCTGTCAGACCCTGAATGCAAAACACCTGGAGGAGCTCACCTTTAAGTGGGGTATAGCAAGAAATGAGTAGAGGGCCTCGAGTGGCTGGAACGCTTGGAAGGGAAGAGGGTAGGGAAAGGTAGTCAGCCAAGCCCCTAAGCTGTTGAGCAGGAGAGTGTTGGGGGTGTCTGAGTACAGGAGGGACACAGGCCCTCTAACTTCATTTCAAAATGTTCTCAGGAGTGGGCATGCTGTAATCCCCATATTTGGGAGGAAGAGTCAGGAGGATCGGGAGTTCAAGGTTATCCTTTTTTGGATCCCCAAATCCTCAGCTATGTAGTAAGTTTTGAATGAAGAAAACTCCAAGGAATAGTAAAAGAGGTTTATTGTAGATATGAGGAAGAAAACAGACTGAGGCATCTGGAAGGGTCCAGACTGAATCACACCAGCAGACTGAACCAGGACATGAGAGGAGAAGAGGTGGGAAACAGTGAGAGAGGAAGGAAAGAGAAAGGAGCCAAGAGAGGGGCCAAGGACTGAGAGACAAAGAGCAAGCCAAGAGGAGACTTCGCCAAAATGGCTGAGTTATTACAGAGAAGAGAAGCTGAGAGAAGGAAGAAAAGCTCAGGGGCTGGACCAGGATGATTCTGTTAACAGGTACTTGCTATACTGAGAATCTGCCAGCCAGTGTCCGCTTTGATGTGTTAAATAGACTCCTCAGTCATTTGTCCTGAGTTCGAGACCTAGCAAATTTGAAGCTACCCTGGAATACTTGAGATTCTTTCTCAAAAATTAAAACCAAAGCCTGGGGATATAAGTTAGTTGGCAGAGTGCTCACCCACCATGCAGAAGGCCCTGGGTTCAATTCCCAAGGTCAATATATTGGGCCTGGTGGCACATAGCTGTCTCCTTTGGTGATATAATAACCCAGAAGTAGAGGTAGAAAGATTAGAAGTTCAAGGCTGTCATTGACTACATAGCAAGTTTGAGGACAGCTGCAGATAAATGAGATCTTGTCTCAAGAAGAATAATTGTCTTAGCCAGTGCTCTATTGCTGCAAAGAGACACCATGACCACAGAAACTCTTATAAAGGAAAACATTTAATTGGCGCTTTGCTTACATTCAGAAGTTTAGTCCACTATCTCATGGCAGGGAGTGTGGCAGCATGCAGGCAAACATAGTGCTGGCTGGAGAGGTAGCTGAGAGTTCTACATCAGGATTGGGATTGGCAGGTAACAGGAAGAGAGAGAGAGACACTGGGCCTGGCTTGAGCATTTGAAACCCCAAAGCCCACCTCCAGTGACAAACTTTCTCCAACAATCTAGTGGTTCTCAACCCCTTGGGGTGTTAAGTGACCCTTTCACAGTGGTCATCTAAGGCCATCAGAAAACACAAATATTTACACTATAATTCATAACAGTAGCAAAATTGCAGTTATGAAGTACAATGAAAATAATTTTATGGTTGGGGATCACCACAGCATGAGGAACTGTGTTAAAGGATTGTAGCATTCAGAAGGCTGAGAACTGTCCTAATCCCTGCCACGCAGCACCGCTCCCTAATGACTGATCACTCAAATATATGAGTCCATGGAGGCCCTTCCTATTTAAACCACCACAGTAGTAAATTAAATATAGGGACTGGGTAGAGGGCTCAACAGTTAAAAGTACTTACTAATCTTGCAGAAGTCCTGGGTTTGCTTCTCAGCACCCACATCAGGCAGCTCACAGACACCTCTAATTCCAGTTCCAGGGGTCTCATGCCCTCTCCTGGCCTCCGCAGTCACCTGCAGACATGTGATGCACATAAATCAATATAGGCATGCACACACACACATAAAATAAATGAATCTTTATAATAAAATGAAGATAGGCAAAATATTTAAAAATAAAATAAACTGTGATAGGAGTTTATTAAAACCAATTGTGAGAATGTTTTTGTTTAATCCCAGGTGGGCTGCTTAAGACACAGGTATAAAGTATTAACAGTCTTGTGAGCTAGCAGGGGTGTGGCTTAACCAGCTGAACAAGTTTAACTCTGAGGACTTGGAAGAGAGAAATAAAAACCCAGAGCCTAGAGGAGAAGGGGGTCTACAAAGGAGGGGAATAAAAAGCCAGAGCCCCAAGGAGAAGGGGGCAACAAAGAGAAAAGAGAGGAAGGAGCTCCACAAAGAAGTAAAAGAGAATGGGCTTTACAAAAAAGTAAGAGTAAAGAGGCTCTACAGAGAAGTAGGAGAAAGGGCTACAAGGAAGAAAGAGGTTGTTGCTCTCCTGGTCGCTGGTGCTCCCCCAAACTGCTGGTTGTTCTTCCTGCTGCTGTCTCCTAGTGTGCTGTACTCCTGGTTCGCTGGCTCTCTGGTTTGCTGGACTTCTAATGAGAATGGTATCACCCCCAAAGAACCCAACGACCCCAATCAGCAGGAAGTAGCTCAAAGAGACCTGTGTCCCTTCTCTAACCTTTCTCTCCCTCATAGGGTTGGGAGGGTTGAAGGAACGAGGAGTGGAAGGGAGGTAGAGATATTATTAAGCACAATACATTAAGTACAGTAATATAAAGTGGAATGGATATATTAGATAATTAAAAAGCTCTTCTACAAAAAACAGTTCTTCAGGCTGGGGGCTGGAGAATGTGTGGAGGGCAGGGGTGGTGGGGCTTGTGGAGTGAGCAGTGGCTATGGACTCAGGAAGCTGTCTGATCCTACTGCAGACTCAGTTTCCTGACCAGTACAAGTATGGGATGAAACAAGCCTCATTCCATGCTGGGCACTGCTAGAATGACTGGGACACAGTACATCGCAAGAACAGAGAAAATGGTGGTTTCTCTTTTTCTAAAAACGAATTTGAGAGCTGGCAAGATGGCTTAATGGGTAAAGCACTTTGCCACCAAGACTGACAACCCGAGCTCTCTGTTGGACTCACCTGGTGCAAGGAAATGGCTCCTGTAAACAGTCCTCTGACCTCTATACACACGGGCGCGGGCACGCACGCACAAACAAAATAAGATGTGATGAAGAAGGTTGTGGGAAACTAGGTGTGGTGGTGCGTAGCTATAATCCCAGCTCTGGGGAGGCTGAGGCAAGAAGAGAATTGCTGAGTTCAAAGCAAGCCTAGGCTATAGAGAGGATTTCAAGCTAGCCTGAGTTACAAAGTGAGACACCTTTCAAAACAAAATAAAAAAACAAAGGAATTGGGAGAGGCAAGGCTAAAAACTCAAAGGTCACTTGCCACAGAGACTAGGTGGGGCGGGCTGTTCTGCATGCAGCCTTGCTAGGTGGTTGCTTGTGGCAGGGTCAGTACTGTCTAACCCCAAGGCTGGGGAGCCAGAGAAGTTGTCAGGAGTGTCTGAAGCCCAGGGCCAAAAATGATGGCTGCAGAAGGGCTGCTCTGTCCAGGCTGATCATCCAGTACTGTTGAACTACTCTAGCTCCAAGGAGCTTTGAGTGTTTGGGCTCGTTCCCAAGGACACCTCTTAGATACTATGTTGGAGGTGGAAAGGAAATCTGAGGCTGCCTGGGCTGTGGGTTGCCAGCGTGAGTGGGATGGCTCAGCCCTCCCTAATCTGCAGTCTGGGAATCAATTCCCAAGCACCTCTGGTTTGGGCAGGGCTGGGGACTGGGGCAGAACTGAGCAGGGTTCTTCCTCCAGGCTGCCTAGAGAGAGTGCAGGACAGTCAGCCAAACAACCCAGTAAACAGGGTGAGAACCAGGCCAGTGCTCAGCCATGGCTGAGGCCATGCTGATCCAGCAAAGCATCAGGGTTTGAGGTGAATGTCTGAACAAGAGCAGCTCTCAGAATGTGACAAGAATCAAGGCTCTGGGGCTGGAGAGATGGCTCAGTGGTGAAGAGCACTGGCTGTTCTTCCAGAGGACCCAGGTTCAATTCCCAGCACCCGTGTGGCAGCTCACAGCTGTCTGTAACTCCTCTTCCACAGGATCACACACACACTAAATTAAAAAAAAAAAAAACAAGCCAGGTGTAGTGGCTCACGCCTTTAATCCTAGCACATGGGAGGCAGAGGCAGGTGGATCACTAAGTTCGGGGCCAGCCTGATCTACAAAGTGAGTCCAGGACAGCCAGGACTACACTGTGTAGGGGTTAATAGATTAATATAAGTTAGATTTAGTGAATATCTAGGTTTCTGATACAGTCTCTTAATTTGGGGAATGAAGATCAACTTCGCTGTGAGCAATTAGCTTATCAGCTTATGGATGAAGTCACGTGAAACGAGGGGAGTCTCTATGGACTGAAAAACAAGGTTGAAGCCAGGTGAAACAAGTAAAGACTTTATGACCAGCCGGGCAGTGGTGACGCACGCCTTTAATCCCAGCACTTGGGAGGCAGAGGCAGGTGGATCTTTGCGAGTTCGAGGCCAGCCTGGTCTACACAGAGAAACCCTGTCTCGAAAAAACAAAAAAAAAAAAAAAAAAAAGACTTTATGACCTGGCATTGTTTTCAACTGTTAAAGGGGCAGAGCCCAAATGAAGCTGAAGCAGGTGGAACAAAGAGCGCTCCTATTTAAGGACAAGTGGATGATCCCAGAGAGCTGCGCGCTAGGCCCCCCCTCCCCCATACGAGAGAGCTCCAAGAGTCCTGCTGGAGAAAGTGCTGGTAGACCAACGGCCAGATCTCCCTGAGGCAGAAGGAAGGTGGTGAGCAGATAAAGCCTCAGCAAGACAGCAAAAGGCCAAGGACTAAACCCTGTGGCTCAGCTTTTGCCTAGAGGGGTTTGACCTGTCTGAACAGCAGCCTGAATGGAACTGTGGCCAGCTTTAAAGACTGAGGCAGAGTGGCAGAGTTGCTGATACGAAGGAAGTAAGGTGGCCTACAGACAGCTAAGGTCTCCCAGAGAGAAGAAAGCCTCAAGCCTTATTTAAGGTGGGACTGCCATAGCCAATTTACCCTGACGAACCTGCGTCTGAGATATTCCAGAAAAAGGACTGCTAAGTGCATTTAAGAGTCTACCCCAGAGACTGTGTTCCTGGCGACTGAGGACCTGGCCCAGAGACTGTATCCTTAGAAAAATAGTTGTAATAGTTATCAATAGGTTTAGTGGTTAGGTCTTAGGGGTCGTAGGCATTTATAGGGGTTGTAGGCATTCATAGGGGTTGTAGGAATTTATAAGGAATAGTAGCAAGTGTATTTGTTATAAATAAGAGATATATTTGTTTTTTTTTTTTGTTTTTTGAGACAGGGTTTCTCTGTGTAGCCCTGGCTGTCCTGGACTCAATTTGTAGACCAGGCTGGCCTCGAACTCGCAAAGATCCGCCTGCCTCTGCCTCCCAAGTGCTGGGATTAAAGGCGTGCGCCACCACTGCCCAGCTGAGATATATTTGTTAATAAATAAGTGTTTAATAATTAAAAAGTACAGTTACAACACTGAGAAACCCTGTCTCAAAAAACAAAAAAAAATTTAAAAAAACAAAACAAAAACCAAAGAATCGGGGCTCTAAGAGGAAGGGAGGGCTCAGAGCAGATCAGAGTCCTGAGCTTGGTGTATGAGTGTGGACAGGATCAGGGCTTAGCATGTGACCACAGTCAGGGCTCAGTATAGAACTGGGCATGGTGGTGCAATTTCAGCACTTGGGAGGGAGAGGCAAGAGGATCAGAAATTCAAGATCATCTTTGACTATATAACAAGTTTGAGGCCCTGATTGAGCTACTGGAGACCCATCGCAAAATAAGAAAAAAAAACAAAACAAAACACCAAACAATTTCCACAGGGGCTGAAGAGATAACCCAGAGGTTGGAAGCTGTGTGGGCTGGTGCTTATACGTAACCCCGGCACTGGAGAGGAGTTTGAGGCTAGCATGGGCTACACAGAAAAGCAAAGTTTCAGGGAAGGGCAGCATAAGATAAGGCAAAATGAAGTCCATCTGTTCAGCAGCACCCAGCAGTCCAGAGCACTCAGCAGGTGCCACTGTTCCAGGAATGGCACAGGGGACAGAGTAGGACAGCTCCGGGTGGTGTGGGGGAGGGGCAGTCTATGATGATGTTCTGTCCTCAGTGAGGTTCCTGCAGACTTCTTTACCATAAGCACCCTGCCTCCTCAGTCGGGTCCTGTCAGTTGACACTGCTTCCTTTATCTGCTGGGCACTCCCTGTCCCACAGGCTGTCCACTGTGGGCAAGCAGCCGACAATAGGAGGGAAAAAAGTGCAAGAAGTTGGTAGTGGGAAGGGTCAGACCAGTGGAGGGGAGCAACACAAACGAGGCAGGAAAAAACTGGAAGGAAAAAGGGGCACACAGAGATGCTGCATGAGGGTCATTCTCAGCTGGCCACTATCCTTGTGCACTTGACTCTGGCCCTTTTGCCCTGCAATCCTATCTCCACATTTCTAGTTTGAATGTTTCATCTTGCAACCTTGCTGGCCTTTGGGCCTCTGCAGGGTTTACAGGGTCAGAGACCAGATGGGTAGGTACCCCAAAGGACTGTGGCATGACCTCAGCCTGCTGTTATTACAATCTAACCTGGTCATCTCCAGGCTTACCTTTGGAGAACTTTTGGAAGGATTGTTTTGTTTTGAGACAGGGTCTTCTGTAGCCAGGCTGGCCTGGAACTCACTGTATAACCGAAGCTAGCCTTAAATTCCTGATCCTTCTGTCTTTACCTTTCCAAGTGCTGGGATTATAGGCACGTGCCTCCATCCCAGGCTGGAATCAACTTTTTCTTTTTCTTTCTTTTTTTTTTGGTTTTTTGAGACAGGATTTCTCTGTGTAGCCCTGGCTGTCCTGGAACTTGATTTGTAGACCAGGCTGGCCTCGAACTCAGAGATCCGCCTGCCTCTGCCTCCAGAGTGCTGGGATTAAAGGCATGTGCCACCACCACCAGGCCTGGAATCACCTCTTTCAAACAGAGTGGACAAGGTTATGTACCTGCTGGAAACCTTTCCTCCTGATGCTGGGTCCTGGATTTCTTGCACAGTTCCTTTGTGATCTTCGACATACTGCCCACGAAGAACTGGCCCATCCCATGATCCCTGCTGGCCACCCTAAAAGGCACAGAAAACTCTGGTCTCTCTGTTCATTGCCCTAGGCTGTCCTCAAGGCCAGGAATAAGGTCACCCTCATCCTACAGGGTGGGGTACAGAGACGGAAGGAGGCCCACCTAGTTCTCACCCAACCTGTTGGGTTGGTTCAGCACCCCACGCCTGAGGAGCCCGCAGCTACGCCTCACCACTCAGTCTAAGAGCAAAAACTTTGGCTGCTGGGCTGACAGCCCTGCCATAGGGGATCAGGCCCTTGGGACATTGTCCTTAATCTCTGAAGAGTAGTACCAGGGTAAAAGAGGAAGGCCTTTTTCTCTCTGGACAAATCCTCCAAAGCATGAGAACAAGTGTGTGGGCATTGCTGGGTGTGAGGCAGGTGTGCCACAGGGAAGGGGGATTTCCAACTGAGTCAGGGCAGATCACATGAAGCCAGGACCCTGGGTTCCACACTTACAGAATCAGGCAACAGACATTCCTCACAAAAGCCAGGAGGGATTCTGGGATTCTTTTCTGAGTACAGGCCCAGTATCTCTCCAGCATGACAGCTCACATACCAGGCTCACATTAAAATTGCATCCCAGTGACCCCTTACTTCAATGTAGGATGGGATCAAAGGGCAGAGGGTGCAATCAGTCACTTTCCTTCCTTATCTGAGCTGTGAGGTCCATGCCTCAGTTTCCCCATTGACAGAGACAACTGTAACATCTGATCTTCCGATGTCAAAGAGAGACTTACAGCTTATGAAGTGAGGGCCCCTTTAAGACTAGGTTTTGTAAGCACATGCATACCTGCATTGCCTTTAGACCCACAGGTGAACACACCCACACACACATGCACAAATGTGCACACACTTCCATATGCTCCACTCTGCTCACCGTGTAGGCTCTGGGCTTTTCCCACTCAGTGCCTGGGATGCTCTAAGAGGCATCTTTTTTGGCACAGGCATTCTTCTTTGCTCGTCCTGACCCTGTTCTCCAATGCACCCTCTTGTTGCCCAAGTCCACCCCCACCCCCCAGATTATCTTCTATAAATGCCTTCTCCCCTGGTAACTCTGCAAAGTGCTGTCAGCCTTTTGGCTCTGAAGCTCAACTTCCCTAAGGTAAGGAGCCTTCTTGTTCCTCATTCAGGCACCCCAAAACATTTGTTTGACTCCAGAGCTGGTGACAGTGCTGGAACTATCTGATGAGGCTTCTGCCTGCTGACAGAGGCTACTCATGATCCCTGTGGCTCTTGGTACTCTGTCAACAAGGAACAGAGGAACTGTGGCTACACATCTATCCTGGCTATGGCCTGAGCCTCAGTTTCCTTACCTGTAAAATGGGACAACATTCCCATTGAAGAGCTTATGGAGAAGAAGTAGGGAGCTTAAAGAGAAGCAGTTGAGAGAGACAGCAGGGTTGGGATAAACTGTCCCAAAGGCCACAGCTCCCTGAGACCTGAATCCTTACTGAAGCTTCTCAGACTCTGTGAAGCAGATGGGAGGATTTGCATGTTAATACTTTCTGGTCAACCAGTGTGATGCCCTTAGTGACCAACCAAAAACAATGAAACACAGCCACACACCTGGCTCTGATTCCTATGGCACGGGGGTGGGGTGGGGGGGGGGGACACACTACAGAGAGGATTCCACTCCTATGTGATCCACAGACCCTACTATGACCCCCAGGGTAAGGGAAGTAAGTTTGGCCAGTAAGAGGCAGGGGCCCAGGGAATGGAAGGATACATAGGACTCCACGCAGCGGTGGCTCTTGGCTGCTGCTAAGAGTGATGTCGTACACTCTGTGCCTCAGTTTCTTTATCTGAGAAATAAGGCAGATTGCCAAAAGATCAAACATGCAGCTGCCTGGGCAATGGAGTTCAGAGGCTGATGGGGTTCCCCATTTCTCCTGCCCACGCTGTGCACTCCAACTAGCCTCATTTCTAAAGGCTTTCTCTGCCACTAGCAAGGGTCCCAGGGCAGGAGGGAAGTCATTCTTGCAAGAGGGCCTCACTGGAGACACTTCCCTGGGTGATGTGCCTTTACAGCTAGGACTTAGGAGGGAGGACCCAGGGCAGTGGGAGATGGGGCTAAACTTTGGCCATACTGTCTCTGAGCCTACGGCTTCTCTCAAGGTACACCGGACTCTGCAGAACTTTTCTAAGTGTTAGCAAGGCTCTTTCTAAAATCGTCTGCCCCTGTGGAGCTCAGCAGAGCCATGCTGTCAAGGTAGTATTTCTCAGGGACTCACTCTGGACTCAGTGACTCTTCTTCTTCTTCCTTCTGGGATCACTGCTGAGGTGAGAAAGCACCAAGGAAAAGCAAACTTGCCCCCAGGTCGGGCAGCCTAGCTGGAAGATGCCAAGACTACAGCAGGGCAAGGTGGGACCTGGCAAAGAAACTTCGATACACCTATGGGTGTCTACAGCCAATGAGTGGGAGAGGAGGAAGAGGAAAAGGAGGCTGTTGCAAGGGCCCAGGTTTTGAAATTTGACTCTGACAACCACCCTGGTGAGCTTGATTTAACTCACTGGGCTGGGCTCCACCTCCTTCTGAACTGCTGTCTTCCCAAGTAAACTCAGCCCCTCTGTGTCTTGGTGAGGCCTTGGTCCTTTCACAGGTTTGCTAGGAGGAGGCCTGAGGCCACTCCACTGGGACCTTAGTTGTGAAGATGAGTCTCCCCACACTGGATATCATGGATTGAATTGTGACCCAATGGGCACATGTGGGAACCCTAACCCCTAGGACCAGAAAATGATCTGATCTAAGACAGAGTCAAGTGACATGAATTTGTTAAGTTGAGACCTGACCCCAGTGGACTTCATCCTTACAAAAAAAGGCAAGTCTGAGGCTGGGGAGATGGTTCAACACTTAAGAGCACTGAACAATCTTCCGAAGGACACTGGTTCAGTTCCCAGCACCCATATGGCAGCTTACAACTATCTGTAACTCAGTTCCAGGGCACCTGACACCATCACACAGACATGCATGCAGCCAAAACTGAAAAGGACCCATATGGGCTCAGGATACCCCAAGACAAAGTTCTCAGCACAAAGGAAATTTATTTACCTCAGAGGGGCAAAGAGTAGGGAATAATAGACAAAGAAAGGAGATAAAGGACAAGGGAGAAGGTGAAAGAAACAAGGGAGAGAGGCAAGGAATAATTGTCCCAGGGGAGGCGGGGGGACAAAGACAAAGGACTGCCTCTGGATAGAGAGGAGAAGGGGAAACCCTGTGTTAGGGTGAGGTATTGAATTTTAATTGGGCATGTTAATTAGGTGAGCCAAAAGGAGCTTTTGATTGCTAGACTTAAATGTAGTGAGAATTTTGGTGTCTTTAAAAGCTCAGTTATATTATGTAAACATGTTTTGTTTTAATCCCAGGTGTGGGATACAGAGCTTCTTCAGATTGTCCACAGCATCAGACTATTTGTCTTATGCATGCTCTAGCAGGGGCATGATTGTGCCAGCTGAAGATATTTTAGAAGGGTATTAAAAAGACCAGAGCCCCAAGAGAGAGGGTGTGTGGTTGCCCCTCCTGCTGGTTTCTGCTGGTTTGTCAAGTGGTTGTGAGAAGAGATGAAAAGAAGTTGGAGATATCCTGACAAGACAAAGATTGGGCTTGTCCCAAGGAACTTAATGCCCCTAATCAGCAGGAAGTAGCCTATAGAGATCTTTCCCTCTAACCTTTCTCTCCTACGTAGTGTTGAGGGGTTAGAAGGGATAAGGACTGGAAGGGTGGTAAATATAAGAACCTAAATAAAATAGATTAAAAAATATGAGAACAAATTAATACTTTGATAGCTGGGCCTTGGTCAGCCTCAGGAGAAGAAAGTGGCCTCCTGAGGGAATAAGGGACTAGACCTTGGTGACTAGCTATAGGAATGTGTCTAATGGTTTTTGACTAGGCAGAGGGAATGGGGGAGAAGGACAAGACCTGCCAGAGCCATGTTTGCAATGCTTGGGCTGGCTAGAGTCCCTTCAAAAACACCAATGCACATAAAGTAAAAATAAATAAATCATTAAAAGGGAGGATTTTGGTGGGGTGGGTGATGTATGCCTGTAATCCTAGCGCTTAGGAGGTTGAAGCAAGAGGATTACCATAAGTTTGAGGCCATCCTGGGCTACATAGTGAGTTTCAGACCATTGTGGCTACAGAATAAAACTCTGGATCTTAGAGATGAGCACCATGGTACTTACAGGTCAGTAGCACAATGTTCAGGCCCCTCTGGTGACTCCTCTAAATTCTCTGTGCCTCAGGTTCTCACTCATCAGTATCATTTTTTCAGGGACCTGTGAGGATCACCTAATGCCAGGATAGGCAAACACCTAGACAGAGCCAGTGAGTGTTTTCTTTTTGTGGTCCAGGAACTCTCTGTTGTAAGGCCTTGGCTCTGACCCTGATAACTCCAGTAACAGTTGTGTCCTAATTAAGCTTTATTTGTGGACACTGAATGTTAAATTTCCTATCATTTTCATTGGCCATGAAATAGTCCACTCCTTTGAGTTTTTCAACCACTTAAAATGTAAAAGTTATTTGATTTGTGTGTGTGTGTGTAAATATATAATGTGTGTGCATATATGTAGGTGAGTGTGGGCATATATATGCCATAGTGTGTGTGTGTAGATCTGATGACAACCTTGGGTTTTAGTCCTTGTCCTCTACCTTGAGAGTGGGTCTTCTGCTTGCTTCTGAGTATGCCAACTCTATCTGCCCTGTAAGCCTCTAGGGAAGAGGTTCTCAATCTGTGAGTCACGACCCCCTTGGTGGTGAATCTACCCTTTCACAGGGGTCACATATCAGATATCCTGCATATCAGATATTTATGTTATCATTCATAGCAGTAGCAACACTACAGTTAGGAAGTAGCAATGAAACTGTTATGGCTGGGGGTCAACACAACATGAGGAACTGTATGTATCAGAGCATCAGGAAGGCTGAGAACCACTCACTGTCCTAGGGAGTCTCCTAACTCCGCCTTTTTTTTTTGTTTTTTTGGTTTTTTTTTGTTTTTCGAGACAGGGTTTCTCTGTGTATCCTTGGCTGTCCTGGACTCACTTTGTAGACCAGGCTGGCCTTGAACTCACAAAGATCCGCCTGCCTCTGCCTCCCAAGTGCTGGGATTAAAGGCGTGCGCCACTACCGCCCAGCTAACTCCGCCTTTTATATTGCAGTGGAAACAGTGATGTTATAGATGTGCACTACTGTGCCAGGCTTTCTGTAGTTCTGTGTCCTCACTCAGTTCCTCACCCTTGTGCAACAAGTGCTTTACTTACCTAACCAGCTCCCAGGCCCCCATTTTTTCTTCTTGACTCAGTCTGCATATAAGCAGGTGCTGGCCACCTTTGGGCCACGCCTGGGGCTTGCCAGCCCAGCCTGATGAAAAAGGGTTTTCTCAGCATCAGGGGCAGGCACCAACAGGAACTGCTCCATCCTTTTTGGGGCTGAGCTCAAGAAACTACTGGAATTCACCAGCTCCCTTCCACTGACTTGGTGAGCTCTTCCCTGTGAATCCGTCCAGCCAAAGGTTTCCCAGCATCTACTGTGCACCTTGCTTAGAGTCATAGCAGGTGTCCTTGAAAGAGTAACATGACATTTAGCCCAGTGAAGGAAGGAAGCCCTGTTAACATCTCTCCCTTTTTACAGATAATAGAAGCTCCCATTCAAGTTATTCAACCCTTTAACTCACTATGAAGCCTTCAGCTCTTGATCCTCATGTGTCCCTCGACCCGAGTGTTGGGATTGCAGGCATGTATCTTGCCTGCCTGGCAACTTCAACATTTCTAGTGTTTATGTTTTATTTTCTTTTTAAAAAGAAGAGAAAAAAATGGGTGCTCTAATCCCAGCGCTTAGGAGGCCGAGGCAGGAGGATTTCAGTGAGTTGAAGCCAGCCTGGGTTACATGGTGGGTGCCCTGCCTTTGGTGTGCTGCTGTGGTAAATATCAGGACCTACCTAAAGCAAACTTGGGGAGGAAACTGTCTCATTTTATCCTCGCAGGTCTCAGTTCATCATCGAGGGAAGTCAGGGCAGGGACTCGAGGCAGGTGTTCAAAGCAGAAACCATGGAGGGTGGCTGCCCTTCAGATGCTGGCCTGGGTGAGACACACAGGAGGGACACAGAACAGCCCCTCCCACCTGACATGAGAGGGAGGACTGATCTGGCTGCTCTGATAGGCACATTGTTCAGTGGCAGAATCCCATGGACTCAGGCCAAGGGGCTATCCTCCCCTGCTGGATCTGCTTTTGTCTTTAATTTTTAATGTTTTACATTCTCTGTGTGTATGCACGTGCACCCACACGTGCGGGTCATAGGACAACTTTTGGAGTTGTTTCTCTCTTTCCACTGTATGTGAGATCTGGAGATGGAACTCAGGTTTTCAGACTTGGAGCCAAGTGCCTTAGACCAGTTCCCGGCTTCCAGCCCCCAATCTAGACTAATGGGCTTCCTGTCCCATCTGGAGGGTGACCTGAGGCCTGACCCTGGAGGCCCAGGCGGATCAGCCGGAAGGAAGGCCTCCCCAACACACTTCACTTCGCAGCAGGCGTCAGCCAGGGGTTTCCCCCAGGGACTCCCTCGGGAAGCACTTCACACTCTGGTGGGCAGCCAGCCAGTGTGGCCCCCAGCAGCTGCAGTAGGTCAGAGCCTTTGAGGCCCGGAGAACCAGATGCCTGTGTCCAGAGCCCTGGAGATATACTCTAAACATCTGGGCTTGGGCAATGCTAGGATGTCCCCCAATATAGCAGAATTTTCAGAGAAAACACACACACACACACACTCATCGGTTCCCTGTTTCTCATCCAAGCTCTATAGCATAAAATGGTGGTCTGGGTGGGAACTTTCACTCCCCAAGCCTTAACATCCACCTCTGTAAAATGAGGTTCTAGGTGCCTCCCTTGTGGACCTATATGAGAATGCAATGAACTGGTGTGGGTACATGAGCCGGAGCAGTGCGTGGCCTCTGTGAGGAAAGCCGTAGCTAGGCCTGCCTCTAGGCATATGCTTGCTGTCACTGGAGCTGCACTCTGTTCTTAGGGCCAAACCCAGCCTAGCTCTGAGTGTGAACTCACTAAGTATCATGTTCATTTCCCTTCAGAATGAGGGCCCAGGATCCTCCAACTTGCTCACAGTGCTTGGTCCTGGTGTGACTTCTCTGTCCTTCCATTTTCTGTCACACATATTTATTGAGTGCCCACTATGTGTCAGACCCTGTGTTAAGCACTAGAGTGCAAAGCGACTTATGCCATCTGCCACCCCTTAGGGTGCACCAGCCCTGAGGCAATAAGGATCAGCGGTCAGAAGCCTCCGCACATAAAAGAGCCACCTCCCCCCATGAGGGAAGGAGAGAGAGAGAGGGAGGGAGGGAGTCACAGTGAGCGATAGATAGATAGGCAGACAGGCAGACAGTCAGACAGACAGACAGATAGAGCCATGTGAGGAGGACTAGCACATAAGAGATGCCCAAGCCGGAAGAGAGACATAGGTCCAAAGATATACACCAGCTGCTTGCACTGAGGTTGTGCTGACAGAAAAACCTCAGAGAGGGGCTCTGGCCTCGAGCCAGCCCAAGAAGGCCATGAAAATCTGCAAAGGCAGATGACGGCAGTGGGAGCAGAGCAGCCTAAAATGTGCAGGCAAGGCGTGAGGTGCATGTGATCTGTGAGGAGACCTCACAGACAAAGGCTGTGGCTCTGAGAGACTGCAGAGATAGAGCCCTGTTGGAACCAGGGACCCACTAGAGGCCTTGAAGCCAAGGCAAGCCTGAGAAGCCAAAGACCAAGCCGTACTGTACAGCAGCTGCCCTGAGGGGTTCAGCTAGTTCAAAAGGCATCCTGAGGTGTCCATGGACAGTCTCAGCTGACTGGGACAATCTCAGCTGAATGAAGCCCGCCCCAAGTTGAGCACTTGAAACAGGCTGGCTGCAGGAGCTGGTGAGCAACGATAGGCCCTGACCCTGAGGAGAAAGCCTCAAACTTAAGCTGAAATAAGACTGCCGCGACTGTGCCAGAGCTGACTGACTGACTGCTGTTGGAGGTATGCCTGCAGACAGAAGACAGCAAAGTTGCCCTCACAGACCTGCGCTAGAGAATCTTAATATCCTTTCAAAATGGTTAAAGTAGGATTGTTTAAGTGTTATTAGTTGTCTATAGGTTACGGGTATTATAGGTGTTTATTAGGTATTAATAAATATAGGTTAATAAAATTTTCATTTACACTAGGGTATGCCTGCGAGTGAGAAGCCAGTTTTGCCCTCTTGAGGCTCATGGTCTGTGGACAGGCTCAATTAGATAAGATAGCACCATCTTCATTCACGTATGCCTGTGACCACTGGAATGCCAAGTGTGGGGTTGTGAACAGGAACCCAAGGAGCAGGGAAGAGTAGCTAGTGACTGATGTCCTGGGGCCAGGCTCTGCTTCCAAGCAGTTGTAGGGGCATCCATGAGGGCAGGCCTCCCAGGGCACATGAGTACTTAAGCTCCTCAACAAAGTGCCATGAGGACTGGAGAGAAGAAGCAATATAACCACCTGGAAATAACAGGAGACCTCCCAAGTGGGACTGCAGCAGAGGGCAAGGGTGGGAGATGGATGGACCAGACATGATTAAGTGGTAAGCGCTGCCTGCCTTTGGCAGGTTGGGAATATAGTATGTGGAAGTAAACTCAGGTGCAGTTACTTACTGCACATGTTCGGGATCCTTGAACATGGAACACGGAGCCAGTGAGCCTGGGTTATACTCCTGTTCCCCCTGACCACCCTCATCCCCTGATTGCTTCAGATCCAATTCTAGAAAGGACCAGGAAGGCTGCAATGTGGCACAAGTACCTGTTGCACATTTCAAAGTCCCTGCTAACATCCTAGCCCTTCTCACCTCCTCCCCTACACTAAACTCCTCCTAGCTTATGGAGCAGCCTCCCCACCCCAGCTGCTCATTTCTCCTTCTAGCCCTGCTATTTTGGCTATGCACTCTGTGTCCCCCCGCCCCCCAGCCTCACCCTATCTCTCTCCCTATGCTCTGCCCCTGCTTCTCTCATGGCCAGGTACAGTCTGCTGGCCATGCTCAGCCTACTACTTTTTATCTTTGCTCTGGACCCTTCAAGATACCTCTGTCTGTTCTCTTCCTCATATTTACAATAAAAACCCTCCCTTAACCATACCAAGGAGTGGTGATGTCATCAGTTTATACAGCCAGTATGACTGTTCTTTGTATCTGGCTCATATCATGGTCACCTGAGGCATACCCAGCTGGTCCCTGATCCAGGCACCCCAACTGCAGGGAGATAGATAGGGCCAGGTTGGTTTTCTGTGGTTCTCTGTCTCAGGCTGGTGACCCTTTCCTATAGTGGTCTATGGCAAGGGCGTAGGAACCAGACTGGGGCACACAGGTAGCTCACACACTCTTGCATGCCATTCTCCACCTGTTTTTGTCAGGTTCTGTCTTAGAACACAAGTCAGGGCCATGATAGAGCCCTGTGTGCTCTCTCTGATCTGTAGGCTCAGTTCTCAGGACTGTGACAGCTCCCTGAAGGGACAGACATGCTCAAGGGTAGGAGCTGGGCCAGGAGGTCATAGAGATGGAAATCTGTCTCAGAGGCTGCTTGACACTGGAACTCCTATGCATTATGGGTGAAGTCAGGATTCAGCCTGAGACTGGCCAGGACCAGGGCTCAGTGTGTGACCAAAAACAGTCAGTCTATAACCAGGATGAAGGCTGAGAGTATGGCCAGGGACAACCCTTAGATTATATGTATGAAGGGTTAGTAAATGAAAATAAACGAGGACATGACCACTCCTAGGTGCGGGTGAGGAGAAGGTTTTTTTTTTTTGGTTTTTTTCGAGACAGGTTTTCTCTGAATATCTCTGGCTGTCCTGGACTCACTTTGTAGACCAGGCTGGCCTCGAACTCACAAAGATCCGCCTGCCTCTGCCTCCCGAGTGCTGGGATTAAAGGCGTGCGCCACCACCGCCCGGCTTGAGGAGAAGGTTTTTATGGTATGAGGGAGAGAACACCCAGAGGCATCTAGAAGATTGCAGACTGAACACGGCCAGCAGAATAGATCAAGTCATGGGATTGGGGCAGGGGTGCCGTGCAAAGGGAGGTGATCAAGAGAGAGAGCCAAGAGCGGAGTCAAGAGCCAAGAGAGCCAGGGACTGAAATTACTGGGTTATATAGGAATAAGCTGGGTTATATATAGAATAAGTTCCTGAACACTGGGCACAAAAAGAGGTGGGACACAGACCAAAGAAGGCAGAGACAGCTCCTCTCAATGGGGGTATGACTAATGCAGACCCACAGGATTACACAGATGGTGGACTAACTAGGAGGAGGAGAGTCCACACACAGGCGACACCATCAGTGTTGATGTTAATTAGAAAGGAAGTAAAGCCCAACTCCTGGTGCAGAGAGATTTGGGGTGAGGTGGGGCAGGGTAAGAAGGGCTGTGTGTGGGAGCCACAGATTCTGAGTGACGCTTTCCCAGGTTTCTTTGGAATCCAGCAGTCAGTGGTCCAGGTTGTTACTAGGATAACATCCAGGCATGTGAATGGGATCAGGGTTCAGGGTGTGACCAGCACAATCAAGGCTTAGCGTGACAAGGATCAGGACTCAGTGAGACTGGGATACAGGCTCAGGTCATAGGTGGGCACTCATATGTCAGATTCCTATGGTAGTTTCTAGGCAAGGAGACCAGAGCTTGCAGACAGAGCAGAGGGTGGGGGTAGGAATGGCTCTTGGCCATGATGTGAACTTGGTGCTGGGAGTTGAGGTCAGAAAATCTGAGGAACATCCTGAAGTTCCGGAGGACTTGACTTCTGATGACTTGGATCACTCTGGCATCTCTGAGCCTCTGCTTTCCCCACCTATGTCTCTTCTTAGGGACCTTGTGTAGATGACGGAGGTCAGCACAAATGGTGCTCTCCTGGGGAACACCCGACTTCATGACCCTGGGTGACTTACTTCCTCCCACCGCCCATGCTGCTGGCTGCCACAGCGGGTCAGCTAGCCCTCCCAGAGTGGCTCTTGTGGGGCTGGATCAGATATAAGAGATGATCGAGAGAGACATACAAGGCACATTGTGCCCTGATGGAGTTCACCCAGTTGGGAAAGATAACCGTGAACGGGTGCGATGACCACCCAGCAGAGACATGTTATGATGATGGCAGTAAGAACAGGGAACCATAGGAGTGCAGGGCTCTGGCAAAGCCTAGACCTCAAGGTAGCTTTAGAGAAGGCAGCCAAGCTGTTGCAATGAGAAACAGCTTCTCTACAGGAAAGCCACACTGCAGAGCAGTAGCAGGCACTAAAGCTCTGGGGAGAAGAGGGACCTACCTGGTGTAACTTGAGAGTGAGGATTAGGGACACAAGCACCAGGCAGGTGGGCAGCCTCTCGCCCTCTTAGAGACACCAGAACACTGCAAGTCATCCATACAGCAGGGGGAGCCCACATGCCGTAGGCAAAAGCCACAATTTGTATCCAGCTCGGCAGCCCTGACCGCTGGGAAATTCAACCTCGGTACATTCATACCCCAGCCTTGGGCTTCCCAGACATCCTGGTGACATGACTGGGGGTTTTGGAGGTCATGTGGGTGACACCCCAAGGAATAGTTCTATTTTTTAAAAGGAGAGTGTTGCTTTTGCTCAGGGTAGGTATGCTCCAGATGAGACAACCCACCGGCTCCTCGGCTTGCCTAAGCTGTTTACATTCTCTTGTGCTGGGCCCTCATCCCTTCCCGGCAAGCTTGCCTGGGCAGGGCAGAGGGAGCAGAAATGAGAGATAAAGAGCACCCTCAGAGCTGCAAACAATGGCCAGGTGTGTAATTAACATTTCAATGCTACTGGTATCGCCTGTGTGTGGACTCTCCTCCTCCTAGTTAGTCCATCTGTGTAATCTTGTGGGTCTGCCTTAGTCATACCCCCATTGAGAGGAGCTCTCTCTGCCTTCTTTACTATGTGTCCCATCTCTTCTTGTGCCCAGTGTTCATGATCTTATTCTATTCTATTATTTGGATTTTTGAAAAAGGATCTTATGTAGCCAAACTAGTCTTGAACTCTTGGTCTATCTGCCCCTACCTCTCATGTGCTGGGTTACAGGCTTGGATTATTGCCTTTATTTTTATTAACTTTGTACAGGTTTGGGGTTTGAGACCTAACATAGAGTGAGACACCCCGCCTCCCCCCATCTCAAAACCAAACAAAAAACCAACCAAACAAATCCTTCTAGTTTTCATTCTGCAAAATGTTCTGGAAGACCCAGAGGTGGTTTGCTGGCAGGTATCACTATGTGGCCCAGACTGGTCACAGTGGCCTAAATACTGAGTCCTTCCTTCCACCTTCAAGCTGAGTGAGGGAGCCTGCTGTGGATGGTATCCAGCCTGGAGGAGTGAGGATCCATCCGTCCATCCCTGCCTCACCCTTTGAGTCCTGTGTAGAGAGCCAGGAGTCCTTAATTCCTTGGTGTTATAGAGGACACTGATGACAGCTGGGACTATAGGGAACCCATAGGAGCTGCAGGCTGGGTGCCTCTGTCCCAGTCCTACCTGGAGGCCAAGCCCAGCTCTAAGCTTTCTGTGTCCTTGCTATGGACACCCAAGATCTTCCACCCACAAGACCCATGAGGAGAGAGAAGAAGGGGTCAAGGAGTCTAGGGCTGGGGGAGTTTGACTCTATACCTCTCCTTTGCCTTGAGGACTTTCCCCCCCTCTCAAATGACCTATTTGGTGGAGCAAGATGGCTCAGTGGGTAGTTGCTTTCTACAAAGTTCCATGACCTGATTTTAATCCCCCTAGGACCCATATGGTAAAAAGAATGAACTGACTTCTGCAAGTTGTCCCCTGACTTCCATTTGTATGCCCTGCACCCACACACATACTTGCACAAACACATAGAATAAATAAATAAAATGTTATTTAAAGAAAAAAAAAAGCTGGATGGTGGTGGTGACGCACGCCTTTAATCCCAGCACTCGTGAATCAGAGGTAGGCAGATCTCTGTGAGTTTGAGGTCAGTCTTGGTCCTTGGAGTCCCCTAGGCTCAGGAATCTGCACTGAAGTCTCTCCACGAGCTGTCTGTGGAGTAGGGTAGAGGACAGTCTGGACACCAGTATGGGGCCAGGACCTGTCTGGCAGAAAGCACGCTCCAGGGAGCATCTTCTGTAGACCATCTATACTCTAGCTCCTCCAGCATCAAAGCCTATCCCCTCTCCAGTCTCAGTTTTCCTACCCATAATTAAGCCAGGTACAGGGGTCTCCTTGTAGGATTCAAACAAGGTCATAGAATGGACAGACCTGTAAACCCCAACTCCACAGAAGGAGTACCAACTCAGGAACCCTGACACTTGGCACAGATGGTTGGGAGTAGGAAGGGCACTAAGGACTTGTGACCCTGTCCTGGCTGGGCTGGGAACAGGCCTGTTCTCTGGTGGCCAGGGCTGGCAGCCATTGGCAGAAGCTGATGTTCTCAGGTGAGTCAGCAAGGACAGGAACATTAATTCATTTGAGTGCCTGGCTTTGCTAATGGTTCACAAGAAAAAGAAACTTTGAGAAGGATGGGCCAAAGGTGCCAAGGTGGGGACAGAATTGGGACCTAGGGACATGTCTTCAAGAGCACCTGGTTAGCAACTTGGGGGCCACTGGGTACCAAGCCTGTACCTAGCATTGGGCTCTAGAGAAGTTATATTTCATGAGCCACTCTCAAGGAGTACCAGTCTGATGAAGGAGGAGGATGAGGAAGCCAGTGGAGCCAGGGCCTTGCGGGCCCATGATTGGCAGAGGGGGAAATCAGTTAGTGGAGGGACCAAATCACAGGGGTCCCAGGCAGAAGTCCTGAGGAACAAGGGGGTAAAAGTTACTGAGCAGAGATGCCCAAGAATCTCCAAGGAAGCTTGGCTGGTGTCGCGTCCCCCTCAACCAGCAAGGACGACGCAACTCGCAAAAGCTCTTCTCAAGCAGTTTATTCAGGTCCCTTGAAAACAGTCTTCCAAATGCCCGGGCAGACCCAACCCACAGGCTAAATACTATATGAACAGCCAATCAAGTAAAGCCACGTGGTGCTATCTTAGAGGCCCACGTATGCGGAAGCAAGCCAGATCAGCGGTCTTAGCCAAATATGGACTTGTTTACCACCGAGAGTGCTCACTGTCGGGCTGGTGGAAGGCGGAAACCGGCGCCATCTTTAGGGCGCAGCACGTCACAGCTCTCTACAGTTCCCCCTTTTTTTATTTTTTCTAAAGTTGGTAGAAGTCCCTGGAAAGGCTTCGTAATCCCCCTATCTGGGGATCTCACGGTGGGCCTGAGCCTGTAGGAGGGCGATGCTCAAACTCTTACCCGTCTCTGGGTCAGCCTCCCCACTCGGGGCTGCCCTGTCTTAGGTGGCCAAGACTTACCCGTCTACTCCGTCATTGACTTGCCAGACCCTAATACCCGTGGAACGAATACCTCAGTGGGCAGGGACTACGCTCAGTGAAGATTTAAGGCTTCATGGCAGCGAGCCATGCCTGAGGGGACTGGCCCGCCTCAATGGCGACAAGGGCCTGTATAATCATGGCTGCATTACGCTTTTGTGTGGCTCTCATTTTGTAGATGCACCACAGGCAAACCAGAGAGGCTAGTATCATCAGTATCGTCAAAGAGCCTACGCCCGCCCACTCCTTGAGATGATCCATAGCCGTCTGTATCCAGGAAGTCAAACCAGTAGCCAGGCTCAAATCCACCCAAGTGGAGTTGATGTGGACGATTGTCGCTCTCAGCTCTCTCATCAAATTTTCGAATTCAGCCGACCAATCCTGTAAGAGGAACTTTGACAATTGTCTAGACAGATTAGCAGCCTTTGTAAAATTTTGATACTGCACGGAAGTAACACACAAACCTTGCATTTTCCACTCACACCCCAATTGTGCTAGTTGCCAAAGAGAATCAATCTGTTCTTGTATTAAATCTATGCGTTGATTAACTATCATAAGGCCTCCTTTGAGATGAGAATTCATAGAGGTCTGAGTATCCAATGCCTGTGCCACAGTGGCTGAGATGTTATTCAGGGCATTGGCAGTCTGTATAGAACTAGACAAGGCAATAGCTGAGGCAGTAGCTCCCACAGCAGCAATAGTGATGGCAGTAACAATAGCTGCAGTGATGCCAAAATCTCTTTTAAACCTGAATAGCATCATGGTATTAGGGGCCTCTACAGGAACTGGTACATATCGAGGCATTCTAGTCACCACAGCCACAGGAAAGGCTGTGGCATTCCAGCATAGGGCATAAAAACATGTGCCCAGAGTGCATACTAACTTTTCTTCACCCAAGGATGCACTCCCATTACTTACAATCCACAGAAAAGGAGGCCAGAGACATACTGGCGAAGCTGAAAAGGTCTTGTTGCGGTAAGAATGAAACAAAGATTTCCAAGTACCAGAGCCACTACCGCTAGAAAAATCCAATCTGGTAGCAGACCCTAGGGAAAAATTACCTCTTTGATAAACTCCTCCCCCAAGCATAATGACAGGTCCCAAGTCCATGCAACTTCCATTTACCCCACACAAAAGCCACAAATCAAAAGGATTGGTGGCAGTCTGCTGAGGATCCCTAGTAGATATATCAAGCATTCCTGTACAAGACTTATTCACTATATTACTAATCATGGGGCTAAAGGAAAAATAATCTTGTTGAACCCAAACTGCTCTGCACTCCTGACATCCAGTCCAGGGAAAAGGTCCTTCCTCTCCTGTGGATCCTCTACAAAAAGGTGCCCAGCATGGCTGTCTGGGGGGGTCCCGGTCAGAGACTCGTGTGGGCCACCATCCTTCAAGGCGAGAACCATTGCCTGAAAACAAACCACCACTCCTACCCCCAAACCTCAGTTGTGGTAAAAAATCTGCTGACTGCTGAGACAATTTAATGCATTCTGTATCATTTGACCTGTTGAAGCTCATTAAAAAGCACAGACTACCCTTCAAGCTGACATTTCTATTACCCTCTATAGGGCTTTTCTGATCATCAAAGGGAAGGTAGGGTAAGCCTAGGCTTCTATTACTACTAAATAAGCGTGGAAACACAGTTGCATCATGTCTGACCGGCATCGGCTTTGGGAATATCGACAGGATCCCCCACCTCGGCTCGGTCATTCCTGACATACTCACTGCTACTATCACTGGGATCCTTAGGAAGGTCTTCATGACGAATCTTCCTCACAAGGCGTTCAGGCACCCACACTGGATCTTGTTGATCCTGAGGAAAAACACAAACAGACCCTCTCGCCCATGTTAGCACGGGGTCAGGCCCCCGCCAAGAGCCTGTCAAAATATCCTTCCACTTCACCATGCTTTTAGGTGGACCATGGGAATCCTGATGTCTGTCCGCTGCTGAGCGGCCTTGAGCATCCAAATTGAAAAAATTTAAAGTAAATAAGGCTAAAGACATTCTCTCCTTGGGGGTACGGCCTTGGCCTATCCCCCCTTTTTGTTTTTGCAAACATTCTTTCAAGGTGCGATGAGCACGCTCCACAATTCCTTATCCTTGAGGATTGTATGGTAATCCGTGATTAAGCTGTACCTCCATCTGGTTGCAGAAGGAGACAAAGGACTGTGCTGTATAGGCTGGTCCATTGTCCGTTTTCAGCTGCTGTGGTTTTCCCCATGCAGCCCAGGCTTCTAAGCAATGCCCTATGACATTGCGAGCCTTTTCTCCACTCATGGGTGTAGCATGTATGATACCTGAGCAGGTATCCACAGATACATGAATATATTTTAAGGTTCCAAACTCTGAAATGTGGGTAACGTCCATTTGCCAGATTTTGAGTGGCATCAACCCTCTAGGGTTCACTCCCACACTGGGAGGATGATGATGAATCACACACTGAGGACAGTCCAAAACCACTTGTCTAGCATCTGCTCTAGACAAATGGAATTTCTGCTGTAGAGTTTTTGCATTTACATGAAATAATTGGTGAAACTGTCTGGCTTGGTCCAGGAATGAGCTCCAAAAAATGCATGTCATCCTAGTCCATTGATCAACTTTATCATTACCCTCACTTAATGGTCCAGGTAATCCTATATGTGCTCTGATATGTTGAATATAAAAACACCTTTTTCTCTGCCAGATTAAAACTTGTAACTCTTGTAATAAGGCACATACAGTACTACTATTCTTTTTTTTTTTTTTTAAGATTTATTTATTATGTATACAGTGTTCTGTCTGCAGGTATATCTGCAGGCCAGAAGAGGGCACCAGATTTCATTATGGATGGTTGTGAGCCACCATGTGGTTGCTGGGAATTGAACTCATGACCTCTGGAAGAGCAGCCAGTGCTCTTAACCGCTGAGCCATCTCTCCAGCCCTAGTACTACTATTCTTAATAGGACCTGCTAATTCTAATACTTTCACTGCGTTGACCACATAGACTGAATCTGAGATCAAATTGAATGCAAATTGACATCTTTTAAACACCTCAATTACTATTTTCAACTCTACTATTTGGGGGGAGCCCGGTTGAAATTGACATAACATGGGCTCTTGTCTTTCTATCAAATAGGCTCCACAGCCTGTCTTTGAGCCATCAGTAAACACGTTTGGTGACCCTTGAAGTGGTACTGCTGAAGTAACCTTAGGGAATATCACTGGGTGCTCCTTAAAAAATGATAGCAATGGATGCTTAGGATAATGGTTATCAATCACTCCTTCAAAGCTACATTGCAATATTGCCCAATCATCTACAGTGCCACACAAAATCTTAATTTGATGACTGGAATAGGGCACTATTATACTGGCAGGAGCAACTCCAAAAGACTGCAAACATTGTTGGATACCATTCACGGCTAAAGCAGCAACTGCAGTGGGATAATGTTCTATGGATTTTTTTGGAGAAATCTTTGAATAGGTCCATAATAATGGTCTGTCCTGCCATAACAATCCTGTAGGTTGACCATAGGTGGCAAATATGCACAATGCAATGGGCTGTCCTTCCTGCCATCTCTTTAGGAAGGCACTCTGTAACCTTTCTTCCACTTTACATAAAGCTTTTCTTGCTTCTTCTGTTAATTGCCTAGGAGAATTAAGTGCTGAATCACCTTTCAAAATATCATATAGGGGTCTTATTTCATAATTTGGTAGCTTTAAATAGCCTCTTACCCAATTGATATCTCCTAACAACCTTTGAAAATCATTTAGAGTCTTTAAAATATCTTTTCTTATCTCAATCTTTTGAGGTATTATCTTTTCAGGTCCAACCTTCGCTCCTAAATAATCAACCACATTTTCCTTTTGAACCTTATCAGAAGCAATAAACAACCTTTTCTTTTTTAATAATTGAACTAATTATTCATAGGCCCGATCTAACATTTGTTCACTCTTAGCTGCCAGTAAGATATCATCCATATAATGAACACATCTCAAATCTGGAAAATTCTTTCTCAAGGGAGCAATGGCTTCCCCCATATACAGTTGACACATAGTGGGGCTGTTTGCCATGCCCTGGGGTAATACTACCCATTCAAACCGCTGATCAGGTTCCTCATGGTTACAGGATGGAACAGTAAATGCAAATCTCTCACTATCCTTGGCACACAAAGGGATGGAGAAAAAACAATCCCTTATATCTGTAACTATAATGGGCCATGAGGCTGGCAAAGATGATAAAAGCGGCAAGCCGCGTTGCACTGGGCCCATGATCTGCATTTGTTGATTTATTGCACGCAGGTCATGCAACAATCTCCATTTTCCAGATTTCTTTTTAATGACAAAAATAGGTGTATTCCAGGGAGATACAGATGGTTTTATATGCTTTAAAGACATCTGTTCATCCACCAACTCTTTGGCCGCATTCAATTTTACAGAGGAAAGTGGCCACTGAGGAACCCATACTGGATCCTCCGTCTTACAAGTTATGGGAATGCCCTCCTCAGTGGCCCCTAGGAAAAACCCAGGCCCTGTCTCTTTTGTCTTTGCTGCATAGATATGGGACTTTTCCGCCCCTGCAAATATTTTCCTATTCCAAAGCCTGGAGCATATCCCATATCTTGCATCATACGTTGGGCTGAATCAGAATAGTCATTACTCAATTTAAATCCCATATCCTTTAAAAGGTCTCTTCCCCAAAGGGAGATAGGGAGCTCAAGTACATATGGCTGCATTTCTCCTGAGTGGTTTTCTTGGTCCTGCCACTTTAATAATCTTGCACTCATATCTGGAGTCTTAGCATAACCCAGGCCATGAAGTGTTTGAGAAGAGGCTTGTATGGGTCAACCTGAAGGCCAGTCTTTCTTTGCTATGATACTCCTATCAGCCACAGTATCCAAAAGGCCCAGGATCCTTTTACCATCAACTTTTAACTCCAAGACGGGGCGTTGGTCCAAATCCAAGGAGAGAAAAGTCAGATCCGTGCCCGTGGACCCAAAACCATCTTTTCCTCTCTCTCGATCCTTTGCCGCATAGCGATCATGTAAGCTCGGCAACATGATCAACTGAGCAATTCTATCTCCAGGAGAGATAGCTGTTATACCACGGGGGGAGGCTACCATGATCTTAACCACTCCTGTATAATCTGGATCTATAACCCCAGGATGGACAATAAGTCCTCTCAAGGCTGATGATGACCTCCCTAACAGCAAACCAACTGTACCAGGTTCAAGGGGTCCTTTAAAATCTGTTTCAATTAACTGGACCCCCATTTGGGGCGTTAATACGAGTCTGGTGGTGGAGCAGAGGTCCAATCCTGCTGAGCCTGCAGTGGCTCTCCGCGGTCTCTCGGATGGCGGAGGGTTGGCCATCTCTCTTGATTCTGTTCTTTGTCCTGATTCTCTACTGCCCCATATATTTGTGGGCCCTGAGGTCGTGGGCCCCGCTGTCCGTTTTTTGGATGAGCGCCACCATAACCTTGAGTTAAAGGCTGGCCATGGATGTCTATCACTGAACGGCATTCATTAGCCCAATGGTTCCCTTTTTTACATTTTGGGCATAACCCCGGCCGCCTGGGGCGTTGTACACTTCCTGTACTTTCTGTACTCCTTCCCCTGGGGCACTGTCTTTTAAAGTGTCCCATCTTGCCACACTTAAAACAAACTCCTGAAGCCGGGCGGTGGTGGCGCACGCCTTTAATCCCAGCACTTGGGAGGCAGAGGTAGGCGGATCTTTGTGAGTTCGAGGCCAGCCTGGTCTACAAAGCGAGTCCAGTACAGCCAGAGCTGTTAAAACAGAGAAACCCTGTCTCGAAAAACAAAAAAACAAAACAAAAAACAAACTCCTGAACTTCCTCCACCTTTTCTGGTCAACTGTACTACTGCGGCAGCAAGACCAACATTAGTTAACGGCCCTCCAAGTTCTCTACACACTTTCATCCAGGCTTCTAGCCCTTTGTTCTTGTAAGGGGTGATAGCGGCTCTACACTCTTTGGTACATTGCTCATAGACCAACTGTTTTATTAGTGGCAAGGCAGCATCCGGGTCACCAAAAATCTTCCCTGCTGCTTCCACCATTCGTGCCACAAAGTCTGAAAAGGGCTCCATGGGGCCCTGTAGAATCTTAGTTAAGTTCCCACTCACCTCCCCTTTATTAGGAAGAGATCTCCAAGCCTTGATAGCTATCTTGTTTATTTGCTCATAAACCTGAATAGGATATCCTATCTGCTGGTTGGCAAATCTCCCCTGCCCAAGCAGCATATCTCTATCCCAGGCTGGATTTCCATCTCTCTGATTAATGGCTGCTTGCTCAGTGGCATACTCAATCAAGAAAGCTTTCCAGTCTAAGTATTGCCCTGGACTTAAGCAGGCGCGGGCCAGGCCACTCCAATCACTCGGAGTCATACAATGTCTGCTTAATGCTTCCACTTGAGCCATTGTAAAAGACGCGGTAATACCATAGGTACGAACCAACTCTGCAAGGGATTTAACTACCTTAAAATCAAGCGGTTCCTCATACCTGTTCCCTTGTGGGTCTTGGTATACCGGATAGGCAAACTGTAATTCTGTTCTTACTTGTGTCCACATCCCCGGGCAGAAAGATCTCCCTACTTTCAGGGACTGAACAGGCTGATCTATCTGAATGGCTTCTGGATATGGAGGGGGAGTTGAAGGCGCCGTGGCAACGGTTTTACTTACACCGACTGCCGTCAACGTGTCTTTCTCTTTTACCCTTTTCTTTTCCCTTTTTCTAATAGCAGTCCTCTCCAACTGTTCTATTAGAGCGTGTAGCTCCCCTTCAGAATCCGTGCCCTCTGAGTCTTCAAAATCTCTAAAATCTCTAAGATCGGGATAGAGAGGAACCTTCTTTTTGCTTCCCTTTTCACTGTCTGCCTGCTCAGATCTTTCGCCTTTGTTACTTTCCTTTTCACTGTCTACTTGCTCAGATCTTTCCCCTTGCAGCAGTTCCAAGGCTGATTCTCCCTCCTTGATTGCGTTACAGCATCTCTGATCTTCTAAACAACTCCTCACCATCTTCCAAATCGGTCTTACTCCATGCTTTAGAGTACCTTGTTCCCAAGCAAAATCCAAGTCCCTGCCTAATTTGTCCCAGCAGGATACCGTAAGATTCCCGGACACCGCAAACCATGGAGCTACGGAGTCGCATTCATTCAAAAATCTCTCTAGGGTAGACTTTTTAAGTTTCAAATTCCTAGCTAAAAGTAGCTCCTGAAGAGCCAGAAAAATTGGATGTGACTGAGACAATCCCATGATTAAAAATTTTACTTTCGGTTCGCAGTTTCCCCACAAAACTTTACCTTTTGTTCGCTATTTTCCATGAAACTTTACCATTTGTTCACTATCTCTGCGAAACTTTACCTTTTGTTCGCTATTTCCATGAAACTTTATTGTCCCAATTTATCCCAGGAACTTACCAGTGCACTGCCCCTGACTGCAGGAGTTCTGAGTCTTTTCTGGGTCCCCATACGGGCCACCACTTGTCGCGTCCCCCTCGACCAGCAAGGACGACGCAACTCGCAAAAGCTCTTCTCCAGCAGTTTATTCAGGTCCCTTGAAAACAGTCTTCCGAATGCCCGGGCAGACCCAACCCACAGGCTAAATACTATATGAACAGCCAATCAAGTAAAGCCACGTGGTGCTATCTTAGAGGCCCATGTATGCGGAAGCAAGCCAGATCAGTGGTCTTAGCCAAATATGGACTTGTTTACCACCGAGAGCGCTCACCGTCGGGCTGGTGGAAGGTGGAAACCGGCGCCATCTTTAGGGCGCGGCACGTCGCAGCTCTCTACAGGCTGGCCTTCTATGGCTTGGTGGGGACACTATATTAGGCAGAGAGATAGGGTCTACATACAGAAGGGAAGCCCTGAGCCATAGGACACATCCAGGAGTTGACTGGATGGGTCTGGGTCAGGGGCTATTGTGTCGGATTAACCCTGCTCAGAGTGGGAATGGATAATGGGTAAGAGGTGGCCACCAGGTGGCCCCAGAAGCCTGCCTCTTCCTTGAATGCTCAAAGCTGCTACAGAATGAGCATGTGTTCTCCATATATGACCTAGGACCATTCCCCTGCTAGCTCTGCACAATGTGAGGCCAAGGTAGATGCACCCAAGATAGGCTTGTGAGCTCCTAGGCGAGTTGTTGAGCAGTGGCCCTTCCCTGCTGGGGACATCCAGGTCAATGGGTGGAGTCAGGTGGCAATGCCCTCTATCCTCTAGGGAGCCTAGTGCAGGCTGTCTGGAAGAGCAGGAGTCAGTTCAATTCCCAGGCTTCCAGAAGGAAGCAACCTGCATGTATCTTGACCTTGCTTGTGACCTCTGGAGTGATAACTGAATTTGTCACTCTTGGTGAGAGTAGAGGGAAACAGGCATTTCTCAAGCCGGGTGCCAGCTGAGCCCTATGCTCTTGCTACCCAGCAGTCATGTCGGCTGGAGAGAGCCAGACCAATTCTGAAGCCGGGAACCTGATTCTAGAATAGGGAACAGTCACGAGGACAAGACTATCCTGCCTCTAGGTACAGTCTATTCTCTGGACTGGCACAGGACTAGTAAGTGACCAACAGGGCACTGTGGCACACAGACTTACACGTGTGTGTGTGTGTGTGTGTGTGTGTGTGTGTGTGTGTGTGTGTGTGTGTACTGTCACACATGCACTGGGGGAGGGGGGCTGGTGGAACTTGTCAGTGTCTGGTATTCATGGCCTAGGTGTCACTAGAGGAGTCAGGGTGCTCAGTCTGTAGGTCACGTTCTTTCCTTTTTGTTTTCGAGAGGGTGTCATGTGGCTCAGGCTGGCCTCAAACTCACTATGTAGCCTATGATGCCTGCGAACTTCGGATCCTCTTGTCTTTACCTTCTAAATGCTGGAACCACAGGCATGTGCTTGTAAACCCAGTTTACAAGGTGCCAAGGTTAAGCCCAGGTCTTGGGTCATGTTAGCTAAACACTCAAGGAAGTGAACGGTATCCCCAGCCTCTGGGTCTCTTTCTCTTGCCATGTGTCTCAGGATAGCCTGGGATTCACTGTCAGTCGCCCAGGCTAGCCTCAAACTAGCAGCAATCCCTCTGTCTCAGCTTCCTGAGTTCTGGGATTACAAATGTGTGCCTCAACTTTCCTGGTGAGGACTCAAGTCCCCCACACTTGGCTTGGCCTCTCACTGAGCACTGGCCTGGGCTTGGAGCATCTGGAGCCCATTACAGACACAAACAGCACCTGTGGTCTGTGCTCACACCTCCTCAGGGCGTTGCCCCTCTTGTTAGTAGATAAGTTGCTTAGCAACAGTTTTCCACAGGTGGACCTTTTCTGGCATTCAGTGGATGGACATGGTTGTGCAAGCATCATCATCTTGCAGTTTAGAACATCTCTCATGTAAAAAGCCAGGACCCCTGAGGCTGCTGCTCCAAGCTTTGCCCAAGCCCTAGTCACCAACTCCCTGCTGTGCTTCAGGATCTGGGCTTCCAGACTCCTCCAAATCAAGAGCTGCCTTTGAATCCAGCTTTTTTTCACTTAGCCAGACATTTCCTTCCTTCCTTCCTTTTTTCTTTCTTTGTTTTTTTTTTTTTTTCAGAGGGGGGTTTGAGATAGGGTTTCTTTGTGTAGCCCTGGCTGTTCTGCAACTCACTCTGTAGACCAGGCTGGCCTTGAACTCACAGAGATCCACCTGCCTCTGCCTCCTGAGTGCTGGAATCAAAGGTGCCCACCACTACTTCCTCCCCTCTTTTTTTTTATATATATCTCTCTCTTTCTTTTCCTTTTCTCTTCTTAAAAAAAATCTACCCCTTTATTTTCATATAAGTGGACGCTTTGCACCTATGTCTTTATCTATATTATCTACCTGTGCATCTCTTGTGTGTCTGGTGTCCTCACAAGCCAGAGGACATTGGATCCCCTGAAACTGGAGTTACAGATGATTGTGAACCACTATTGAGTTGTTGGCATCAGAACCTGGGTCCTCAGGAAGAAGCCAGTGCTCTTAACCATTAAGCCATCTCTCAAGTCTCATTCACACTGTAACCCATACCAGAGTGCTCCCATTTCGTGGCCAAGTAACAGCCACGAAATGCCTATGTGGGCACCCTTTGGTGCATACTTATGTTGTTTCTGCCTTCTGACTGTAGTAGTGGTCCAGTGGTCAGGGAAGGCCACTGATCAGGACAACCCTCTACCCAGACCCCGAACTTGGGGCTAGGGTCATGGCCTACATCCTTACACCCTTTTCCTTCCAGGCCCTCATTTCCTCAATCCAAGTACAGAAATGGATTCTTCCTGAGAAATGGAGCGGAAGCTTGGAAGAAGGCAGGCTTCTTTGAGGAGGTGACTTGTGTAGTCTGCATCTTTCCAGACCTGGTATCTGGGAAAAGGTGTTGAAGATTATAGGTTGGATAGCAGATGACTGGGCTGGAAGTTATGCAGTACACACACACACACACACACACACACACACACACACACACACACACACACACAC
>CAJQZJ010031511.1:7516565-7533503 GCA_907164525.1 Lophiomys imhausi
CACACACACACACACACACACACACACACACACACACACACACACACCACTCCAACAGGGGAGGTGGCTCAGGCTGGTTTACTGGCTGTGTGCTGGAAATGGGCCAGTCAGAACTGCTGTCCCTCTAGGCATCTATGACATAACCATAGGTCCCCTATCCCCCAGGCTAGAGGATCAGAAGGCTCCTAATGTGAACATTCCTGTATCCTGGCAGACTGGGAGAGTGAGGCTCACAGGATTGGGTGGAATGCACAAAGGCTTTTAGTGATGGTTGCTCCTTCCTGGTGTGTCCCCACCCCCACCCCATGGCAGGCTTCATCCTCTGACGACCCCCTCGTTGGGGATCAGACCAGCTTTGCTGTGAAGTTTGGTTTCCCGTGAGCTGTCTTTGGATGTTCTTGGTTCTTTGATACTTTGCCTTACCCAAGGCATGGTCTCTTTCCTCTGCCTAGGCCTGCAGCGCCAGGGATCACTTTCCCTTCCTGCCTGCAATGCTATATCTCTGCACCACACAAGAGCAGAGCCTATTGTGCCTGCCCTGGAGGGCCAGTCCTCCTAACCACGGGTTTGGAGTGGGAGAGAGATAGCAGGGGCCAGGAGCTTTGCAGAAAGCTGCCTAGGGTGTCTGGGCTTCTCAGCCAGAGGTAGGGAGTTGGCTGGAAGGCAATGGCCCACTAGCCCCTCCCAGGGCTGTTCATATGGAGAAGGCAGCTTGGCTTATGAAAAAGCCAGACTTTACCCTCCCCAGTTTTCTTCGAAGATTCAATACCCCTGGGCTAATACTCTGGACAGAAAAGTAAGTGGGGAGGTTGCTGGGCAACGAGGAGGGGCCTCCACCAGGCAGGCAACATGTAGTTTTTCAGCTGATGATAAGGGAGGATCACAGTGTGCTAGGGAAGGTGCCAGACCGCTTTCCCAGGGACTGGTCTCAGTCTCACCTCATTTATAAAAGGAGGCTTTCCAGGCATGTTTGAGCACAAGAGTTTGAGGCCAGCCTGGTTTATATAGGGAGATCTAGGCAAACCAGGGCTATAGGGTGAGGCTGTGTTTAAAAAAAAAATAAGTAACTAGGGGCTTGGAGAGATGGCTCAGCGGTAAAGAGCACTGGCTGCCCTTCTAGAGGGCCTGGGTTCAGTTCCCAGTACCATTATGGCAGCTCACAACTGTCCACAACTGCAGTTCCTGGGGATCCAAAACCATCACACAGACATACATGCAGGCAAAACACCAATGCACCTAAAATAGGAATAAAATAGGAATAAAATAAAAAATAACTATGGGTTGGAGTCAGTGTAGCACTGGTTGCTCTTTCAGAAGACCTGGGTTCAATTCCCAGTACCCACATGACACTAGGGGATCTAATGTCCTCTTCTGACTTCCGTGAACACTAGACACATACATGGCACACAGAGATAGACAGGCAAAACACCCATATTCATAAAATAAAATCTATAACTAACTAACTAACTAACTAACTAACTAACTAACTAACTAACTAACTAACTAACTAACTAACTAGACTTGGACTAGTTGGTCTGCCCCAGGGGTTCTCAAACTGGGTTCCCAGAGGAACTTTGGACCTCCTAGGGTGGTTCCTCCCTCATCTGCCCCTCATGATTGAGTTCCTGCTCTGTTTGCCTCCCCTCTCAGTCTGGGAGTGGGCAGTGTGGCTGTGGCAGTTCAGCTCTGTCCTCTGTGGGAAAGGACAGGCTCTGGACCCACAAATAGTCAAGTGTGGACAAAAATAGCCCTGGCTTTCACAACATACATGGAAAGCTAAATGGGAAGTCTGCACACAGGCCGAGCATCATCCACAGCCCCGAGCTTCATTGGGAGATGGGCCTTTCTATTCTCATTTACAGACAAGATACCCGAGGCCCAAAGGTGAGGGATTAGTCTACTCGCTGGTCACCTGTGTGTCCTATGACATGGTTCCAATTCTACATGTACCTCCAGAGTGCTTGGCGCTAGAGATGTCTTCATTAATTTCTCCCATAAAAAAAAAAAAAAAAAAAAAAAAAAAAAAAAAAAAAAACCTCCTACATGCCTGGGTGGTGTTAGTGCAAGCCTTTAATTCCAGCATTTGGGAGAGAGGCAGGCAGATCAGGTGGATCTCTGAACTCAAAGGCAGCCTGGTCTACAGAGTGAGTTCTGAGACAGCCAGGGCTACACAGAGAAACCCTGTCTCAAAAAAAAAAAAAAAGAAAGAGAAAAACTCCTACACATCCTATAAAACCCAACTAAGCCAGGTATAGTGGTTTATACCTGAAATTCTGGCACTTGGGAGGCTGAGGCAAGAGGGGCTTCCAAGAGTGAGTTTGAAGTGAGTGTGATCTACAATATGTGACTTTATTTCAAGAAAATGAAGAGAAAGGAAGAAAGAAATAAGGAAAGAAAAAAAAAAACAAAGTCTGCTTGAATGTCACTTCTCGAGAGACTCTTCCTTGGCCCTCTGTCAGGCAGATGAGCAAGGTGGGATTCTGCTGGGATCTCCGCACACTGAACTGGGGCTGGGGGTGGTCCCTTGAGGACAGGGAGTGTGCCCTGCTCATTGCTGCACACCCAAAGTCCCACCCTGTGCCATGCCAAAGCAGGAGCTCATAAGCGTATGTGGAATGGAGAGGCGGCCTGTGTGTATTGAACTAATGCCTTGCCCCCTCCCGGAATTTTTAGCATAGTAACCTGAGGAATGAGAGTCATCGTGGCCATTTTAGCAATTAGGAAACAGCAGAGAGGGAAAAGTTACATGCGAAAGGTCACATCAGCCAAGGGCTGAACCTGCTTCCACCCCAGTCCTACAGCCATATGGATTTCTTGGAGGAACCCACCTTGAAGCCAGACCTGGGCTTAGGTGGGACCTGGGGCCCATCTCCTGCCACAGTGATCATTGTGGTGCCCTCATATCCCACTCCCCCTCTGCAGGACTGGCCTGCTCTCACAAGGGTCTTCTAGGAACTTGGTGAGCGACAGAGGCTGCAGGGTTGGGGAGCTGAGCCCATCTCAGCAGGGATCCTAGCAGCTGCCAGGAGGGAGCAGGAGAGGGAGAAGCTTTATACTCACCTAAAGCCAGAGCCGACCTCCATGACTCTTTAGCTTGGGAATGATGACCTGTGACCATGCTCCTTCTTATCTCAGGCCATTCCCACTCCTCACGCCCCTTAAGGGTCTGTGCAAAGCGCCACTGCCCAAAGGTTCCCACATGAGGGACTTGGGTGGGCATAGCCAGCAGCCACAGTTCTGGGTAGGAGGTGTGTGGAAGTCTTTGGAGCAGAAGATAAGATTTCTGGTTCATTTGGGAAGAGTCAAAGCTTTGAGGGGCCCCCTCTCTACCTTCATGGCCACCTTTGATGCAGCAAAGAGCCTCTGGAAGAGGGGCAGGTGACGGGCTTGCTCTGTGAATGGTGACAGGCTGTGGGTAGTAGAAGAATTGGGTAGGGTGACTACAATCTGGTAAGAAGGGTGGCAGACACCTTGCCTGGCACAAGCTCTTACTGTGGCTGGCAGATGGTCCTGGAATCCAGAAGCCCTACCTACAGGAGGCCAGAAACCCTGATGGAACCAGCCAATTAGCTTACAGTGGTACATCATTGCATGCTCCACTGTGGCCAAGCAGGTTACGGTCAGTGTCACAGTCACCGCTGTTGGGACAGGGCCTTCTGGTCCCCAAGGCCCGTATCCTCTCTGCTTAGAGGCCTGGGACTGCCACTTTCTCCTTGGTATCTTTCCGCCAGTCTGTCTGCTGCTTCTTTACTGCCTGGCTTTGGGCAGTTACCTGCACTCTGTATTTGGATATGCGAGGTGCCGTTTGTTGGTACACCCCTAACCTCAGGTTTGTTTCTCCTGCCCACACAGTGGGCTCAGCTACCAGCCAGATTCTATAACTCAGGGAAGGCACCTTTCTGGGCTCTCAAATAGCAGATAAAGTGAATTACATTTTGTTTGTTTGTTTGTTTATTTAGAGGTAGAGTCTCTCTACATAGCCGGGAACTTCTGATCTTCCGGCCTCAGCCTCCAGACTGCGAGGATTATGGGCACGGATCACCATGTGCGGCTTGTGAATGAAATTATTTTTTCCCCTCAGATTTATGTTTTTAACTTTCTGTGTATAAGTGTGCTTGCATGTATGTATGTGCATCACCTGTGTGGCTAGTCTCTGTGGAGGTCGGAAGAGGGTGATGGGCTCCCTAGGAACTAGAATTACAAATGGTTATGAGATGCCATGCGGGTCCTGGGTACTGAACCCAACCAAGTCCTTTGCAAGACTTAACCACTGAGGCACCGCTTCAGCTCTGAATAAGATACTTAACCTGGTGACTTTGGGGGTGCTCTCTGCTCCCACAAATCACCTGCAATGCAATGACATCTGGAAGGAGGGTGGTGACTCAGCTCACAGAACCCACCAGCTTATGCCTGTAAAGGGAGGAGGCATGGCCCAAGGGAGGGAAGGGAGTTGCTTCCTGTCCCGCCCCACCGCTGCTCCTGGGGTGACTCTAGGCCAAATTACTTGGTGTCTCTTCCTCTTTATCTCCTCTTTGTCATATAGGGAAGACAATACTTGGTAGGCAGGGTGACCGGGAGAGTGGCTCTGCAGTGTGCTAGCTTTATGCTAGTCAGGGTAGGAACTCTGCTCAGGGCACTGCTCTCACACTGCGAAGTTGGGCCTTCAGGCTCTGAGGCCAGAGTAAGCTGGTTCCTGGCTGGCGCCAGGGTTTAAGTGCTTACAGGCAATTGGTTTCTTGGCTGACACTGTACACAGTTTACAGGCAGGGATGCCTCTGAGCCCTGAGCATGGTTTGTTCCTGTATTGCTTCAAGGTTGCAGGCCTGCCCAGCTACAGGGCCTGGCTACTGATGGCTTCTTCCCTGGCGGTAGGACAGGTCTGCTCCCCTCCGCTCCTGGGCACCGCATATCTATATGCCAGGCAACAGGGTGGCAAAGAGCATCGGGATGAGAGAAACTCAGGCCTCAGGCTCATTGTTACTGGGTCAGAGGGCCTGTACCCTGCCCAATCCTCACTCCACACCCAGGGCAGCCCCCAGCCCTTCGTCAAAAGCCAAACCATCCCCTCTGCCTCCCTGTTTTGATGCATCTGCTTGCTGAGCTGGTTTCCTTGCTCTTCAAGTGGTGGCCTTTGGATGCTCCTCCAAGAGAGTCTTGGCAGCTGCCCCCTGATGGGAGCCCTATTGGAGGCACATTAAGAGCAGCCATCTACCTGTGCTGAGCTCAGCCTTGGCTCCCTTCCCCAGGGGAGGGCATATTCAGAAACGAATGCCCATCTCCTCCCTGTGAGCACAGATGAGGGAGTGGGGTGGGTGCTTAGGATTCAGGCTGTGCGGCTGAGGGAGCGGTGAGGGTGTGTGACCACTGTGCTGCCCTCAGTGGGACCCTTCAAGAGGACAGGCACGGGGTGAGGATGTCCTCCCATGACCCCGGCAAAAAACGGAGAAGTCTGCCCTTTGACTGAACTTGTCCCCTAAAAGGGAGATCCTGCCCCCGCAGTTGGCTGAGTGCAAGGGCCTCTGTCTTCTTGACTTGGTGTTCCTGGTGACTCAGGTGGTGGGAAGCCAGGGCTCCGGCAAAAGGCTGTCAGGATTTCTAACACCTGTTCCCAGGCAGCAAGCGCCACCTGGTGGCCTCAGGTACCAGACACCTGATGCAAATGACATCACTAAGGCTACAGCTAGTTGGCCTCCCTCAAGACCTGCGTCAAGTCAGGGTGAAAACTCAGTCATCTTGTACCCAGTCTGGGACCCAGGAAGTGATCTTTTATCTCTGACCACCTCTGTGTGGGATGAGTGCCAGCTGAGGGCTCTATCACTGTGACCACAGTGCGTGCGTGCGTGCGTGTGTGCGCACACACATGTATAATACATGTCCTGTTGGGAGAGAGACTCTACACATTATATGAGGTAGGGGTAGAGACTGAGTGAATGTGCTGGGCTTTCCTGGAGGCAGCTCAAATGAATCACTAATTATTATTAAGTGCTGAATACCAAGGAATGACCCACAGACATGTATGTGCACATGTGTATACATACTCCCTCATATATGCTGACACACAGATCTATGCATTTTCACAGACTCATAATACCCATGTGCCACATGCAGGACACACTTACACATAGGCACTGGGACTGCAGACACATGTGACTAGCTACTTTGTGCTCCTGACACTATGCCTCCCCTGCCATGATGGACTGAACTCTTCTTCAACTATAGCCTTAAATAGACCCTTCAAGCTATTTTTATTTATTTATTGTTTATTGTGTGCATGAGAGAGCAGGTGTGAGAACACCATGGCATTCATGTGGAGGTCAGAGGACACCTCATGGGATTCGGTTCTCTCCTGTCACCTTGTGGGATATGGAGCTGGAACTCAGGCCCGTCACGCTGGCATGCAAGTGCCCATAGTGCCTGGACCTGCTGACCACCTTACCAGCCCCCTTAAATTATTTCTTGTCAGGTATTAAGTTTTGACAACAGAGAAAGTATCTAACACAGACAATTGCTGCCAGGAGTGGGGTCTGGCCCTCAAGAGACCTTTCCTATTTATCCAGTCACAGTATAGAGAAGTTTCTTTCTGGGCTGGAGAGATGGCTCAGCCATTAAACGCTAGGCTCAGAACCAAAAACATAAGAGAAGTTTCTTTTTAATGGTGCTACTTCAAACCCACTCAGAAAGACGTGAAGGTGAGAAATTCTGCCTTTTCCTCAGACCTCTTTATATCTGGGCTACCTGTAGGAAGGTGTCACCCACTCTGAAGGTGGGCTTCCCTCCTCAATGAAACCTCCTTGGACACGTGTGTCTCCCAGGTGACTCCATATCCTTTCAGGTCGTTAGCCATCTAGCCATCATGTGCACACACGTGCAGGTAGACACACAGACACATAGGCAAAGACTTATTTATACCCATGCATACACAGACTTATACATATACATGTATACATGCATACACACATATGTGGGGTTATACCTGTGTATACACAGGCTCACACAAGTGTATACATACACATATATTCATGCAGGTGGATATACAGATTAACATCCATGTATACACAGACTCACTTGTCATATATACATACATATATATACACACATGCACACACACAGACTTAAAACTATGTACACACAGACTCATACATGTTGTACATATATTCGTGAACACACATATATACAGGCATATGCATGCAGACTCACATCCATGTGTACATAAGCACAGACTCACACATACACTCTTACATGTATATACACACATATGTCCAGATTCAGGCGCACACACATACATTCAAATGACCAGAAGATGTCTACATACATGTACACACATGTACCTACATATGCACAGACACTCAATTGTTTGTCTTCTGAGACGGGATCTTATTGCATAGCCTACAGTGGCCTTGAACTTGAGGTAATCCTCCTGCCTAGGCCACACACTCTCACTTATTCTTATACCCTCACCATAAGGTAGAGTGAGTCCAGTAAGGGTCAGAGGAGAAATTGGGGCTTAAGAGAACATGATTAATTGGCAGGAGGGTGGAATGCCTCGTCATCTGGTTTGGACCTTTCCTAGGTGCCTGTCCTCATGATGCTTTGAACTCCTGATCAGTGTTCTGGAAGCTTTCCCAATATAACCTGATGGCTTTGCTCTAGGAAGGATGAGATGGGGAACTCAAAGCTCTGAGACTCCCTAACCATGGACAAAAGCTTGGATCACTGTAGGTTCGGATACCTTTGCTTTGCAGGATTAGAAAGTGGCAGCCTTGGCCTGACCAGGGAGTGAATCCCACTGGGACTTGGTCCCTGCTCCCCAACCTGAGGTGCCTGCTTTGCTGAGTAAAGCAGGTGGAGGTTGAAGCTGTCAGGCCCATGATCTTCTTAGAAGCCTGGGTACTGCCTCCAAGAAATGATGGACTTCCTAGCTTAGCAGGCTGATAAGGGAACTGACGGGGGTGGGGGGGAAGTAAGACAGAGGCCCCTTCTTTGCCACGAAGCCCTCCTATGACTAGGCTCATTCACTGTTGTCACAGGATGATCTGAGCCTGGTCCCAGGGTTGGATCATTTCACTGGCAGAGAATGCACAAATAAGAATAATGTATCAGTGGTGGTTATGATAGACACCCTATCTCTCAGTGGGCTGGGGGGTAGTGTCTTGGCATACGTGACCCCAGGGAGCAAGCAGAGGAGGGAAGTGGTGGCACAGACGAGTAGGCTCTGGGAATATTGTGAACAGAACTGTCCTGAGACAGGGCAAAGGCAAAGGAGAAGTCACAGGCAAGAGAGCACTGTAGGCTGAAGAATCTGGGGGCCATCCTGGGGCCAGGAGGTCCTGTGGACACCGGTGTGGGGAAGATGTGCTTAAGAGAGTGTGACTTGGGGGTCGGGGGAGCTTTTGCACTTTTTCTGCCCTGCCCCCATATCTTGCTCTGAGGCCAAGTGACACTTGGTGGCATTCAGGGTGTAGCTCTCTGCCTCCTTGGCCAGGTCCACATTTCCAGTGGCTCCTGTGTATGTGGGTCTAGGCTGAGACATTGTCTGTGGGGGAGTTCCAGTCCTGTGTGGGTGAAACCGGAGGGCACTGCTGTGTCTCCTTGCTTTTCCAGCCTCACTTTTCTCCTCTGAGAACTGGGAGCCAAGCACAGAGGGTATGTGGCGCTGGGTACAATCATCCAGTCGGGGTCTCCTTCCCTTGTGTTTGCACGCCTGCTTCCAGGATCCCCCTGGGAGGTGAGGGTGATGTTCAGGTGGCTGTGGCAGGCAGAGCCCTCCCATGCCAGAGAGTGGCCTTGCACTTGGGAGCATGGGTGTGGAGGGCGTGAGTCTGGAATTCATTGGAGAAATTCTCTGCCGGCCATCAGCTTGAATTGGAATCGCCTTGTCTCAGGCCCACAGGAAGCGAGGGCAGGCACCCGAGGTGACATTTCCTGCTATTAATGGTGGTTAATCTAAACAGTCCCTAATATTTACCTCAAGACGCCTCCGGCTGCTGGAGGGTGCCAGACAGAAAGAATGATGAGCCTTGTACAGCCAAACTCCCTCCCTGCACCCTTGTCTCCTTTGAGCCTCCCTGGGCCAAGGCAAGACAGGCTGTTTGAGAGACAAAAGCTGGGTTCCAGAGGATCAAGCAGAACCTTCCCAAGCGAACCCCCAGACACAGTGTCCCTATTAATGAAATGAGGTGGTTACCCTCATCTTTCAGGGCAAAGAGAATGGCTTCCAGGCACTTAGTAGGCCCACAGATGGGCCAATCTGGTGAAACTCTGTGGACATCTGGCTGCTCACCTACCTCTTCATTCCCTCCTTGGGTGTTCCACAGGACAGTGAAGAGAGAGGGAGGGGCACACAGTTCCCTTTAGGCTGGGTGCCCCCACCAGCCCCCACCTGCCAGCTGGGGCTGGGCACAGAGAAAACAAATAGTGTTAATTCAGGGCAAGGACTCCTAGTGAAGGATGCTGTTTACATCAGATATAAATACACATTTCACGTCACTTGGTGTTTTGAAAACCCGGGAATGGAAGACAGACTGGTCACAGAGACCTCATAGCCTGGGTACTAGGGGCCTGAGCTGAGCCTTCCTGGAAGAACCTTTAACTGCAATATCTCTGAATCTCAGATGGGGTGATAGTCTGACCTCCCAGAACCAGGGAGACCTGTCTAGATGCCTTGCCCTGAAAAAATCCACTCTCCATCTCCAAGGAGAGAAAAAGGGAGTGGAGTGTGGGGAAACTGAGGCCCCACAGCTCTGCAAAGAGATTATCTGAGTTCTCAGATGTGGGAGGATGGTCCCAAGCCCTGGCTTCTGACCCCTGAGATAACAGCCTGTACTCTTGACTTGAATGGTGGCAAGCTCTTCCCTAGGCCCTCAAAATTCTTCACTAACAGCTTCCACGGCCCTGAAGAACTCAGGGTGATGGTGTTATTTTAGACTTGGGGATAGGAGAATGGAGAACCCATTCATCCACTTTAGAGACTCCCTTTCTTCTAGAAAGGACCGTCCCAGAATAATTGCAACCCCTTTACCACCAAGCCTACTTATTCACTCCCCCCACCTCTGGGGATCTCATAGCACAGAAGGGAATCATGGTTAGAGGGGCATCGTGACTCAGGTTATAGGGACATAGGCTTGAGGCATGGGGGAGGAACTTGAGAGACTGTTTGGGATGGAGTCTGAGGTCTCTGACCCCAGATGACCTAGTGTTTGGGGAGGGACCCAAGTATGTGGCACAACGGAAGCCACTACTGAGGGTCAGGGACATGGTGGTTAGTGGAGTTAAAATGTGTCATGATTTTGCCTCCTGTTTCTGAGGTATAGAGACAGGAAGTAGCCCCATGCAAGACCTTGCCATACTGAGTTTCTTAGTATGTCTTTGATGCCAGGACTGCAGGTCCTCCCACCCAGGAAATGAAAGCCAATGTCAACCCACCTCAGTGGTCCAATGGCATCCTAACTGGGATTAGTGGGGACAAGACAGGCCTCTGAATGTTAAACTGCGCCCCCCACCATGACCTCCACAAAGCCTTTCTTCCAAACCTCAGATCCTTGTCCATTTTTTTGTTTTGTCGTTATACTAGGAGTTGAATCCAGGGCACCATGCACATTGAGCTGGCAGTTCAGCACTGAGTTATATCCCAAGCGTGGACTCATTGCTGGAAAGTGGGGCCCTGACTGTCTTTCTTGCTCTCACATAGTCCCCTGCACTTGGATATGGGTACCTGTCTGAAGTCAGTGAGAAACTTGGTATCCTGCCCCTTCCTGGACTACATCCTGTTCCCAATCACTTAGGTCCCAGGTCCCTGGAACACAGGAACATCTCACTAGACCAGTGCATATTCTGGGCTCAGATCTCCATCTCATCTGCTTCAGGGACTGTGACCCAGAACCCATTTCTCCACTACAGACCACTCCCTCCAAACACCAGAAGCCTAGAACTAGACAGGGACAAGTATGAGACCCCCCCGGAGTTCAGCTTGGAGATGGTGATCATAGGATCATCCTCAGGGGAGCCCTGGTCCCTAGAGGGGAGAGCCTAGGAGACACAGAGGCCTTGGGTTGGTGGCCCTGAGTTTGAGTTGCTTTATATCTTTATTTCTAGTGTCTTCATCCACTGGATGGGGCTGCGGCCCTACATGGTCTGGGGCCGCGGTCAGTGGGTTCAGGATTATTCCTGGTCAGGGTCTTTGGAGTCTGGGAGGTAGCCATGGAAACGGGAGCTGGGATGCCGGAGGCTGTGAGACTGAGTCTTAGCTTGAGCCCACCATTGTCCAATGATGGAGTCTATGTCACATCCCCCTCTGCACAAAAGAAAAAAAATTAAAGGATATAACTAAAACTAACCTCTTCTTTTGGGGTTGCAGAGGCTTAAGTGTCAACCAGATACTCAAGTCCTGGCACACATAGGGCCGCTTCATATTGCTATGCTGGCCTGTGGTGTAGTTCACAGAGGCCTGGAGTGTCTCCACTCCCTGTGGATAACACTCTAGCCCTCAAAACGTTGACATTCTACTCTTGTTTCTCCATCTACCTGTGGTGGAGATTATTCTTCGGGCTGTTTTGAACCCTCCTGGGAATCCTCAGGGCTTTAATCTTTGTGCTTTCCCTGGAGGAGTTTCTTCAGGGAACAAAATAGTGGAGGCTCGAACAGCTCCTGGCGACCTTTTTGAGTGTTCAGGGGACACTACACAGCCATAAGAAAGGCAAGCATCCAGCATTCACACCATCATACCCTATCTGGAGCCCTTGCCGGACATTGCTAATCAATCACAGTACATTGGGCTCAGTTTGTCAACACAACTCACTGGGCAGCCATATCCAATGTATCAATGGGAAATCAACTTGCTGGCCAGGCCCAGGTTGTGTCTGGCTGGTAACCTTCCAGAGCCTTGACCTTTGGGCCTTGGCAGAGCACTGCTGCCTATGGCTTAGGCCCATTGGTCAGAGGCTGGGTGAGGGTGTGGGAGCCAGTGCTGAGGATGTGATGGGGGCCTGACCCCTTGGTGCTTTTGTGCACGCTGACCACATCCATACTGCTGGGCTTGAATTCTTCTCCACGCTGGTAGAAGAGGCCTCGAACAGTGGCCTGGAAGCCGCTGGTGATGAAGCAGTAGACAATGGGGTCCATGCAGCTATTGAGGCTGCTGAGGGTGACAGCCACATGGTAAGCCACAAGGCTTGTGTGGTGAGGCACACTGGGCCACAGTGCCACAGCCACCTGGTGGGCATGGAAGGGCGTGAAGCAGACCAGGAAGATGACCAGCACTGTGAGCAGCAGCTGCATGGCCCTCACGCGACGCTGGTGGCCCTGGCGTAGCAGGCCTGGCCGGGACAGCGCACACACAATGCGGCCCGTGAACACACTGATGACCAGCAACGGCAGCAGGAACTCCAGGACAGTCAGAGCAAAGACACGGCAGCATGATCGTCCACCGGACTTCACGCCCAGGACGGACAGGGTCACGGCTCCTGCCGCCAGCCACACGAAGATGCACACAGCCTTGGCGCAAGCTGGCTGGCGCCAGCGGCGGGAGCCCTCAGGTTGCACAATGGCCAGGTAGCGGTCTACACAGATGCAGGTGAGGAAGAGGATGGAACAATGCATGTTGAGGAAGTAGCCCAGGACATGAGGGAAGGCGCAGCGCAGGCAGCCACGGGCACCGTAGAAGACGGCAAAGCGTGTGGGCAGAGACAGGCCCACTAGCAGGTCAGTAACCACCAGATTGATAGTGTAGGTGACTGAAGGCGTCTTGGCCCGTGTACGGCAGCAGAAGACATACAGCGCCAGTCCGTTCAGCACCAGCCCGGCAAGGAAGATGGTGCCATGCACGATCATTAGCGCCACCCACAGGCTGGGGAAGGTTGTGTGCAGCTCCTCATCCAGCCGGGCAAATAGGTGGAACAGGGGAGTCTCTGACATGCTGACGTTGGTCCATGAGGCCACAGTGGCATTGAGGAACACAGCATCCCAGGGCTTCGTGGAGAATGAAGAAGGCATGGCAGTGGTCAGTGCACCCCCAGCCTGGAAGCAAGCAGATGAGTCACCCCAGGTGTCTAGCATTCCCTAACCCAGGCTTTTGTTTGAGCCGATTCTCTCCATTCCACCCAGACACTGTACTGAGTGCATGGAGCAAGACGTTGAGGCTCCTGACACTGACCTTGCTGGACAGACAAAGATTTGCATGGAGACTCCAGAGAAAAGACAACATACAGGAACTGCTATGTGAGTTCAGAGCAGCTTTTATACATCCTAGCTGTGCCTCCTCAGGCAAGTCCTTTAACTACTGTGCTTTCTTTTCTACTCTATGCCACTGGAATCCCATTGCCTCTGGGAGCATTGTAGACATAGTTGGTAGATGATGAACCAGTTCTGCTGGGACAAAAACTAGCTAGCCCACGTGGGGACTAGAAACTGCCCCCACACCTAGTGCCATGGCCCCAGCCTCTGGGCCCTGGTGTATTCTTACCTCCCCCCTCAGGGCAGCTCCAGATCTCCACTCTGGACCTTCCCTGGAGTATGGGTGCTCGGCAGGCTGTGTGGGTGCTGAGAGCTGGAGCCAGGAAGCAGGTCCCAGCAGAAGCTGCCTAACTGCCTGGCCTCCGGTGTGAATCTAATAAACTGTGCAGGGTGGCGTGGAGAAGGCAGGGGGCTGGGCTGGAGCCACCAGCTGTTTATATTCCTGCCATAGTGTTTAACTCTGCTCTGATTTATCTTTTTATTTAAAGAGGAAGGGTTAACAGCAACCCACCCCCATCCCAGCTGGCTGACCCTCCAAATATGGACATTTTTGGGGGTTTTTCAGGAGAAAGGAGCCTCTGGGAAGAGGCAAGGAAGAGAGCCGCACATGGCACATGAAGTATTACTAGTGCCAATTGCCTCACACCCCCTTCAGGGCACAAGACGACCCTCCCCACCCAGAGGCTGGCTCTCTGCATCCTTCCTGTTGACTGACTACTGTAAACAGCCCAGGCACTGTCCACTCTCAGGGACTGGCCACATGGCCTCAGGCAGCAGGTTCCCTCTGGTCATGGCAACCTACAGCAAGCCACCAAGTCTTGCCTTCCAGGAGATGGGAGATGAGAATGAAGTGTCTATCCTAGTAGGGTAGATTCAGTCTTGACTTTGAAGGGTGGGGTCTAGCAGGGCTGGTGGCCACCTCTGTGTCTAGGCTCAGAGAGTTCAGTGCCTGCTGAGGTCATCCAGCATGCCTTCTGTCCCAGAGATGTGTACCCTGGATATCTACCCTGAGGCTTCTGGGAGGAGCTCTGGGCTGTCCGGACACAGGGTCCTACCCTTGGCCCCTCTAGGCAGAAGTATTTGCTGAGGAAATTGTATGGCCTTCCTGTGGCCTTGTGGTTCCAAGGTACCAGGCAGGGAGCAGGAAAGGTATTCTGTGGTTGAGAGGGAGTATGGGATAGGACCTGGCATCTCGGGGCTATAGGCTATAACTTAGGATCAAGGACATAAAGGTTCCCAGGAAGGAGAGGGCTGCCGCTTGATGGGTTCTTGCTTTACAGCTAATACTGTTCTGGAAGGAAAGACCCCAGAGCTAGCAAGGGCAGACTATCCTCTATGGAGTCTCCCCAGGCTCTGTTTGCTCTGGCTTTGGGTGAGTGTTACAATCAGAGACTTGCAATAAACATTACAGGGCTTCCTCTGGGACTGAGTCCCAGGGTGACGCCAGCCCTCAGGGTCCTCCCTCCCCAGAAACTCCCCAGGGCCATCTGTGGTCACCAGAAATTGCTTTTGAGGTTCTGGGGACACAACAGCACAGCGGTGGGGCTTTGTGGCATCTTGAACCTTGAGAGAGCCACGAGTCATGTTCGGAACATCCCAGAGTCTAGTCATGTGAGGAAGGAGGGCTGCACACATACTGAGGTTCCACTTCAAGAATCTGAGCCCTCACTTTGAGTAAAGCTGTGCCCTGATCTGAGTATCACAGTAAGCTCTAAAACTTGTTCCCTGAGCCATGATCTCAGTAAATCAATGAGCCTTGGTTTCTGCCACACTCAGACCGGAGCCTGCTCCTGCACTGAGCCCTGATTCTTATGAGATACTATTCCTGAGCCCTGATCTCAGTAATGCAAGAAGCCTCCATTCATGTAACACTCTAAGCCTAACTTTGGCTAAACATTGTGCTCTACTGGGTGTGGTGGTGCACACCTTTATCCCAGCACTCAGAAGGTAAAGGGAGGCATATTATCTGTGAGACGGAGGCCAGCCTAGTCTACATAGTGAGTTCCAGGCCAGCCAGCGTGACATTAGGAGACCCTGAGTTTTTGTTTTTCTTTGTTTGTTTTGTTGTAAGGGCTCTGATCCCTCTCTGAGCCTGGATCTTGATTACACACCGAGACTCGATCTCCATATGGTTGAGGGAAAAGTTTTTATTGTAGATATGAGGGAGAGTACAGCCAGAGGCATCCAGAAACTCCAGAGCAAAGAGAGAAAGTAGTAAATTGAACACAGTCAGCAGACTGGAGCAGGTCATGAAAGGAGACAGAGGAAGTGAGAGATAAGATAAAGAGAGCATGGGCAAAGGAGACCAGGAGAGAGAGGGCCAAGAGATGACAACAAAAGAGAGAAGGTGTGGCTGAAATAATAGGGTTGTTAGTGAATGAGAAACTGAGGGAGGAAAGCCCATGGGCTGGAGAAATTTAGGGTAGGGGTTAGACAGAGAAGAGCTGAGAAGGGCCAGGATGCCAGCATGGATTCCACAACTGGTACTTGTGATTCTGAGGAGGTCTGGAAGTCAGCATGCACTCCGGTATGCCAATAGGCACCACAGATAGCCGTTTGTCCTGAGTTTCTTTTGGACCTGATATACACAGAACCCCAAGCCCACAACCTGACCTAGTTACATCCTGAACCCCGATCATGCTTGTGTGCTTCCTTCATCCTAGACTTACATTTCTGTCGTACTCGGATACACAGACAGAACCCTGATCAGTTGGACCCTGGTCCAGAACTGAGTTGCATACTGGTCCCTGATCCCCGAATCCAGTTACATAGTGATCCTGTCCCCTTCTAAGATCTGGTCTTGGTCATAAAGCTCTGAGTTTGCTCACTGCTAGAGCCTCACACTGGGCATGCCATTCCTACCTCCTTTTTCCTTCGGTTGAGTCAGCTGCCTCTGTACCCACTAGGATTTCCACCCCTGACACTTCTTCAAGTACTCCTCTAGTTCCAACTTCCCCTCACAGTGAAGTCCTCACTGCATTACTAAGTGACCACTCCCAGACTTTCCAGCCCCAGTGGAGAGGCTGTGCATCCTGGGGGAACCTGGAAAGAGAGGCACAAACCCAGCCCATGAGGAAAAGAGAAGCTGCAAGCAAGCAGGCCACGGAGACTTGTCTGAGTTTGACAGCCACGCCTTCTGCCACGAAGGAGGAGGGTTCTGCTGGGGCCACAGTGCCTCTTCACCTCCCTCCTGGCCTGCATTGCTTTGGGGCAGAACCGTCTGCTGTGGTCTCTGAGTGTGGTGGAGGTTGGTTGGCCTTGCCAACTTCTCTTCTTTTTTCCAGGAGAGCCACGAGTCATGTTCAGAACATCCCAGGGTCCAGTCATGTGAAAAAGGAGGGCTGCACACATACTGATGTTCCACTCCAAGAATCCCTACTCTTATAGGTCAGTTGAGGCTTTGCTGGGGGCAGGTCCCCCAGATCACATGCAAACAGCCTTCAGAAAGGCTATGCAGCCCCTTTCCTCCAGGGGCCTGAGGCTGGGTCTTGAATAGGGTTCGGGGTTTCCTCTGCAGCCAGGGCTCTTGCCTGCTAGAGAGAAACCCTCCCTCTTGTAGGCATAATCACTGTTCAACTTTTGGACATCTCCTCAACTTGGTCTTCTGCTCCTCACTCATGGCTCGGCTACTCCTATAAAGCTTCCTACCATACCTTTCCACCAGTCTGAGCATTTTAGGGACTGTGGGCTATCCAAACAGGATAGCCATGC
>CAJQZJ010031511.1:7552996-7581577 GCA_907164525.1 Lophiomys imhausi
CGGGGGCCGCACCCCGCTGCAGCCCTTGCGGGAACCCGGCCGCTGGCTGCCACGTGCAGGGCCAGAGCCGCAAGGAGGCCAGGCGTGGGGACTCAGCCAGCGGTTTTCTCAGTGTGGGGACCAGATCTGATGAGTGAAAAGGGCGACTGTGTTCCCATTTCTAAAGGGTGCGGAAGATTCCCCCAACATCTCCCCGGTTCTTCCCCAAGGTTCCTATCCAGGATTTGGCTCGGCTCAGTTTCCTTCTCAGCATGGCTTGGGGCATAGGACCCCATAGCCTTCCCTGCCTCCCGCATGGATGTCAGTGGGCCACCGTTGGAGGCTGGGCACCAGGTCTTGGACCCCTAGGGAAAAGAGACCTGGCTCAAGCATCCTGGGCCAGGCCAGATGGGTTAGTACCTCACTGTTCATGGGTGCTCTTGCCCACATGCAGCTGTCTTAAGCAGGCGACCCCTGATGAGCCTGAGGTTTCCTGGCAGGGAGCTGCAGACATGATTGGACCGGATGGCATGCTTAGCCCCAAGGCAGGCAGAGTGACTGTCCCTCTGCACCCATCAGTGAGGTGCAGAGTGGATCCCAGGCCGGTTGTCACCGGGTGCTGTGTCCCATGGGTAAGTGGTGCACCTCTAATTGGCTGCATGCTCTGGAGGAAACCACCCAGAGTCTTGGTGCTGAGGGCAGTGTAGTGTGGACTCCTTGGTGGTGCTGATCAGGTGGAAGTCAGTGCACACGGTGCCTTTGGCCTCAAATCCTCTCACAAAGTTATTAGCCTCTGTTCCCAGATGAAACAGCCACTGGGGAGGTGGAGTCAAGTCTAGCCCCGGAGGCTGTGGACCTTATCAGGGCTTTGTTCTTCTACCTGGTGGGCTGCAATGAGGAGAGGGTGGACAACACATGGGCCCTGTGGCTTGCTCTGAGGCAGGCCATGGGACCTCTTCCACCTGCTCTTCCACTCTTACTGTGGGGCTAAGGATAGGTGGCTGCTCTAATGCAATGAGAAGGTCCCCAAATGTCCCCTTGAGAAGGAACTGGCCAGCTCCAGATGTTTATCAAGTCTCCTCTCTTGGCTAGGCCTGGTCCTTGACTTGGAGGTGCTGGTGGCAGGCCTAGGACCTTGGTGGCTGATGGATATAGGGCAGAGGTAAGCAGCCTGGACAGATGGCCATTGTGGATGTTGAGGCAGGGGCCCACCAGGACCTCTTTCCCACCAACTGTCTCCTGCCGGCCCAGGGCTTCACTGAGGGTGGCCACCCCGTGTAGTTGGTCTGGCAGAAGACGAGCTGAAGAGGGCCTCTTCCTCAGACCAGCAGTCAGCTTGGATGGTGGTGGGCTGAAAATGGCAGGAGGACCTCTGGCAGGGGAAGCTGGCACTCACTGACTGAGTCTCTTGGCTAGTTCCTGGGGTGTGAGCGCTGCCAAGTTGCCTGCCTGACCTCACTACCATGCTGTTGGGATACCGTGCACAGGCTCGACTCGGGTGGCACAAGCCTCCCGATGCCCAGTGGTGATGGCGATGCTCCAGGACGCACCTCACTAGGAGGATGACGTGGTGCTCCTTTGCATCTGTCCAAGGGCAGAGCCAGAAGCTTCTGGGACTGGAGCTGGCAGAGCACTGATTATTTCCCCAAGCCTCTGGCCCTGCTTTGCTCCCAAAGAACTGAACCTGACAGCTGTGATGGGGTAGTGTGCAATGGTTCTCCTATGGCAGCCCATGTGCACCCTTTGTCTGACCTGCCCTTCTCACCTGTCGCCTGGGAGGCTACTTCCTACACTAAGTTTCCCAGCCCACCCACCTCCACCCTAGCCACCTTCACGATCTCTGCTCCTCCTGTCCATGTACATTCCCTGCCCACCGTGGCTTCTTCAGCGGCCACATGTGTAGCTGTGTTAGGCTGGGCCCAGCCCACTGGAGCTGGCTTTCTTTCTTTTTCTTTTTGTTTTTTTCTAGGCAGGGTTTTTCTGTGTAGTATATTGGCTGTCCTGGAACTCTTTCTGTGGACCAGGCTGGCATCAAAACTCAGAGATCCACCTGCCTAGGCGTGCACCACCACCGTCCAGCTTGGCTTCCTAGTTTCTGGTTGATCTAGTCCTGAAGTTTTGGCTCCTGTAAAACTGGGGTGCAGTATATTTTCTGGGAAGATGGGCATAAGGATCAGTCAGTAGGGCACATACATACATGGCCCTTTTATGCAGATGCCATACAGTCCATGCTCTGGGATCAAGAGGAGGTCTTGCATTTGGGGCAGGGTGGTGGTGGTGTAGTGTGATGTGCCATGGACTGGGTGGGCTATTCTTAGCTTGGCAGTGTACGTGTAAAGAGCCTGCCCTATATTCTCTCCAATTGGGCAGTCTGCAGGGGGTGGAGCCCAGAGGGGACTGTTGAGGGCCTTGGGGCTACCAACAATGCAGCCCCAAGCCATGCTGCATCACAGTGGATAAGGTAATGAGGCTAGTTGAGGGGCTAAGGGAGAGGATGGGTCTGTGGGGTTCTGAAGGCTCCATAGGAGTTCACCTGGTGGAGGTTATGTGTCTCTTAGCAAGGAGACTCAGCACTTCAAAATCTCACCATAATCATTTTGAGCTGGGCCAAGGCTTTTGGGCCAGAGACAGTTGAGACAGGAGCTGGCTGCTAGTCTAGTGAAGATGGTGGCCCTGAGGGGCCTCTGCTATCATCGTAATGACAGACCTAGACTCAGGAGCTCTGCTGGCCATCTGGTATCCATGTGGTTTTGGGATCAGGCTGGGAGCATTAGCATTCAGCTTTTTTCTAGAACCCTTGAAAGGGACACTAGGGTGACAGTGTGTGTGTGTGTGTGTGTGTGTACACAGTTGTCTTCCCTGGGAAGCTCCAACCCTTCTCTGAAGTTCAGAGCACACGGCTCTCTGATGGCCACCTGCCTGTCTCCCACAAGAGGCCCTGGTGCCTCCCAGATGTCTCTCCCAGATGTGTAGTCTGTTAGAAGAGTCACAATGATGCTGTGTGGTCTTTACTGCAGACCACACCCCATCCTGACTTGGCTGCCATAGATCTCTTCTGCCCTGCTCAGAGCGAGCAGACAACCCTGGTGTGGAAGCTCTGTCTCCTTCATGGCCAGGTGCTGAGGAAGGTGCCAGTAAAGGTGGGGGCTCTTTAGTAGTGTCTGGTGACATTAGTGGTGACCACAAGGCCCTTTGGATATCTTTCTTCATGCTTTCACCCCGGTTGTGAGGTTCTCATTTTGTCCTACTATGTGCAGGACTTAGAGGTACAGGAATGTTTCTGGGACACCCTGCTGGTTGAGGAGGGATTTGGACATTACCAGCTAGGGCTAGAGCCCAGACCCACCGTGTGGTACTATACAGCTTTTTGAGGATGGTTTAGTGGGAGGGTATAGGCTCTCATTGTCTGGGTGGGGACCTCAAGAGCAGGCAGCTCCAAGGTTACTGGGTGTGTACAGTTGAATTCCCAGCATGGTTCTCCTTGCCCATGGTCCTAGCACAGTGTGGGTGCTCATGGTGTGGCTGTCCCTGATATGCTGGATCACCTATATGGAGGGTAAAGGTCATGCGTGCTAGAGAGTGGCCAGCGGGGTTGGATCACTGGTGGTAGGGCAGGTGGCTCTAGCTTGGTTGGAGCAGTTTGGGCATAAACATCAGTATCTCTTCAGTTACGTGTTACAGCAACTGTGCAGCTGATGGGTTGAGCTAGTGTCCTGAACCGGGGCCCTGACACTTACCGAGAGAGTACTGAGGATCTAGCGGGCACTGCTGGGGAGTCAGGTGTTTACTGGGTGAGGCTGATGCCCAGCAGTGGGCTGCCTCTAAGCTCTGCCTTTCCCACTCTCGTAAGCCATCCTGTTGCTTCTGTCACTCCCCCCCAGGTCAGCATGAATGTCTTGGGCCACTGTCATCTGGGGAGGCAGGCATGACAGCCTGCTTCACAAAGAAGTTCTGAGGTTGTGTTAGCCAGAGTGTGTGGAATGCCTCCAGGGTGTCGGGGTCTTCTTGACACTGTCTTGGGTGGATGGTATCTGCCACAGGAGGACGCTTCCCCTACCTGCTGCAGAACCTGAGGTGTGGCTTAGGGAGGCTGGCATATCCTGAGGTCAAATGGCTCCTGGTAAGTGATGGCTTTTGGATCCCATGACCTGGAAGGATCTCTGGGGGGATAGGACTAGGAGCGTTGGTGTGGGTGAAGTGAGAGGCTTGGGGTGGGTGTTTAGAAAGGGGATCCCACCTCTAGGCCCAAGCATCACAGTGGGGTGACCTGTCCAGTCTTCCCAGACTGCCATTTACCCTTCTAAAGGAAGTAATCATTTGTGCACAGTGGCAGTATTATAGCCAATGAGGTCTATCCAAGGTGTGATTATTGCTGATTGAAAACTAAAGGCAGTGATCTTTGTGGATCTTAGAGCTAGATATTGTTGTCCTCTGCTACTGGGACCAGAAGGAGTCTAGGAAAGGATATTCCAGAAATCAACCCGGAGTTAGACATGGCTACTCCTGCTGCCCTGTCCTTTGTTCTGACTCTGCTCAGTTCCCACCTTTGTTGCTTGCTCTTCCTGGCCCTGTGTTGTCCATGCAGACTGAGTAAAGAGGGAAGAGATCTGTCTGGACATGCTGGGCTGGAGCCCTGGACAGGGCCAGGTTGAGGCACAGAAGAGGCCTTTGGGTCCTAGCAGGTACAAGGGGCTGAGTGGGCCAGTGATCAGGGTCAGGAAAGTGGGGGAGGGCCCAGGTTCTCTAGTAGGTGGCCTTCAGGTAAGGATCAGCTTAATGGTCCCTGTTCTTGCCCTGAAAATCTGAGGCTGGCCCAGACCCATGGCTGTGAATCAGGAAGCATCCCGGATTGATCATATGGCTTGAGATGCATACACCTTAGGAGCCTAACCTCCTACAGGGTGGCATCAGGTGGGAGATTGGCTTCCCTGGACCTCAGAGTGCTGTTTCCATTCCTCAGTTTCTCCTTGGAATCAGCTATAGAGTACTCAAGCAACCCTGGTGGGCTGGGGAGCCGAGTATGTGGGTAGCAGACTTTGTAGGTCTTGGGAACGAGGCATCTGGAGGAAAGCTCAGATGAATGAAGGCCTGATACTGATCTGCCGTAGGTCTGATCTAGGAAATCCGAGTGGGGGTATCACGGGTCTCTCTGGGCAGCCAGTCTCCTTGCCTTCAGGTCTGAGTGGCATGAAGAGGGGACCACTTACTAGCTGGAAGACTCCTGTTAAACCTCAGTTTCCCCACTGTAGAGTTTTGTGGAGCTTCTTTCCTTATCTTCTCCATTTCTTTCCTCCTGGGATCTGTGGGATCCTGTGGAAGCCTGTTCCCAAGGCCTTGGGTTCACCAGACACCCCTAAAGCCAGGGCTGGCTTAGAAGAGGAGGTAGGCCAACTGCAACAGGCAGGCCTGTCCTGTCCCTTTCCCATGGGACCAAGGCTCCCACTGCACTCAGCCTGAGCCTTCCTGTGACTCAGGATTCCCGGAAGGAGTTCAATTGTGTTTGGAGGATCCCCTGTCCCACCCAGGATCACCCCCTTACCCCATCCATCATGGATTCTGTAATGGCTCACAGTGTTGCTTGCTGGTCCCTGCTGCCCCAGAGAGAATCCTCTTCTTCCTGGCAGCCGTCTCTGGCAATGCCCACTGGCCCTGAAACTCTGCCAAGGCAAGCAGTTCCCTCTAATCTCCTGGTCAGGGCAGCAATGAGGCCCCTCCTCCAGGGTCAGCTTTCCTGTGGCTGGCTGCCCAGAGGGCCAACATGTGCTGGGAATTGAAGCACAGCTTAGAGGTGCCTAGGACTCCCAGTTGTCCCTCTTTAGTGATCTCCCTGGCCCCTCCACTGGCCTTGGGGAACACAGGCATGGCCCTATATATACACCGATCTTGGATGGATCTTAGCCTGTCCTGTGCTTTCTGGCCTCAGTTTTATGATTTAAAGATGGGAGCTTGGAGGGGAACACAGGACCCCACAGTAGATGGCAGCACATCAGTACAAAGCTGTCCTGGATGGCTGGTTCCTGGCTACCTGAGCTGGGCTGCCTGCCCCTGAACTGGATGTTAGCAGGCACACCCCTAACGCTGATTTCTCTCAGGCCTGTGACCCGTGGAGGTGCTGTCTGCTGGTGCATCGATTTCCCTTTCTGTCAGATGATGCTCTTGGGGCTGGTGTGGACCTGCAGTGGCTTCAGAGTTCACACAGATGTGGGAAGAGTTAAACACTATTCATTGGTCAGCTTGTAGATTTGGGCATATTTGTTGTAAACAGCCTAGGAAAGAGTTTCCTTGCATGCTGGCCTTCCATTTTATGCTCAGTTCTACAGGAACAGGATGCCAACATCACACTTGGACTTTCCCATGCCCTTGACTGTGGGCCTTTGGTCCCTGGGTCTAGAAAGATTGTTGTTTATTGCCCGCCTCCCTGCCCCCATTTATAATGGAAGTTCTGGACAGCTAGGGACGTGTGTTTGGGTATGTGTGAATCTTTTAGTCCCATCTGCTGGCCCTGAGCCCATATCACCCCATTGCCACTGTCCTTGCTGCTGTATGGAGGCTGAGGACACAGGCTACTGCCTGGGTCTTGTTCTGCCTCCCTAGGCCTCCTGGAAGCTCTCCTGGTCTGCATCAGCTTCATGGGGGGTAGAAAAGTAGAGAGGGGTGGTCCTGTAGTGGAGGGACTTACACAAACTGGGCAGGATTACAGGGGACAATAATCACCTTCCTGGAGCATGTGGCTCTATGGCCTAGATGTTGTGTGGAAGGAAGAGGAGGATTCTCCCCACTTGCTAAGTAGTCAGTTAGGTGGGCTTCTGGGAGGTGGTGGCATCATGGATGGAGAGAGGGGCTAGTGGGGTGCAGCCCACAGCACTTGGACAAGTCTTTTCTGAGCCCTTTTGGGTTGGTGGTGGGCACTGATCCAGGGTACCTTTGAGCCGCAAGGCAACCTGGGGGTGGATGCTCTAGCCACCCCAACCCCACCTCCCCAGGTCAGCGTTAGGGGTGTGCATGCTAACATCCAGTTCAGGGGCAGGCAGCCCAGCTCTGGTAGCCAGGAACCAGCCATCCAGGAGAGCTTTGTACTGATGTGCTGCCTGTCTACTGTGGGGTCCTGTGTTCCCCTCCAAGCTCCCATCTGGAAATAATAAAACCGAGGCCAGAAAGCGCAGGGCAGGCTAAGATCCATTTCTCAGTCATTAAGCTGCTGTCTGTGGCTGGCCTCCTGCAGGTAGCACAGCTGGGAAGTGTCAGGGCAAAGTGGAAGGCAGGCTGTTCGTATGCCCTGGCAGAGTGGTCTGACCCAGCTCTTGGTCCCTTTGTTTGGGATGAGCCAGAGAAGGGAGCGCACAGGTGTGTGGGGGAGGAGCCCAGCACGGCAGTGGCTACTGTTGCCTCAGTGATGGGGATGTGACCTCTTAGGAGGTCCTGCTGCTGACCTCTGCTGTCATTTGACTGTGAGGGCCTCACTTTCCTCCCCTGTCAGTAAGTGTGAAGCCTCTCTTTGGGGACATTAGGGGGCCTCTGCTGATGATAGGCAGGCCTCCTCTCTCCCCCTGCCCCTCTGTCCCCTCCCATTAGCCGAGGTTCCCACGGCTGCCCAGTGCAGGAAGCCATCTGGAGGGCTTATTTACCCTCCTCCCCCAGCCTCCCTGGCAGGAAGTCACCGGAAGGGCCATCCCCAGGGGCTCCTCAGGCCTGTGAGGACAGCCAGTGGCTTGGGGTCTGTGCTGTGGAGTCCCCTGGTGGAGCAAGGGGGCAGGGAGCCAGGAGAACAGAGCTAGGCTGGGCTGGGAGCTGGGTATGTGGGTTGAAGTGGGGTTGAGACAGTCTTTCAGGAGCCATCTGTCCATCTATCCATCTGCCCACTCTCCATCCACCTGTCCCCCACCCAGAGGAGGCCCGATAGCCCTGCTCTTGGGACTTACAGGACACAGGCAAAGCCACTTGGGCTCCAGCCCAGGGCGGTCTTTGTGATGTGTGTGGGTCTTAGGAACAGGAGACATTCATCAACTGTGTAGACCACCAGGTGGAGGCTGGATGGGGAGGAAGAGGATGTGGCCTTGGGTGGGTAGGGGCCCCTGGGAGTGGGAAGTTGACTTCTCTGACGCAGGGCTGGGGGCAGAGGAGAGAGAAGCAGACAGATCATGGGGCACAAATGGCTCCAGTCCTGGTGGTTTTGGCCCTGCTGACCCCTCTTTGTCCCTTCCTCAGGCCTCCGGCCCCTTCCTCAGAAGTCCTCTCAGAACGCTCTGTTAACTCATTAGCCTAGCTGTTTAGGCCTAGGGGCCTGGCCTTCTGCCTCACAGGCCATGCATGTCCAGCTGCCCTGGCATTTGTGACAGCTCCACTGTCCAGTGGCTGGCCTAAGTGTGACTGACAGGGCCTGGGGACTGTTCCCACGGACACTGCCAGCAGGGCCTGCCCTGCCCCAGGAGGGACCTCAAACCCTGTGGGACCTGTGGCCTGAGTTCTTGGCAGCCTTGTGCCTGTCCTGGCTTCTCTTCTGCCTTGGGGAGTTGGGTGGGCCTTGGGGTCACACAGCCCTTCCCCAGCCAGCTATGGGGAGGTCAAGGTCTGGTCTCCTCACCCTCAGTTTCTCCCCTCCCTATCTTCTCCTCCCAGTTCTGGAGGCTGTGGCTTAAGACCCTGTAGAGAGCCCTAGATGTGCTGGGGTTTCCCAGACAAGTATCCTCCAAATCTCTGCCCTGTGCTGAAGGAAGTGAGCATGAGAACTTAGACTAGGTCAGTCTGGGTGGGAGTGGAGGCTGTCCCTGGGCATAGTGGTGGCCATTGACTGTCCCAGGAGAGCCACTGGCAGGTCCAAAGCATTTGCTGTGTACACTGGGGACATGCTGTCCTGTGATTCAACCTCACGCAGCCCTGGGCTGAGAGTACCTCATCTCAGAGGCTGTGCCAGGACTGGAAGAGGATGGACTGTCTCTGTGAGGCCAGACGTTCAGAGTGGGGTCAACCCTGGCTCAGTCCATTAATCTTGCCTTCCCATGAGATACTGCGTGAATCTGAGATGGAGTGTAAGTCCCAGCGGAATGGGCTGTAGTATTTAAACCATAGCCAACTCCAAGTGTGGCCAAGGAGCATGGGCATCAAGCATAGTGGGCAAGGTATTAGCCACTGGGGTGAGAGTCAGAAGCCCAGGGTGAGGCTGACCCCACGTTGCTCTGGCCTGGCTGGGACAGGACTACCTGAGCTGTGACGCTTTCCTAGGCCAGTATACCTGATTGATACCATAGCTTAGGGGATCTCCCCCCCATGCTCCTCCCTTGAACTGTCAAGAAGAGGGCATTTGGGTGGACAGAGTCAGGCCAATTTGGGGTCCTAGGCATGTGTGCAAGGCTGGGGGCATCATCCAGAGAATCCACAAGATGTGCCACGTAAGCCTTATGAACATGGCAGTAGAAGGATGGGTCCTACTCCTCAAGGATTCTAGAGACAGCATGGCGAACACCAGGCCTTACAGGCCAGGGAGGTCTGGAGAGTGTGTGTGGTTCCTGGCCAACAGTTCAGCAGGTCTGGGACCAGACCTGCCCCCTAGGGAGTCCAGAGACATCATTCAGGAAGTCTTTGCCAGGGCCAGGATAGGCATGCAGGAGAAGCCTACCTGCCCCGTGACCTTCACCTCTCCTTTGCCATGTAGGAACATGTGTTCAGAAGGACTGGTCAGTGTTCAGCCCCCACGGAGTACTGGCTAGACTGAAGAGTCTCCAGGCAGTAAGAGAAAATGTCAGGAACCCCCTTCTCTAAGCTTTAGGAGCTAGCACCAGCCATAGGCTGCCTGTAGCTGCCCACAGACCATATGGGAAGAACAGGCCTCCTGTAGTTAGGGATGGGAGTGCCTGGGAAACCTGAATGGTCCTAGCGGCTGGCCAAGCGTGGGGTTGCAGGCTTGTGCTAGGACCCCGGTTTCCCCAGTTGCATGAAGATCTGCATCGCTCAATCATGCAGACCATACTTAGCTTCCTTGCTTTGTTTCCCTAGACATAGGAGATCCTCGTACTTTCTTGGCATGTGCTGTCTTCCTGGGGGGGTGGGGGCAGGGACCATGGGTGGTCTTGGTGAGGGCATTCTGGGGTAGGAGCCTTCCCTATCTAGGGGGGTCCCAAGTGGTGACTTTAGATTGTCCCTATCTTTGTTCCAGGTTCTGGGGTTGGGAGGCTTGGTGGGAAGGTCCAAACCTGCCAGCAGTGCTTCACTACTTCACTGGTCACATGGTTCTGGCCAGGCCTGGTGTACTGGGTATGTTGTCACCACCCTTCTTAGATCTCCCTGGGCACTTCTTGCATTTGCATATCTAATGAATACTTATTGGGTGCAGAGTTCAGAATCAGGGAGACAAGCACAACACCTCAGTGGGGAGACAGACTGACAGGCAAGAATAGTGACCCCCAGGTCAGGCAGTGCCGATGGATGGGTGTTAGCCCAGAAGTCCACAGACCTGAGGTCCAAGTGATGAGGAGGAGACATGGAGAAGCAGAGAGGGCCACTGAGCACTAGACAGATCTGGTGCAAAGGCCCCGAGGCAGCACTGTGTTAATGGTTTGCAGACACAGCTGGGGAGGCAGGTGTGAAGGAGGATTGGAGGACAGCCACAGGCTCTGGGGCATTTCTTCTGGGTTGTGAGGGCAGCTGTGGGGCTGAGCAGAGGAGGTCACGACCTGACTGAGGTGTGTTGGGGAGGTGGAGGACTTAGGATACCCGGGGGTGGGGGGAGAGGGGGCTGCCAGACTCCAGGCTGCCCTGCTCCAGGACGCCTGTCCCTCAGACAGGGGGCTCAGCATCTCACTCTCTGTCTAACTGTGGGGACTGTCTGGGGCTATAGGGATGTCTGTGGGCTATAGGGGATGTCTGTGTCCTCATCTTGTGCTGGACTCTGGGACAGATGAAGAGCAGAGAACTGTTGGTGCCCTTGCTGACTCTGTGAGCTGAGTGCTGCTGGCCCAGCTGGTGTCGCTGTAGATGCTGTCTTACTTACCTCATAGTGGCCCTTTGTTGCTGTCTTTGCTCCTGCGGACACCTCCTACCCTACCCTTCACTCTTCCATTAACATAAGTGTGGGTGGCATGTCCCTCGTTGTCCTGTGTATTGACGGTCCCACAATAAGCCAATCCTGGGGATGTCTACCCCACTACACAGTTGGGGGGAAGGCCTATGTAAATAGACATCCTGCCCCGTATGGTGGTGACTGGCCAAGTCTCTTCCTTCCCCTCCTAACCCAGTGTTCAGGGCCCCTCAGCCAGAGACACTCAGCTGCCAAATTCTCCCCAGCCAGCATTGCCTGCTACTGGTTCTGTTCAAAAGAGCTCAGTAAACAGCCCCAGGGCTCCTCTCTCTCTCTCTCTTTTTCCCCCAGAGTGTGTTGCAGCTTTTCAAATGCTTAGACAAACACTTCCTGTCCTCAGGGGACAGAGCTACTACTCTCCTGAAGTCCCAATTGCCCAGTGGCCCATCACTCCTGCCTCTTCTCTTGGTTTACCTTGCACCTTTTAAGTGGCAGCAGCCTGAGCCTGGCCTTGCATGCTGCTGAAATCCCACCGGGCCTACCAAGGGGCTGACCAGGTGCCCCCAGGTGTGGGCTGGATTCTGTTAACCTGCCCCTGTTACCACAACCCACTTAAGTCCCTGCCTGGATTTAGCCTTAGGCTTCCTGGTCCATCTCAGGGTGTCACAGTGCTCTTGGACCCCAGCATCTTGCAGAACAAGTGGGAACATGTTCCACCTCCCCTACCCGTGCAATGCTTAGCACTGTCTCCAACTTGGGCTCAAAATGGTCTCTCAACTGAGGACTAGATAAAAAATGGTGTGTTAAAAAAAATGGCTTGATCCTATGGTGGAATATCATTCAGCTAATGAAAGGAGTGAAGCATTGGCCTGGTAGAAGAGAGGTCTTTGAAGACATCTTTGTGTGGGAAAAGACATCACAATAGTTCCATGTGACATCCTTTTATACTAAAAGGGCCAGACAGGGAACCGCAGATGGGGAAGAGGTGAGCGCTTGTGGCTGCTCTCTGTGCTGAGTTCTCAGAGCCTCACAATGCTCTACCAGGACTTTGCTACTGGGCTACAACCCCAAGACTTCTGAGTTTTAAATTTGGGGACAGAGACTCACTGTGTACCTGAGACTGGCCTTAGGCTGGCAACAGTCCTCTTGTCTCAGCTGCCCAAGTGCTATGCTTAAAAGAAAAATTCCCCTTAAATTTTTAGTTACATTTATTTATTCAATCATTGACTGATTAATTGATTAAAACTTGTACGAGTTGTTTTTCTTCCTCCACCATGTGGGTCCCAGGGATTGAACTCAGGTCATCAGGTTTGGCAGCAAGCACCTTTATCTGCTGAGCTATCTTTTTGGAACCCCTGAGTGCTGGCATTCAAGGTGTGTCCACTATACTTGGCTGCGGAGTCTCTGTAGTTATGAAGGCTATTTTGGAATTGGGCAGTGGTGACGACTACCTAATACTGAGAATGTGTTAACAACCACAGCACCGCATGCTTTCTGTATTGTGTGTAGGGGTGTATGTGTGTGTGTGTGTGTGTGTGTGTGTGTGTGTGTGTGTATGTGTGTGTGTGTGTAGGCCAGAGGAGTCAGCTTTGGGTGTACTCTCTCAGGAGCCATCCACGTTGTTTTCTGAGGCAAGGTCTCTCCCTGACCTGGCGCTCACGCTCATCAATTAGACTAGGCTGGCAGGCTGGCCAGCGGCCCCAGGATCTGCCTGTCTCTGTCTTCCAAGTACTGGGAACACAACTCATGCTACCACACTTTTAACTGGGACCTGGACATTGAACTCAGGTCTTCATGCTTGTGTGGCAAGCACTTTCCTGGTTGAACCATCTTCCTGTCCTCCTCCTTCCTTCCTTCTCTTCCTTTTCCTCCTCCTTCCTCCTCCTCTTTCTCCTTTCCTCCTTCTCATCCTTCTTTCTCCTCCTCTTCTTCATCGGCAGCATCTTGTGCTATGGATTAGGTTGATTTGAAACTTACTGTGTAGCCCAGATTTGCCCTGTACTCATGAAACTCTTCCTGCCCTTGCTTCCCAACTGCCAAGAGTAGAGACGTGCATTGCCATGACTGGGATACCAAACCTGGAGGGAGGCTATGCACCTTAAAATGGTTAGCATGATTCAGATGTGGTGGTGCACGCCTGGAATCCCAGAACTTGTGAACTAGAGGCAGGAGCAAGTCAACGTCAGCCTCGGCTACATAAGGAGGCAAGACTTGCCTCAAAAAAAAAAAAAAATGTGTATGTGTATGGTGGTGAATTTCTTTTTTTTTTTTTTGGTTTTTCGAGACAGGGTTTCTCTGTGTAACAGCTCTGGCTGTCCTGGACTCACTTTGTAGACCAGGTTGGCCTCGAACTCACAATGATCTGCCTGCCTCTGCCTCCCGAGTGCTGGGATTAAAGGCGTGCGCCACCACTGCCCGGCTGTGAATTTCTTGTTACTGGATTTTTATTAGAGAGGAGACATTGAATCAGCCTTCCCTTAGGGCTCACTGAGCATGTGTTCTGGGGTTTGTGAAAGGGCTGAGATGCCCTTGGTTTTGCCTAATGGTTGTGATAAGACTCTGATCACACAGGTTTGGTACTAGCAACTAGGGTGCTGGGCATAGGCTGCTGTCTTCCTCCTACCTGAGGAGCTCTGAGTGAGCCCATTGGGAAGCCTGGGACCATGACAGGGACCTGTTCTTTGTCCTGGTGGCCAGTGAAGCTGGTACATACTTCTGTATGTCTACCCTCTGGGTCCCCAGAGCCTAGCCATGACAAGAGCAGCTAGGATTCTTGTCCCCAGCTCCTGGCCTCCAAGGTCCAACAGTGTTGTCTCTACAAGTCCTTGCCTGGCTTTGTCCTGGATCCCTGGGAGCCTCTGAGTCTGTTTGACTCACGAGTGGCCCAGCCACATTGATGCCAAATAGAGCAAATGTCCCGGCTTACCATGAAAGCCATACTCAGGCTACTGGGTCCCTCCTGCCCTTTAGTCCCCTGTGTCCTGGTCTGGGAATACCCTCTATGTATGGCTCCCTATCTGCCTCAAACCTGGTATTGGTGTCTCCTACCCACCCCTGCTGGGATGCATGGGAGAGAGAGCAGCCCAAAGGATGTAAGTGCTTCACGAATTGTCTCCAGGTCCCTTCTAGCAAACCTAGCCTGCACTTGGTCCCTAGATGCTGGGAGGAAGTTTGCTTCAATCCTGTCAGCTGGGTAGGTGCTTATGCAGTCCACGTGGGCTGTCTGGGCCCAGCCTACTCAATGTTCCTGTCGGTCACTCAGCAAGTCCCGGGAAGTTGGCCCTGCTGACTTGAGCAGGTTGACTAGGCAGCGGCATGGGCAGCCTGAGCCATGACTGGTGCTGGGTGTCAAATGTGAAGCATGGAGTGACCTGGTCTGATGTTGCTGCAGTGGGCCTCTATGACATTCTACCTTACTTAAATTGGTGTCAGACCCATTCTAGAAAGCCTATTGGCTGTCTCTTCCTTGAGGTCTCATGTCTAGAATGAGGTCCCTGGGAAGTCTTATAGGAAAGAAGTTACTTAGACTGGTTTCTGAAGAACCCAGAAGTACCAGCCTGAGTGTGGACCCTCAGCCCCAGTGGGAACCTGGCCCAGAGTCAAAGCTCCCAGGAGCAGCTTCAAGGACTCTGGGAAAGGGGGGTGTCTCTTAGATCCTGGACACCAAGGACAGTTCCATCAAGACCAGGCTTGCAGAGCACCTATGTCACAGATGAGCAGACAGAGCACAGAGAGGGAGAAGGTGCTACTCAATGTTACACAGCTCATACAAGGGATAGGTAGCGGGGAACCAGACAGAGGTCCAAGCTGCTGATTCTCTGTGAGGAATGGATTCTGCAGCCAGAAGTGGGAGACTGAGCAAGGGTATGAGGCAGCCACCACAGTAAGTCCCCTGTCTGCAACCCCAGGGAGCTTGATTGCTTTGGGCTTGAGCTGAAGCTTTAAGACAGGGTTGGAGGGGGGTGGCTAGAGGATGAATGTCAAGTCTTTCTGAGCTGCCTCAGTTTCCCTAAGTGTCTTATGATGTCACAGGGGCTGGCCAGGCTAATAGGAGAGAAGTGATCTGGGGATAAGTAGGACCCAGCTGAGGCTGTACACTTAGGGGCCAGTGCTGGCTTTGCCAGCGTGTAGCCTCTGAGAGTGTGGTTTGTGTGTGCGTATGTGGGGAGATGCATGTGCCCCGTGGCACCAGTCTTCTGCTGTGATCTCAGATTCACTGGGGATAGCCAGAAGAACCCCATGATGTGGTCACTTCATTGTCTCAGGGAGGAGGCCCGCTGCCTTACCATCTGTATGCCTGGCATATGGTTGGCCTGTGAAGCCAGTGGGTGATGCTCTGAGCTCTTGTGGACAGTGAGGCCTGAGGGAGTGAGGCCCCCAACTGTCTCTTGTCACCTCAAGGATCTGGAGTGATCTGTTCTTTTCCACCTGTGTCCTGGGGCTCTAACTTAGTTGGATCTCTCCTGTCCCTCACACACTAACCCTTTGGGGGTGTCTTATCACCAGGCCAGCCCAGAAATAGCTGAGACCTCTGTGGCCAGCCTGGCAATGCTAGAGGCCTACGTGCACCAGGCCAAGTTGTCTCACCGTGAAGGCCAGCTATTTTGGACATGGCCTCTTGAGGCCTTGTCAGAGCTCTTTCCCGCGGCTCCTTGGGCCCCTCTGACGTGCATCCCAGGGCCTTGGCATGTAGCCCTGCCTCCCTACGTGATCTCCAGCCCCCCCCCCCAACTGCCCGTCTGGCCCCAGAGTCCTGGCTCTGGGTGGAACTTAGGAGGAATCCCATGAGGCAGACTGTGGGTGAGGGATGGACTGCCTGAGCCTGCCATGCATTAATGGGCTTGGCTACTGTAAGGAGAAAACACACAGGATGTGACCCTCTGGGCTGCCTCAGTTTATCCAGAAAATGGGGTGACAGGTGCCTTCGAGGACTGTCCCGAGATTTGCTGTGGTGTATATGACCACCACACAGAGAAGCTTTGGGTTTCTTTCATCTCATAGGTCTGGATAGTGGGCCCAGAGAGGAGCCAGCATGGGTGGATACAGCTTCTCTGTTGGTCACTGATTAATCGTGCTTTGAACCATGAACCGCTCAGATGTGTGAGTTCTCCTGCTGGACCGTAGTCTCTTACTCTGTGGCCTGGGTGTACATATTTGTTGCCTACCAGAGGCTTATGCTATGCATCCTGTAGAAGTGTCTATAGACCCAGGATGCCCTGAGATCCTACCATCCTGGAGGACCACAGCTTCCTGGGTAGCCTACTGATTGCTCCTGCTCTAGAAGGCCAGGCTAGTCTAACTTCCTACTTCCCAAATGGGGTTGGGGGAGAGATTGGATTCCCCAATCTCTTCTGCTCCCCAAGAGCAGAACTTTCTATCTATCTGTGGGTTTAGAAGCTGTTTTCAGTGTTGGTGTTGGGCATGAGGGAAGGGTCAAATGGCCAGCAGGCTGCTGGCTGTATGCCGATAGTCCTGGGATTTTGATATCTGGAGGAGGGTCCCAAGAAGGAGCAGTAGCTTGTCCCTCGTGCAGGGTGGGTATGACCAGTGGCTTGGCAATTTGCAGTCAGGGGCAGCATTGGCACACCTTGTATCTACTTGTATCATACGTTTTGGCCACTGTGACAGATCTGTTCACACTACAAAGTATAGGTTTATGTCTCACTTGGAGGGGTCTGGATTCTACGGGCATCCTGGCTGTGCAGGCAGTCTCAGTGCCTGGTGGGTATCAGGCAGAGGCTGTGTTTGGCACTTCTCAGGGCATGTCTCTGTGTCTCCTTGGGACCTCTGACACTCATATGGACTTATCTGATAGCTAACAATACTAACAAGAGGTATCCTTAGGCCCAGGGACCCACTCAGCTCTCTGAGGCCCCAGCTTGCAGCTCTGTGTTGAAATCCACAGGACCTGTGGTTGGAGAGATGGGTCAGTGGTTAAAAGCCCTGGCTGCTCTTCAAGAGGACCCAGGTTCAATTCCCAGCACCCACATGGCAGCTCACACCTGCCTGTAACTCCAGTTTTGGGGGACCTGACACCCTTACACAGACATATATACAGGCAAAACACCAATGCACATAAAGTAAACATAAATTGAAAAAAAAAGAAAGAAAGAAATCCACTGGATCGTTCCATGTGTGACATGGAGGGGCAGGGGTCACCTGGTGAATTGTGGGCCAGACCTCCTCTGGACCTCTGTTCCTAGTGAGTGTTTTGTGTTTTTTTTTTTTTTTTTTTTTTTTTTTTTTTTTGTGAGGGTAGGGTCTTCCCTCCCTTAGGGGCCAGTAGCACCAAGTGAGTCCAAGAAAGCCTGTGTCCTCTGGGATGCCATTCCCACTCATCATCCCTAAGCTCTGGGGGCCTTGCAGCCTGGATGGCACTGTGCCAGGAGCTGGTAGCAGCCTAGAAGATTCCAAGGAGGGAAATGCCAAGACTGAGGATATGAGTCTTATGCTGAGGCTGCGGTGGGCTTTCAAACCTGAGTCCTCACTCTGGGATCCTAGACCTGCCCAATTCCTGTCCCAGAACTTGGTTGGGTTCTCACTTGCCCACACAGTCTGCCACAAGTGTGAATGCAGCTAATCATCATGCATGAACGGACCGGGAGTTGGTATACATGGACGGCACAAAAGAAACCTCTGAGTCTAGTGTTGCGTGCAAAACTGAGCTGCGCTGCCCCAGGGAGGGGTGCAGTTGGGCTCTACCAGTGGACTTGGACCGCAGCGAGGGTGACATTTCATCTCAGTGTGAGGCTTCTGGCCATGTGGGGGCAGGCAGAGTGGAAGTGGGGCTGTTGGCTAAGGGTCAGAGGACTTTGTAGGCTCCGTATACCCCTGGAGACTCTGATGGGTCCAGCTACTACAGGATACTGGACTCTGTCCCCTGGCATAGGTATCTGTTGGTCACTGTTTTCCAGAAATTCGCCTGTGTATGTCCCCTATGTGCAGGTCCTTGAGCATGCACATCTCTGTGTGGAGGCATATGTGTTCATACCTGCATGTACTTGTCTGGGTGCAGGGTGTGGCACATGCCCACGTGAGACATGTCTCTGCGTGTGGATGTCCATGTGTGAAGGTGTGTATACAGCTTTCTTTACATCACCATGCTTAGAGCAGCTTCCTGGTTGGGGAGGGGCAAGTGACTGATTCTGAGAGGCAGGAGCAGCCCTCCCCCTGTTTATGTATGGAGTTTCCACTTCCTGGGGAATGAATGGGGAGTGGGGGTTAGTGCGGGGCCTGGGTGGACTGGGTGTGCAGGCCTGGTCCATTTTCCTTCCCACTTCCTACTATAGCAGCAGGTCTCAAACTGTGTGCTGTGACTCCTTTAGGGGTCAAAGGGCCCTTTCACGGGGTCACCTAAGATCTTTGGGAAAACACAGATATTTATGTTACGATTCATAACAGTAGCAGAATTACAGTTATGAAATAGTAACAAAAATGATTTTATGGTTGGGGGTCACCACAACATGAGGAACTGCAACTGGGTTGCAGCATTAGGAAGGTTGAGAACCATTGCACTGGAGGAAGTGTGGTCCCCAGCAGGAACTGATGGGACATAGGGCCCAAAGCCAAACGCAGGCCACGACCTGCCAGGGATATCAGACAGGTGGTTTGGGTACAGGGCTGCTCACTTGGAGGGTGGGGTGAATTGAGACTCTATTTCTGGCCTGCATCAGGCAGGTCTCTCACCCCATTGGGGCCTTGATGACCTACCATCCACACTCCCTTATTCCTGCTATCACAGGTCCATGGAGGACTGCCTGCCCCCCTGGCCCCTGCACATCAGGGAGAATTGTACCAGGCTGTGACCCTGGACCCTGTGTCGCTACCCTGTTTGGGCTGCCCCTGAGCTCAGTCCTGGGGCTGCTATGTCAGGGCTCCTGCTTTCACCTCTGATATGCAGGCAGGTGATGGGATAAAACCAGCTGCAAGTGGAGGGTAAGCCCTGAGGACCCAGGTGGCTAGTGTCATTAGCCCAGAGTGGGAGGGTCCTTGGTTGGGGCCAGTAGGGTAGAGAAGCAAATCCCAGAGGGAAGGGTGTCATAGTGATTTCTAGGGCAAGTGGGGAAGGGTGTTATCCTTGTGGCCAGAGTGGCATCTTCTGCTGGCAGGACCCAAGCTCTGCCTTCCTCTCAGGCTCTGTCTATTGTAGGGTACTTGGCCCTTCCTACTGAGGTACCCCAGCTTCAGTGTAGGCTGATCCCTGTGTCTCCTGTTACTTCCAGGCCAGCCACATCATCAGAAAGTGGGCCAGGACCACTGTAGGTAGTGATGTGGTGGCGGTGCAGCCTGGCACAGCACAGCTACGGGCACCCTCCGGGGCCTGCAGCACAGAAGGACCAGTGAAGTCCAGAGCCTCTCCCGTCCCCTCAGTCAGCCGTAGGATCTGTCTGACTGGGATGGCTGTGTGTCCTCTGTAAGTGGCAGATGATACTTCTCTTGATGGTCATAGCTATATACAAAGTGACAGTCACTGGGCTCTGAGGGGAGACTGGAGAGGCTCTAAGGGGTGTCCAGAGAGGTTCTGGAGGGGCCATGGCTGATTGGAGTGGAGTGGGCCTCCTGCCATTTCCTTTGGTTGCCCAGTGGGTGTGACACTTCTGAGACTGTGCAGTTCACACAGTAGGAGACGGGAAGGAGATCTGGGCTAGATGAGGCAAGCAGGATGCACACAGCCCCGTTCCTCTTCACCTCTCCACCTGGCCACATGTGAAATGGGTTCTCAGTCTTGGGTCTCAGGTGGGATTTGTATATGTATTTGGGGGAAAAACGTGGGTCAGATTGCGGTCTGCCAGCTGGGTAGACCCTGGTGTCGGCTACTGTTGGAGAATGTGGTTGGTTCCTATCCGGGGAGCTGAGTCTGCCTGAATGCTGCCTTACAATTCCTCTTTTGGTGACGCTGCCCAGCCCATGTTTCCCTGTGCCGTAACTCCCTGCCTCATGCCTCATGATCTCTGCAGTCCTCTCTTTGTGATCTCTGGGCGTCAGTTATGGCACTTGCTTCCCCAGCCCTAGCCCAGTGCAACAGCGAGGCATGGAGCCCAGAAATGCTTGGCAGGTAAACATGTGACTGGGGGCTTGGGGCACTGAGAGTGATTGGTGGCTTCCCAGAGGATGAGGCCTTGGCCTTGGGGGTGTCTGAGGCATTCTGAGAGAGAGAACAGAACCTGGAGGTGTGAATCCTATCTGCTTCATCCTTCCACCGAAGGGTTTTGTAGGCTACAGGAGCCATAGAAGGTGTGTGAGCTGTGGCAGGTGGGAGACACCATTCAATGTACAGTTTGAGTCAAAATTTGAGGACAGTGGCTGGCTGGCTGGCTTGACAGATAAAGGGGTTCTCAATTGTGGTGCTAATCTGTGCTGGAGGTGAGACACCTCGCTGCTCTGTCAGATGGACATGTTTGTTATCCACTTAACACCTTCCTTGGTGTGGAGGAGTTCCCGTGGACATCTGGAGATCCTTCAAGTCCCCTTCATTGGTAGGGGCTGAGACCATTACTGCTGTCCTTTGAGGCAGCTGGGTCTTCAGGCAGAGTCCTAAGCCTCCTGGGAGTGCTTGGATGTCAGGAGGGGCCTGACAACAAGGATGAGGAAGTTCTGAGACCTGGACCCGAACAAAGAGTGAAGTTGAAGGCATGTTGGCCTTAGGGGACATCCAGGGCCAAGTGGTCCTCTACTTACTGGATGCAGGTAGAAGTGGGAGAGGAGGCAGTGCTGTGCCCTGGGTGTGGGTGCAGCGTGGAGCGTGCTTGTTTCTGGTGACCGTAAGGGAGTTGAGATGGGAGTTGAGCCCGTCTTCATCCTGATCTGTAGGTGAGGAAAGTGAGGGACAGAGTTTCTGCAAGGAATTACTCTGTAGGAGAGTTCTCCTTGATGACAGGCTCCATGGCTCTGGGGCAGGGTGGGGGCATCGGTGGGGTGAACTGGTCCGGGGTGCCTCGGCTGTGAACACAGCCCAGTGAGAGGTGGTATTGGGAAAGCACCACCCAACCCTGTATGTGGCAGCCCGGGAAACTGAGTCAGTGATGATGCCTGCCCACAGCATTGGCAGCTCAGCTGTTTTCTCTCCATCTTCCCCGTCTCCATCCCACTCAGCCCTGTGACTGGCACCAGGAGGTGCTCAGCATGCTTGTCACACTGAGTGAGTGAAATGAACGAATGAATGATCGAATGAATGTCCAGTTGCCCTTGCTCCCGGGAAGGAGTCCCAAGGTCTAGATTAGTGTAGGGAGGTCACAGGATGTAGAAGGCAGACATGAGAGCCAGGACTGAGCTCTTGGGAAGTGAAGGACAGAGGAGGAATGGGGTGCCCTGTCAGCCATGACTTAGGCAACTCTTGGGAAGGCCGGTCCACCCTGATGCCCTTCAAAAGCACGGAGAAGTCACAAGTTTTGAGACCTATGGTGCCAGGTGGACCTCACGCACGATTACCTGGGCCCACTGTGTGCTGCCAGCCCATAGAAATGGCAGTTACAGCCTTTGGTCAGCAATGGTGCAGGCAGAGCTGGTGCTTGACCTGACGGTGCCCTCAGCATGGGAGCCTGGGTCAGTCGGTCACCACTGTGCTCCACAAGGCACTGTTCAGGCTGAGCCTTGGTGGGGACAGCAGGTACCTGCCCTTTGGAAACCCAGGTCTGCTCGTCACAGATGTGTTTCCACATCATAGCCCATGACAGGCAGGGTGCTGGCACCACCTTGGAAGGTGGCTTCCCTCTCTAGCAGTGTGTCCATTTATAGCGGTGGCCTTAAGCTCAGCAGGGGCCAGCACTGGTCCCAGGTGGCATAGGGCATCAGGGCAGATAGTCAATGCAGGCACCAGGAGTGTGTCCACCTCCCTCTTGGGTCACCTCCTCTGGGAACCCTTCCCTGCCCACACTGCCCTTCAGAGCGCCTGCCAGCTGAGGCTCTCCAGTGGTCTCCATCCTGTGCATGGTTTCAGATAGCCCTTGAAGGACTAAGGTGCGGAAGCCCCCTAAGGCAGGAGGCAAAGGAGCAGCTGACATAGTGGCTCCCTTTCAGAAGGCATGCAGCTGCTATTAGGTAGCATGGATGTCCCCTCCTCTGAGGTTCTCCCAGACCTTGAGGGCTGAGGTCTCATGATTGGTTCTGGATGGCTCCCCAATCTGGACCTCTGCCTAGAACGCTGGGTCATTTGTTCCTTCCATAAACAAGTTAGGGCTTCTTGGTGCCAGGTCTGGGTGGGAGGTGGGGTATGGGTGGAGCTGAATGCTAGATCCCTCCTCTCATTAGGGATGCCTTCCCTGGCTTGGGCACATGGCCAAGGGGGATGGGGGCGGCATGGTGTTAGGACACCTGTTTTGTGAGGGGTTGCACCCTTGGAACTTTGAGGCACAGGGATGGAAGAGCTTTGGATGTCTTCCTAGGGACTGATGTGGGTGGAGCCTGCTAGGGTCTCCCCTCCTGGCTCCAGAGATGGGTGCTCTGGGAGCACTCCAAGAAGGCTCTGGGTGTGTTATATATAGACTTCTCCGAAAGGCTTGGGGCCCTGCCAGCTGTAGCAGGTGCCCCCAGGCCTAGCTAGAGGCCCCAGTGTGTGTGTGTGTGTGTGTGTGTGTGTGTGTGTGTGTGTGTGTGTTTGTGTGTGTGTGTCTCTTGGGGCCCTGTTTGCAGTCCTGGTTGGTGCAGTATCTCAGAAATTGCTTGGCCTGTCAATAACAAACCCTTTTCTAGACAAGGAAACTGTTGGGCTACCAGAGGTGGTTTGATGTGTGGGTGAGCAAATCTCCAAGTGTGGTCCAGCTTCCTGGCTGCGTGACTTGGACAATCAACTCAATTTCTCTGAGTTGCTGGATGCTGGTGCTTTGTGGAGGGTACAGGGTCTCCAGTCAGGATGGGAGCTGGTGGCATAGTTGAGACCACAGGACTGGGAGTCAGACTGGCAGTTACCATACTGGGCTTATAAGGGTGGTATATTCTGGGGATCTCATGTGGCTGGCTGGCTTTCTGGCTAGGTTGGGGCTTCAGTGGGACCCTCCAGTCTGGACATTATCAGCCCTACTTACCTGGCCCAGGGAAGAGTTGGGAATAGCAGGCTCTGCTGTGCAAGGCTGGCTTGTGAGACAGTTCTCTGGGAGTATGAAGTTCGGCATGCCCTCTCCTGGCCCATGGCCAGCCTTTCAGGGCCATTCCTCTCCCCAGCACCAACTACTGATTGCAGGGCCAGGCCTCTGTCTGGGAGCCAGGCTTGGAGCTGGGTTCCCAGCAAGGCAAAGCCTCTGGGGATTCTGGGGCAGAGCTTAACAGGCTCTGCTCCAGAAGGCTTCTAGGTCTATGCAGCCACTGGGGCAAGTGTGAACTGATAATCTGTCTCCACTCTTGGACTGGAGAGCACAGGGTTCCTGCCTGGGATGCCCCGGGACAGAACCAGGACTCTGTTCTGTCAAAGGAAGCAGTGGAGCCTAGAAGATCCTGCTGAGGAGTGCCCTAGAAGACTTCAGGAGAGCTGGGCGGGTGTCTAGGTTCAGTGCCTCAGTTTCTTCAGCTGTAGGCTGGGAGTGGTGGCTCTTAAGGCGAAGTGAGGGCTAGTGGTGCCGGGCACACAGTAACTGCCCAGTAAACGCTTACGAAGCTGGGGAGCTGGAAGGGTTCCTCCAGGCCAATGACTCCTCTGCAGAGAGAAGTCTCCTGCTCAGCAGGATGCAGAGAGGGGATGGCAGGCAGGTCCGCTGTGGTCCTCCCCCTTCCTCCTTCCTCTTCCTCTGCTGGCCGCGCCTTTGTTTGCCGGGCCAGTGCGCTATCTTTAGGCAGCAGGTGCGGGAGCCGCTGTGAGTCGGGTCGCCCGCCGGTCACCGCCCCCCCACGTGACGCCGGGCGCTATAAATAGTTGGGCCGCGGGCGCCCGGCATCCGCCCGGAGCCGGCGGCGCTGTGGAAGGCGCGCGCGGGTCCGGGCCCGGCCGGCGGGCGCATGGAGGCGGCCGCACGCCTGCGGGCGCGGGTGAGCCGGGCTGCGGGCGGCGGGGACCTGGCTTCGAGGACACTCCCAAACCCTAACCCTACTGGGATGGATCCTGCACGGGATGGAGGCTCCCTGGCGGGCTGGGTGGGAAGCTTCAGGAGCTGTGCGCCCTCACCACACCCCACCACGGGTCCTTGGGGTCCCCAGCCCATCCACGGAGCAGCCTTACCTGTCTTGACCGCACAGAGTCCTGAACTGCGACCCCTGACTCCGAGTGTCACACAGGGTCTCATTTAGGTCCCTTATGAAGCTAGATACACTCCTACTCCGTTACTTGAGGGTGGGGCCTCTGTCAACCTGGGTGTCTTCTTTTTTCCTGGGATTTAAGTGTTCCGGATTATTAGACTCGATGCTGAGAAAATCCCTGTCGCTGTATGGCCGAGGCTGTCCAGGGTCCAGAGAAGGTCTTTCCATGCCCCTCTGGCCCATATCCTCATCTGGCAAACTGGGACAAAAATGTGTCTTGAAAAACGTGGGTTTCTGGGAGTAGCTTGAGGGCTTAGGATACTGCTAGAGGAGGCTGGGCTGGGATAGAGTAGGGCCAGGCTGAGGAAGTGACCAGGTCTTTGTAGGGTCCGGAAGCATGAGGGTTGGTGAGGATGTGGTGGCTTGACTGAGTGACTGGAACCAAAATGGTGAACCAAGGTGAACTCTGCTTCTGCTGATACCCAGAGCTGCTGGGATGGGGTGTAGGTGGCTGGTGGGCCCACAGACCTTAGATCAGGCCTGCCAAGGTACAGTAGGGATGTCTGAGGTGGAGCTCTGGTGGACAACCCTTGTTCTCTGGGCTTCTAAACCCCATAGAAATGATGTGTCCAGTCGGGCCTGGTGGCACACAGTTTTAATCCTAACACTTGGGAGATAGAGGCAGGCGGATCTTTGTGAGTTTGATGCCAGCCTGGTCTACAGATAGAGTTCAAGGACCCAGGGCTGTTACACAGAGAAACCGTGCTTCAGGAAAAAAAAAAAAAAAAAAAACCAACCCTCTCCTCCCAAAAAGTGGTGTGCCAAGGGAGGGACTCCTTTTGGGGGGCAGCCACCGTGTGGTTGAGCCTGGGTAGAGCTATGGGTATGCACCTTCGCCCTCACTTAGGGATGTGGCCCAGAATGCAGTGCACTGTGCAGGCATTGTAAGATGCAGTCCAGCCTGGTGACACCTAGACCTGGCCTTTGTCCCCTCAGGCTTGTGGGGTGGGGAGCATAATAGGTGGTTCAGGCTTCCTTTGCCCAGATGGCCAGCCTGTAGCTATGGATAGCAGAACTAGGCTGCAGACTGTTGCTCCTAGAGTATTACAGCCTCCACCCCACCCCCAGCGTAGCTGATAGGTGCACTCAGCTAGCTCTACAGGAGCCTGCTTCCTCTGGCTTCCTGGGGCCTTCTTTTCTTTTCTTCTGTACACACAAGGGCATTGTAGTGTGCACCCATGGGATGCCCCTCCCAGGAGGCCTAGGTGTTTGTGTCAGCATAACAGAAGGCTCTCCTTGCTTACACTGGGCTAGTTGTGGCTCTGCTTGCACAGGGGTTGAGAACCTGAGGCCCAGGACTCCTTTTTGCCCCCACCCCTCCAGGGTGCCTGTCCATCTTCGCTCTGCCAGAATGGTGGCAGGGACTAGCTGCAAGCCATCACACTGACTCGGAGTGGAGTGCTGAGCTGTTCTCAGGGTTAGAAGGTGGTGAGTGAGGACTCTGTGATGAGCCTTGGATAGTGAATGGGGCTTGTGCCCACGGCTTGGGGCCAGAGTCCAGGGTCCTATGCTGGGGGCTTCCTGCAGCCAGGCTGAGGCTCCAAGGGCCTGGCTTGCTTGATGTGAGGCTGGAGAAGTGGGCTCTGGGGCAGAGAGGTAAGAGGTATGGGCAGAACTCTTCCAGATGGGGTCCAGGAGGGGCCTTCCTTTGGAAAGAGGAATGCTGGGTGGGGTAATGGGCTGAGTCCAGGGGCTCAGGCTCTACTAAATGGGTCGTAGCCCAAGGGACTGGGTCACCATCTTGTTCATCTCTCCCTCTGTAGGTGGGGACCAGGTACAGAGAAGCCAGTGACATGCCCAAGGTCTCCCAGGCCCTCCAGGGGTGGCAGGGAGCTAGCTGCTCTTTTGGTCCCTTGCAGCTAGTAGATTTGGAGAAGGGAAGATGGAGTGAAAGGGTTGGGGCTAATGTCCTTCAGTAGTGTCCTTCCCAGGGCCCTGTCACTGTGTGACCCCCCTTCCTGGCCACCTACGCTGTCACCTCCTTGGCATGAGCCTGGCAGCTGGTCCTTCGGCCTGTGTTCTCTTGCAGAGCAGAATATCTTGTTTACCTCTAGTGCCTGGCAAGTCCCAGTAAGTGGTGGCTGTGGGTGGAGACTGTGGGAAGCCCGAGAGGTAGCAATTGAGGCCACTGTCCCCCTGTCCCCCTGGCAGTGCCCTTGACATTATCCCTGGGACCTGCCCTTGCAGAACAGCCTGAGCTTTATGCTGTGCTGTGGCCAGCAGTCCCAAGAAAAGGACCACTGCCCCCGGGAGCTGTGAGATGGGGGCCATCCTCCATGACCTGGTATCCATTGCTGTAGGTGTTCTCTGCTTGTGGGTTCACATACTCCTGGGGTGAGTGAGTGCTGATACCCTCTTCACCCTATCTTGGTGGCTGTGTGTGGCTCTCTTGTCACCTCAGAGGCCTGAGACAGCCCTGGCTGTCTGTTTCTATGTTTACACATAGAGAATTTGAGGCCCAAGGAGGACCTCACGTTTCTTTCTCCCTTCCCATAGACTGTGCCTTCTGAAGACCAGTGTGTGATTGATGGAGGAACCCCAGGAGGGCAGCTCTGACTACTGCTGTTCCCAACATCGTGGGTGCTGCTGCTGAGGAGGCCCGAGCCCCTCTGGCCCTCACCATTGCCCTTGCCTCCCAATGGCCTCTGCTGCCAGGCCAGAGGCCAGCACTGCTGCCTGAGCCCGCTGCCCCTCTCCAGGACTTGCCGTTCCCTGATGGGGTAACGTGACAGAAGCCTGGATCAGAGGCTGCCTGCCCACCACGGCCCAGGGCCACCAGAGTTGGTTGAGTTCAAGTTCATTTTTCCCTTTGGTCCTGAGTGCTGGGGCCCAGCTCTGAGCAAAGGGGACTCCCTGCTATACACCCATGCAGAGAGTGTGTCCCCAGCGACGGCCCCATAGAGGACACTGCTCCGCAGCCAGAGTCACCAACTTGAAGTTCTCTTTGCTCAGTGGTTTTGGTTGTTGTTTTTATTCTTGCCTCCTCATAACTACTCCACTCTGAGAGACAGGACTTTGGAGCTGACCATCTTGCTGGAGGAGGGGGTGTTTGTTTCTTTTCCTTTTCTTTTTCAGAATTGGATTGTTTTTGGAATTATCTACCACCAGGCAGCTTCCTCTCCCTTCTCCCAAATATTTGCACAATATTTGTGCGGGGTGCGGGGGTGAGGTTTTAAGAAGTCTTTTCTTTTGGACAAGCACGGGGATCTCACTGGACTTGGTGTGGGGGGCTGGGGGACCCTCCGTGCAACCCTTGCTGGCTGGTCCTCTCTGGCTCCCCGGAGGAGGCATGGCCCGCATGAACCGGCCGGCACCTGTGGAGGTGAGCTACCGAAACATGCGCTTCCTCATCACGCACAACCCAAGCAATGCCACCCTCAGCACTTTCATCGAGGTGAGTGGGCTTTCAGGGCTGGAAGGGATCCTGTATGCCTCAGGGTGTGATGGGTGATGATAGTCAGCTGGCTCTCCTGGAGGGCTGGCCGCATTCAGGCTTGCGGGCATTGGACATTGCCCAGGCTGCGGTTGTCCAGACCCTGGGTGACCTTGGCCTGAGCAAGAGAGGGTGATGATGCAAGAGCTTATGGGAAAATAGCTCGGAGACAGGCAGGTGGAAGATGGGCAGGGAGAGCTACCTCATGGCTAGTCCAGCCCACAAGCTCAGGTGCCCCGGAAGCCTTAGGGAAAGGAAAGTGACCACCGCAGCCTGGAGCAGTGACATGTTGGGGACTGTGGATGTCTGTTGTTGTAGTTACCCTCACTCTACCCCCAGATGTGACCAGGTATTTTCTTCAGAGCCTGCAGGGGAATAGAGTTGGGGGCTATCAGCATGGCCTCACTGGGAACCTTGTTCAGGGCTTCTTGCCGCAGACCTGGGGCTGTGTGCGGAACCTGCAGGTGTGCTGGGTAGTTTGTAGAATGGATATTAGTGGCCTTAGGTTCTTAGTCCTCTTCCCTGTGGCATGAGCTAATCCCCATGGGCTTGTGGGGATCAAAACAGGAAAGATTGCAGAGAGGAAGGCAGTGAACACCCAAAGTCAGGGACAGTGGGCCCTGGGCACATAGCTGGGTGCTACACCAGGGAAGACTGCCCCTCCTGCAGTTGAGGACCTTTAGATGCCAGCAGGACCGGATAAGGGACTAGAAAAAAAAAGCCACTGTGAGTGACCAGGACAAGGGCTCAGTGTGTGACCAGAATGAGAGAGCTCAGCTTGTGGCCAGGGTGAGGGCTTCATGACCAAAGACAAGGCTCAGTATATGACTAGGGTGAGGAATCAGAGTGTAAATATGATGAGGGATCAGTATATGACTAGGGTGAGGAATCAGGGTGTAAATATGATGAGGGATCAGTATATGACTAGGGTGAGGAA
>CAJQZJ010031511.1:7585562-7604164 GCA_907164525.1 Lophiomys imhausi
ACACACACACACACACACACACACACACACACACACACACACACACAGAGTTCTCTGTACCTTGGTACAGCACTGAGAAGGTGCTGGCTGGCTAGGCTGAGACACACTGCCCAGCCTTCATGGAACCCAGGCCTCCCAGTTTTCTCCCAGCTTAGCCTACCTCCTGTGGGTCTGTCCACTCAAGGCCACACAGATAAGGACAAGAAAGGGCTTGTTCCAGCCCTACTGGTCTGGGGCAGGCAAGGTGTCCAAGGCAGGCTTTGTGACCCTCTCTGCCTGTCCTTGTCTTCAGGAAGCGCCGTGGGGCCATCAACAGCAAGCAGCTCACCTACCTGGAGAAGTACCGGCCTAAGCAGAGACTTCGGTTCAAAGACCCACACACGCACAAGACTAGATGCTGCGTTATGTAGCCCAAGTCACACACCCTTTTCTCCTGGGCCTCACTGCGTCCATGTCCAAGGAGTCCAATGGCTGTGTGCGTTTCCGCTCTGTCCCTGTCTGAGCCCACGGGCCGTCTTTTTGAGGCTGTCCCTGGACCTTCTGTCAGTCCAACCCCTCCCTCCACCCCTGCCTCCTCCCTGGCCTGTGTATTGCAGGTTAGTGTTTTTAACCACTGGACCCAGTGCCTCAGCGGCACCGCCCTCACCCTAACCTTTTTTTCAGCACCTTTGTTACCAGGTGCTCTGGACTCTCAAGGCAATAAATCAGGAGCTGTGGATATGTGTGAAGAATGGTGCAAAGCCAGGGAATGAATGGGGTGTGGATCCCCATCTTCTCTGTCTTGTGTATTGTTGCTGCTGCGTGCCTCCCTGGTGCCATCTGGTGGCCATGTAGTACTTTGCACCCTGACTTGTTTCTGCAAGTTCTTGACACATCAATGCTGAGCCCTGGCTTGGACTGGTGGCAGTTTGGTGGGTTGGAGCATTAGAAGGTGAGGCTGAGTTACCTCTGTGGGACAGAGTAGGGAGGTCACTTGGAACTTTCAGTCGTCTCCATCCCCCACCCCCTATGCAACCAGTGAGGGGTGGTGGGCTGAGATTTGGCCACAGTGGCCACTGGACTAAGAAATGACCTCCACTGCCCAGAGTAGGGGGGGGCAGGGGCAGGGAAGCAGAGTGGTGTGGGGTACAGGTAGATCTGAGACTGAGGGTAGGCTTGGGTGACGTGGGCCTGCTTAGGGCCTCATCGTCCTGCTCACAAATTCTGAGCAGTGGGCTGGCTCTTTCTTTAGCTGAGGAAAGGGGACCACAAGGGACAGGGCTGCCTGTATGTGTCAGTGTGGACATGCCACATCTGTCTTACGGCACTGACGCCTCTTTTGGACGTGATCCTCAGGCCTTTGCAAACCCTAACCCTTCTGTGCCCATAACAGACGCAGGGTACTCCCACTTGCTACCCCCCAAGATCTTTCCCTCTTCAAGATCCACATGGCTGCCCAGTGGCCTCCCACCCTACCTAGCTCTGGCCTAGGTCCCAGAAACTGTAAGGGTCCACTTAGACTCCCAACAATCACTGTTCCTGCCTGTGCCAGTAAGGCAGGCCTGTGGCAAGGTGCAGCCTTTTGAGGGAGTTCCCTACCCAAACCCAGTAGTGTTGACTTTCTGTGTGCTAGGATACTCACTACACCTGTGGCAAAGTCACTTTTTTTTTTTTTTCAGTCTGCCATCCAAGTTTAAAGAACAATGTCCCTGTTCCAAGAGGCACATAGTCCAGGGATTGGGAGAGAGAGGGCAATGGGGATCTACCCAGGTGAGGGCATGCAGAATCCATAAGGCTTGGGGGATATAGTGTGGAGGCTCTTGGGTGGTAGGCATAGAGCCCAGGGTGGGAGGACTGGCTAGAGGGTCCCTTGGTGGAGCTGGCTGGTCTAGTGGGTCCTGATACTGACAAGCTATGGTGAGGTTCCCTAAGCTTTGTACCCACAGGGCCTGTCTGTCATCTCTTAAATAGGGACGGAGGCTGAGGGGGAAGGCTCTGCCTGAGAAAGGATTGGGGGGTGGGTTTCACAGAGTCAGGTATCTTCTTCTAGAATTTGAGGGGCCTAGCACTGGACTTTATCTGGGGCTGGCTGGTGGGCCCTGCTGGAGAAAGGCCCTGCCCTGGGGTAGAGAGGCCTGCTGGGATGCCTTTCATGTCCGCATGCTCCACAGCCCCTGCAGAGCTCTCACCTAGGGATTCTGGAGACCTGCCTCTCAGGCCCTACTCCCACTGAATGGCCTGCTCAGCCATGGTCATTATGGCCTGGGCTCTGGTCATGTGAAGTTGATCCCACCCCTGAGCTGTCATCAGCAGAGTCTACCACAGATCTAGTTTGTCTCTAACCTGTCCCTCCTTGTCTGTCCCCGCCTGTGTCCTCAAGTCTTGCTAGTATCTTCTAAGGGCTTGGCTGGGCCGCAGCAGAGGGCTCTCTTGGGGTAGTCAGGATACCGGCAGCTATTACACTTTTTGTTGAATCTATATTTTTCTCTAAAATGGAAACACGTTTTACAACCAAGCTCTGTGGAGAGGGTAGGGGCAGGGCTGTTCTTGTGGCAGAGGTGGGGAGGATGGCTCAAAGTCACTTCTTGGGTCTGGCTGACACCTCCTGAAAGAATGAGAGCTGTCTGGTGGCAAATTCCCGGATGCTGGGTTCTGGGTCTCTTTTGAAGTCTTTAAAAGCTTCAGGAGAGAAAGGACAAGTCAGTGGTGACCCTGGCCCAGGAGCAACCCCTCCACCCCCAAGTCCAGTTCTATCAGGGTAGGAGGCTAAGGGGACTCTTTCCATCCATTGGCTGGCATGGAATGTCCTGATGGTCTGCTCAGGGGGCCTGGGTCCCTGTCTGTACCACCATCTGGAGACAGATCCAGGGTGTGGGCCGCTTACTGGAGAATAGCAGTTTGATGTCTGTGTCATTTATCATCTGTGACACGGCCTGAGGTTGGTAGCAGGTGGTGTACCCTGTGCAAGATGCAAAGAGAGCCATGGCCACTGGGTGTGGACTGCTCAGCCCCACCCCCTCCTCCTCACTTCCATCCCCCTCCTCCCCACCCCCTCCTCCCCACCTCCACCCGGTTTTCTCTGCTGTGGTGGGTGGGCAGGGGGAGTGAGGACTGGACCATACTGCCCACCTATAAAAAGAGCTGCCCAGATCTTGATGTTGCGGTGCTGGCTGTGCAAGTAGGTGATGGCCTGTGACAAGTGGATGTTGAACTCCTCCTGGCTGTGGGTCATCTGGCCGGAGCAGAATGCACCTGTCACTGCCAGAGGCCTCAGGGACTGTTGACCTCTATCCCTGCCAGCCTCACTTCCCTGGGAAGGAGAGTCCCTGGGGGTGCAGCTATCTCAGGCCCCCACTACTGACCCTGCCACCCTGGTCCCTCACCAGACAGGTCCAGAGGAAGTGGTGGGCGCTGAGGCCATTCTCCCAGGCCAGTGTGCAGAATAGGGTGTGCCGTGGCTGCCAACGGAGCAACACAGCACAGCAGTAGAGTGTGAACTTGGCCTGCTGCGGAGACAGCCATAGGGGGAGGGTCACCCACTGCCCATGTGTGACTGAGCCCGGGGTTTCTACTCCCTGAGACTACAGCTGCAACGGCACCTTAAGCAGCCTGCTGTGCTGGTGTCTGGGAAGCCGCTCCCAAGGGTCACAGTGCCTTGTGGAAGATAGGGAGGTAACCAGATCTAAACTTGTTGGGGAGCTCACTGCTTGTTGTCCCCTTCCCCAGTGACAGGGAGTCTGGAGAGTGGAGCTCGGTACGGAGGGCTCTGTCTGTGTAGCAGCAGGTACACTGTGTGCCCGTATCCCACCATGCTCTACTGTAGCTGGTAGACCCACAGGTCTGCCTGGCCAAATGTGGGAGTGCATGGGAGGGGACAGTGATCTGGAGAGGCCTGCAGGTGGCCAGACCCTCTGCCACTACCTTCTATTCCACCCTCAGGCAACCTGACAACCTGACCCGGCTGCCCTGTCCCTTTGCCAAGATGAAGGGCTTGCAGGTTGTCACTGACCGTGACGACGGCTGGACACTGGTCCTTCAGGTGCAGGAGCAAAGGCACCATACTCTGGCATACTTGGGGTCGCAGGCTGCTCACCTCCCTGTCTGCTATCGTTGCTACCAGGTCACCAAACAGTCCCATAGCTGCTGCTCGAATATTTTCCTGCTCCTATGAAACAGGAACTTAGAGGCTCCAGTGCTCCCAGCTTGGAGTGCCTCTATTTCCTTGGACTCCCTCAGTTGGGCTCAGGGACCCAAGGTAAGGTCGATTCTCCTCCTTTGGATTCAGAGGAGGGTCAGGCCCTCTTTCAGACAAGGCCTCAGGCCATCCTCATGTGGAATTACCCTGTCCTCTGGTGCCCACTGTCACACCAACAGCCAGGACCGTGAAAGCAGTTGGGTAACTTCCCCATTTCCTAGTTGAGGTGGGGTCAGTCGGGACACTACTCGAGTGGTCTGTAGTAGGCCAGGACACAGAGGGGTTGGACAAGTGAGGCTTGGTACTCTTCAGCAGTGGGGGGGGGGGGGGGGGGGGTGAGAACCACCTGGTGGACACCTGCCCAGATCTGTGCATCTGTGGGCTCACAGGTTGGCAGTTCCCTGGGGTTCAGTGTGAGGTGCAGTGACAGGGAAGAAGGGGTCCTGAGGCACAGGGTGGTGTGGGGGAGGGCCCAGAGGAGCATACCCAGCCATGCCTGTGTCTGCTCACGTCATCAAAGAAGTAGCGGGCGTTGATAGCGATGCTGAGGCTCTGGGCACCTGCACCCTCTGCGCCCAGGCGGTGCAGTACATCCAATACCATGCCCATAATGCCTACCACCACCACTTCACTGTTTTGGAAGAAGCCATCGAGGAAGGCTGGCAGTTGACCCCGGAGCAGGGTTCTCTATAGAGAAGGCAGTGGGCGGTGGGTGGAAGGCACAGGTCTGCTCCCTTCACCTGGCTTCACTTGGGGTCTCTGCCCCTGTCTTGCCCTTGGGCCGCAGCTCCTTCTCACTCTGTGACCTCAGCCCCCTTTCCCTTCCTCTGAACCCACATGGGCTTCACTCCCATATCTGGCTCCCCTCAGGTTAGGTGGGGCCAGCTCCACCAGGAGAGGTCTGGTTGCATTTACTGAGGTGGGTCTCCAGAACTTTCATGTTGCAAGGGACCACTGTAGGCCATTTTTACTCTTTTGTTTGTTTTTCCAACCCATTCTGCCTGCCCCACTTGTTGTTGGCTGTGTGTCCTGAATTCTAGATGAATGGTCACGGAGCAGGAGAGGACACTCCTGCCTTTGGGCCTTTTTTCAGAGTGGCTTTCCTCCAAACTTTTAAACAAATTTTAAACAAGTTCTGTTTCCTAAGCTCTGTTTGATCTGAAAAGTTAAATTCATTTCCAAAGAGTTGTTTGAAGACAGTGCACTCCTGGGCACTTTTGGGTGTCAACAATGTGTTGGGATCTGGGGGGTCTAGTAGGATGGTTTTTTGTTTTTTGGGTTTTTTGAGACAGGGTTTCTCTGTGTATCCTTGGCTGTCCTGGACTCACTTTGTAGACCAGGCTGGCCTTGAACTCACAGAGATCCACCTGCCTCTGCCCCCCCCCCCCAGTGCTGGGATTAAAGGCATGCACCACCACACCCGGCAATTACAGACAGCTGTGAATTGCCATGTGGGTGCTGGGATTTGAACCCAGGTCCTTTGGAAGAGCAGCCAGTGCTCTTAACCGCTGAGGCACCTCTCCAGCCCCAGGATGGGGTTCTGACAGAAAGAACCCAGAGAGAAACTGGCCATGAGCAGCTTGGTATGTCTGCTGGTCAGAAGCAGGTGGGCTGCTCTGTCCCACTCTGGCTAGCCCTTCCTTCTCCCACACCAGCACCCCGGGGAATGTTTGGGAACCTACCCTTTCCTTCTGGTCTTTTTGTGACTGCTGCTCACACCTGATTTGGGATGGGGACCTGTTCCCTTTCCTTGACCAAATCCTCTTGGTCTAGTAAGTGCCCTTGTCTGCCTCTCCTGTTCTCTACCTAGTCCTCAGTGCAGGGCACAGAGAGGGTACAGTGTGACTGCCTGTCTGCCGATCACCTCCCTGGGAGAGCAGCTGGAGCAAGTGCAGAGCTAATAGAGCACTGCAGGAGTGAATGGGCGCGTGAGGGAACACATGTCTAAAACTGAGGGAGTGGCTGAATACTGAATGAACACGTGAAGAAGACAAGACAGACAAAAGGCCCCAGGAACAAATGGATGGGTAGAAGGTCGGCTTGGTACATGGACAGATGGGTGAATGGATGGATGGGTGGACAGATGGATGGGTGTGGTTGGTGGATTGGTGGGTGGGTGGATGGAGGGATGAGTGGATAATGGATCGCTAGGGTAGGCATATGGGTAGATGGATGGCTCCATGCATGGACAGATAGATGGATGGATGGATGTATGGGTGGGTGGGTGGATGGATGGGCGGGCAGGTGGATAGGTGGGTGGGTTAACAGATTGATGAATGAGTGCTACATTGCCTCCACCCCCCATTATTAAGCACTTTCTTTGCTACATGCAGTGCAAAGGGCTTTGCTGACCATGGTGACTCTAATGGCTGGATTTGTCTTAGCCATGTGGAGACCTACAAGTCTATTGAAATTGGAGTGAAACAGATCAAGAAGGTTTTGGGACCTCATTAGAATGTCATTTCTGTGGCATTCCCATGATCACACTTTCTCTGAAAGTCCTTAGGTCTACGACAGTCTTCCACAGCAGCAACAGAACGGGTTGTGCATCTGTCACTCCGTAGGGCAGATGAGTGGACACTTCTCTGCTAGTAAGAACACTTCCACCTATCTCAATATCTTTATCAGATGGAGTCCATGGACTGGCCCACAGGGTCCTGGCCCTAAGATTACACTGCTGCTCCTTGTAATGGCAATGGCTTGAGGGCTGACCATGGCCACCACTGGCCTCATGACCTGACTATCACACAAAGCAGGTCCAACTTCCATCCCATTTTACAGATGTGAATGCTGAGTACTGAATAGGCTTTCTCACTAGAGTCTAAGAAGGGGTTTATCCAGGGCTTTGGGCCTTGCTCATTACATGGTGCCTGCAGTGAGGAAGGTGCCAGGAACCCTAGGGCTTGAACTGGGGGGCCAGAGTGAGGGAAGGGCAGGTCCCCCAAAGGCACTATTGCAGTCTTTCTCGGCACAAGCTGTCCATATGGAATGTGCTTTACTATGGTGATGGCATCGGGGACTTAGTTGGGAATGGAGAGCTGAGGGATAAGGAACACATGATTCTCAAGGGGGAACTCTCTTTGCACCAGGTGAAGAGTGCTGTCTGCCTGACTCCTAAGTGGGCCTCTGGAGTTGTGCAGGAGGGTCCATCCCTTCTCACGGAAAGGAGCCATGTTCCTGGAAAACAGGAGTGCCCTCTCCTACAATAAAACCATTTCCAAAGATGAGGAAGCTGAGGCCCAGAGAGGGAAAGTCCGAGTCCCGGATGGCAGAGCTAGGGTTCCAACCCACTAGACCCTCTGCCCACCCTCGGTGCCTAGGGCTACATGCCCCTCCGGCCTCACCTTCTCCGGGTGGAAGAGTATGTTCCCAAGGCCCTGCAGGCTGGCCACACGGATCTCAGAGCTGCTGTCCTGGAGGCTTTGAGCCAGTATAGTCAGAGCAGCCTGTTTTGAAAGCACCTCCAACAGAGCAGGGCTAGAGAGGAACTGGGGGCCCCAGGAGAGCAGGTGGCTCAGCTTGGCACCCTCTCTTAGGCGGACCTATGTCTTTGCTGGGGGTTTCTGAGGCTCTGCTTTGTGCAGGGCTTAGGGGAGGATGGTTGACCAAGGTACCAGGGTTAGCAGGCATTGGAAACTTTTCAGTGGTCAAACCCTTCTATGTATGAAGGTGAAACTGAGGCCTGAAGAGGTTGTTTAGCCAGTCTGGAGCCCACTGAAACCCATAGTGGGCTCATGGGACTTAAGGAAACGGAGCCCCAGGAAGAGAAGCTCATAAATCCTTCTGGTGGAGGGAGAGGAGGCACAAGACCCCCTGTTTGGCTTAGAGACCAGGTAGCTGGTACCAGTTACAGAAGTGACCTCTCCTGCGAAGCTCTGCCTCTTTCAGGGCCCTCGGTGGTGAAGTGGCCACATCCAGCCCATGTCCAACCATTTCCCTTGTAGTTCAAGGCTATAGGGTGGGAGTTGGTGGGGCCCTGAGTTACAGGTGAGCCGGACAGTGCTACACTTGAATACGATCTTCTGAGTCTATACCCGGGGCTCATTAAGTCTGCTTGGGTCATGGTGGGCAGGGAAGGGATAGGGTGAGAGTCTTGAGAGGCGGAGGCCCCTGCAGAGCTGGAAGGGGTCAGTCTGTGCTGCCTTCCCCCACAGGGTGAGTCAGGTGGGCATCTTGTCTGGGTTTGTGGAAGGTGGAGGGTGGGATGTAGGCTATGAGGGGCCCGCCGCCCCCTCCCCGCCCTACCTCAACGAGGAGCAGGATGGCTGTCTTCCTTTCTCTCTCCTGCTGACTCTGCAACCTGGGCAGCAAGTGGTTGAGAACTGCCTTGATCTGTCTGCAGTGGTTTTGCACCATGGCCCTAGGGGCAGGGCCTGGCTTTGTGGTCACTGCCCAAGACTATACCTTTTACCACCTCCCAGACTGGCTGGTTGGGCAGCCAGGTACACCCCCGTGTGATGGGGCAGGCATGTGCTTCTCTCCCATGTGCCAGGCCTGGGTTATACATGGGGAAGGCAGACGAGGAACAGCTAGCCCTTGCTCCTGAGGTCCCAGGACAGGGGAGGAGTGCATGTGCCTTGGAGGGTGTGTAGCATGTGTCTCTTGTGCTCTAGAGTACTATGACTACACAGTAGGTCCAAGGGGGTGCTGCCTTCAGGCTGCCCTGGGTGGCCTCAAGTGATCCACCAAGTTCAGTGGTATGGATCACTGTGGTCCATACACCCAGCCTCCCTTCCCCTTGCCCCAGGAGTACCTGGCAAGAAGGCCCACGGCCTGTGGATAGGTGTGGATGGAGGTGAAGAATTCCCAGGCCTTCTGCAGTTCCAGGTGAGCAAAGTCATGCCAGTGACCCGTGGTGGACAGCAGGCTCTTTAGTGCCTCCACGTGCTGTGGCCAAGCAGAGAGGTCAGGCTCTATCCAGAAAGCAAATGCCACCTGAGCCTCCTCCTGCTCTTGGCATAGGGTTCTGGGCTCTCTCAGCTCTGGAGCCTGCCTCCTGCTAAGGCCCAGGGTGAGGAGGGCTGTGCTGGGCACAAAGGCAGAGCAGGGCACATTCATCACTAGGTCCTGCTTACCAAAGAAAGCGTTTAATCAGGAGGCTCATGGTTCCAGAGTGTTAGTGGAATCCATGGCCACCATGGCGGGGAGCATGGCAGCAGGCAAGCAGGCATGGTGTTGGAGCAGTAGCTGAGAGCTTACATCTGATCCACAAGTGTGAGGCAGAGGGAGATAGATAGATAGATAGAGCGCTAACTTGGGAAAGGCTTGGGATTTTGAGACTTTAAGGCCCAACCTCATTGCCGTACCTCCTCCAACAAGGCTATACCTCCTAAACTTTCCCAAACAGTTGTACCAACTGGGGACCAAGCATTTAAAATGGGGTGTTATGGGGCCATTCTCATGTAAGCCACCACAGTGGGAGGTCAATCATGCTTGTGAAGCAGGCAGAATCTGAGGCCCTTCTGACCTGTGTACAAAATGAAAGACCAACCAACCAACCAACCAACCAACTAAACAAACAAAAACCCCAGTGTTTGCCAGTTACAGGGCACCTGTGAGGGCCTTCTGTGTCCAGAGTAGTACTGAAGACAGGTGGAAAGCTGGGGAATGCAGGTCCATGAAGCCCAGGGTGGCCTGGCTCCTTGACAATCTGGCTGTGCCCCAGGGCTGTGGGATAGTACAGCACAATTTTAGGGAAGATTTGCAAAAACTAGGGATCAGAGGATAAAATTCCATTCTGGAAGATCCTGATGGTGCTAACTTAAGGTCAGCTGGCTGAGTGCTTATCCTCAGCTGGCATTAAAAAGAAGGAAACACCATCTCCTATATCACTGGTCACAGAGGGATGATGACTTTCGGAAGGGAGGAGGGTGAGAGGCTGTTTTGTTCATTTTGTGACACTCTGGAATCTTCTAGTCTTGGGGCACCTCGGACCCATGGGGACAGCTTATTCTTTATGGCGGATTTGTCCTCCTGGCCATAGCAGAACTTCAGAAAGATGACCATCAAGCGCTGTTGGATATCTCTGCCTGATTCCAGGAGAAAACCAGTCTCTGGAGATCCCTACAGCTCTTGCTCCCCAACAGCAGTGTGACACCTGAAGTTCACAAGCATCCTTGCGAGCAGTGAAGGAGAGTCCCTAGAGGGGGACACCTGCCATAGGGCGGTCCCCCTGACCATCCAGAAGGTCACACTGTTTCTTCTTTAGACTCTCCACACTCCAGCATCCAAGTGATGACCAGCCACAGTACCTCTCTCTACCTGGTGTGACCCTCAGAAGAGAGAGGCTCCTCAGAAAGAGGAGGCAATGCCTCTGTGCTCCCCAAGGGCCAGCCAGACACCAGTAGACACTTCCACAGGTTTTACTTTGTTTTTTAATGAATAGATCATGCATATGCCAGTGTGTGTATGTGTGGGGGGTATGAGTGTGCTACAGTGTGTATGTGCTCAGAGACAACTGCAGGTTGCCAGTCTTCATCTTCCACCTTGAGACAGGTTCACTGCTGTGTATGTCAGGCTAGCTGGCCTGTGAGCTCATAGGAATTCTCCTGTCTCAGTCTCTCATCTTGCTGTAGGACTGCTAAGAGTACAGATCTATGCTGGTGTCCAGTAGTGGGGGATTTGAACTGAGGTCCGTATGCTTGCTCAGCAACTGCTTTAGCCAATGAGCCATTTTTTCCCCCTAGCCCCTTATTTTTATTTTTTAATTGAGGTAAAGTGAAGTTCACATTACAGTTTGCCATTATAGTTAGTTTTAATTAAGCGTGAATCAGTGGCAGTAAGCCTAGCCATAATAACCTTTACTACTTCCCATCTTTCCAGATGGACACTCCCATTAAACCTTGACTCCTTCCTCCACCCCAGCTCCAATGCTAGCCACAGACCCATCATTTATTTTTGTCTTTGACTCCTCTAGGGACCTCACATGGGTAGAATCCTTCAACACTCATTTTTTTTTTTTTGAGACAGGATCTGTGCCATGATAGTCCACCTGAGTGCGTGGGGCTTAGCACCCATGGACTGAACCCTCTGAAGCCATGGGCCAAAGTAAAGAATTCCTTCTGTTAAGTTGCTTTCCTGGTATTTGATCATAGCAGTGAGAAAAGTAACTAATACGTTATCCCATTGTCTGGATGGATCATATTCTGTCCATCCATTCATCCATCCATCCATCCCATCCCCAACACTTACAGTTTTGGCCACTGTGAATAGTGTCTCAGTAAGTTTTCCAAGTCTTCTGAGTGTCTGCTTTCAGTTTTTTTTTTTTTCAGGTATAAACTCAGAGAAGAAGTGGGATTTCTGGCCCACATGGACATTCTACAGGTTTATTTTTCCTCCTGGAGATACATTCTCTGTATGTCCCAGGCTGGCCTTGAACTCATGATCCTTCTGCCTCAGCTTCCCAAGTACTGTCATGACAAGCATGTGCGCCACACCTCGTGCGACAGCTGGCTTTTTTGTGCGCCACACCTCGTGCGACAGCTGGCTTTTTTGAGGTCCGTCTCACATCCCGCTGTCACCATGCAGGGATTCATTTCTTCACATCTTTACCAAGCACCCCGATGAATGTGACATTTTTCCTCTTCCATTTACCTTTTTTTTTTTTTAATCTTGCTAGCTCAGGCTAGCCTCAAACTCTCCCTATGAGGCTGCCCTCAAACTCAGGATCCTCCTGGTTCAGGTGTGGGGTTGAGTGCGGAGATCAGTGTGCCCAACACGCTTCTCTGTCGTTAGTCTTTGTCCCTTGACTCCTCAGTGGGGTGAAGGTCAACACTGAGGCCAGTGTGAGAGGGAGGACAGAGAGGGAGTTGGAAATTGAGAAATGGCATGTCTTGTGAGTGGGGCAGTGAGTAAGTGGATGTCTTCCATGAGGCAGGGGAAGGACACCGCTGAGAAGTGACCTGGGTGGAGGAAGTCTGCAGAACAATCGTATTTGTGGGCCAGGGTGGTCCCACACCCGTGGAAGCCATGCTCTACTCAAAGCCCCACTCCTGGTTATGGGGCCCAGCCCAGATAAGCAGGACATCAGGATCCTCCACTGCCCCACCATCCAGTGTTCTGGGCCATCCACACTATGGGGCACCTACAGCCAGTGACACACTCAGCACTGGGTTCATATATCCCCTCTTCAGCACCACCTTTTTTTCTCTCTGCAGTGCCAGTCAACCCAGCACAAGGTGTCAGGCCTTAGGCTGTGACATATCTCACTGATATCACATACCCTTTGAAGCCTAAGGAGTGCCAACCGACCTCCCTGACTCCCCACTGTCACCTCTGTTTGTGTGCATGCTAGGTGGTCTGTCTATGCTTGGGCCCCTTTGGTTGGTCCCAGCCAGGCTGCTTTCCTCTGGGGAGAGAGGCCCAGGTCTAGTTCAGCTCGAGGTGGATGTGGAAGGAAGCCATACCTAGTTGATCAGAACCCTGAGTGTTTCCATCAGCTCAGGGACGGGTATTAGTCTGAGGCTTGTGGACTCTACCCAAGGTGTGTTTCTGGGCCTTTTGCTGATGGGACCACGCTGAGGACCTGTCTGCAGGGCGGCCAGCGAGGAACGGGGAGCTGAGGCAGAGAGAGATGCACCTCACATTTTCCATTCACAGGGAAAGCCATCCGTGAGCATAGGAGTGTGGGACCTTCCTGGGGTGTGGAAACAGACATCCCTGCCTTCTAGAACTTTCCATCCATCGGGTGGAGACAACAAACTAGGAAAGGAGCAGAGATATGAGTTGCTAGATGTTGAGGGCCTGGAGCAGGGTGTGGTAGGGGCTTGGGGGGTGCTCCTGTTCATAGGGGTGGCTATGGAGGCCTTAGGGACAGGTGACTCTCAGGTGAGCAGAGCCCTGAGGGCAGCAGGTGTTGGGGGAAGAGTAGGGTGGAGACGCAGAAGGGAGGAAGCAACCATCTTTGCATTCTCCCCGCCTTGCTGTGCTCTGGGAGGAAAATATTAGCTTATTAGGGAAGATTCATGCATTTTGCATGCCTGATGTGAATAAAGAAGATTTTGTGCATATTGGAATTCAGAGGCAATCTGAGGAGTGCCATTTTTTTTTTCTGGGACGTGCCCCAGGGAGAGCTATTAAAACTGACAAATTGCACGAAGCACATCATCACACAAACAAATGAAAAGAGTGAGCCCCAGTGGTTTTTAAAAGACTTGCTTATTGGATTTTTAGGAAATATGACCAGGTGCAAAGGGAAGCCCAAGGGAAGCCTATTGTGGCAGGATGGAATGTCCCTCAAATCCTGGTCATGTGGGTTGAGGGGTGGGGCATTTACTGTCCATGACATTACACAGAGAAAAACCATGGTCTGTTCAGGTAGCCACAGCACTCTGGCTATGATGAATGAAGGCTGGATGGTCATCTGTGGTCCAGCTCAGTGCCTACTGGCTAGAGAAATGTCAGAGCCACCCTGAACCTCTGCTGTTCCATGTGTGTGATATAGGGATGGATGACTATGTCCTAGGCCCATTACAAGGAGCACATGGATCAAGAAGAGGTGCCCTGTTGGGTGTGGTGATGCACACTTTTAATCCCAACACTCAGGAGGCACAGGCAAGTGGCCTGCTTGAGTTTGAGGCCAGCTTGATCTAGAGAGTGAGTTCCAGGACAGCCCGGGCTAACCAGAGAAACCTGTCTTAAACAAAGAAAGAAAGGAAAGAAGGAAGGAAGGAAGAAAAGAAAGAAAGAAAGAAAAGGTGTGCTCTGTGTCATAACTGGGTAACTGTGTTCAGCAGTGCCTGATTCATATGTGTCTGTGTGGCCAGGTACCCTCCTAGGGGAACAAAGAAAGCAGACACACACACATATGTCTCTGGGACAGTTTGAGCTGGCTGCTATCCTGGCCATGGGTAGCATTTGGGATCCTAACTATTATGAGATAATTATCTACTGCTGGTTTTGTGCCAACTTGACCCAAGCTAGAGTCATCACAGAGCAAGGAGCCTCAGTTGAGGAAATGCCTCCATGAGATCCAGCTGTAAGTAAGGCATTTTCTCAATTAGTGACCAATGGGGGGAGGTCCCCTTCCATTATGGGTGATGCCATCCCTTGGCTGGTGGTCCTGGGTTCTATAAGAAAGCAGACTGAGCAAGCCATGTGAAGCAGGCCAGTAAGCAGTATCCCCTCATGGCCTCGGCATCAGCTCCTGCCTCCAGGTTCTAGCCCTGCTTGAGTTCCTGTCCTGACTTCCTGACTTCCTTCAGTGATGGACTATGGATCTGGAAGTGTTAAACTGAATAAGCCCCTTCCTCCCCAACTTGCTTTTTGGTCATGGTGTTTTCATTACAGCAACAGAAACCCTAACTAAGACTTGTTCTTTTAAAAAAGATGTGCTGGACTGTTGGGAGCACCGATAGGCTGTATGATTCACAAAGTAAATTATTTCGGGGCCACCCATGCAGCTCAAGCTCCCAGCGAAGCTGGAACCTACAAGTGGAATCATGGTCTGTCAGGAAGAATCGGCTCAATCTGCCTTTGAATCTGCACTTTGGACCCTAAATGTATCACAGGGATTTGGTAAAATTATTTAATTCTCCTGAGACTTAATTTTCTTATCCCCTAAAAAGGGTGTTCTATATCTAATTGAAATGTGAATGTGTTATGAAAAAAATGGGCATTGTATGTCAAGCAATCAATATCCAGCACATAAAAATAAGGACATTTTGTTACCTTTCCCCCCCCAAAAAAGATGTGTTAGAGATACACCCGCAGCCATGTGGTGGAGATGAAGTTGCTAGCATGGTGCAAGCTCAGTGGTTGGTGTCCTTATCAGAAGTGGGCATTTGGCCAGGCGTGGTGGCGCACACCTTTAATTCTAGCACTCAGGAGGCAGAGGCAGGCGGATTTCTGTGAGTTTGAGGCCAGTCTGGTCTACAAAGCGAGCTCAGGACAGCCAGGGCTGTTACACAGAGAAACCCTGTCTCAAACAAAACAAAACAAAACAAGAGAAGTGGGCATCAGGACATTTAGACCCAGGCAGAGGACAGTATTATGGGATGATGGAAAAGGATTGAAGTCATGCAGCTTCAAGCTACAGACTACTAACATATCCTGAGGACAGCAAAGCTAGGAAAGTAATCAAGGGCAAGTCTGCAGACCCTCTGATTTTTGACTTCTGACCTTTGAACTGAACAATAATATCCTGCTAAGTTCCCCTCTCCATCTCTCTCTCTCTCTCTCTCTCTCTCTCTCTCTCTCTCTGTACGTGTATGTGTGCACACTTGTTCCTTGGGTAGGAAGCTAACTTTGTCCTGGGCATTCCTACAGGTGTGTGTAAGGCCTGGCAGTTAGCTGCCTATGAGGCCCTGGGCTCACCTTTTAGAATTTGGCATGACTGCCTCCTGGGCTTTCCACACCTGCTCAGGTTCTGTGAGTTGGTTCAGCTCCAGGATATAGTGCATTTGGGCCAGAAGTGCCAGGAACAGCTGGGGAAAGACATCCTGCACGGCTTTCTTGAACTCTCGTGCAAACTGTAGTTCGTGAATCATGTTCATGGCCTGTTGGAGTAGGTGAGTATGGATCCGAAGTGCTTGGATTCCAGGCCCTGGATCCTTAGCCAAAACCCACATTCTAACACACCTCTCCCATCCCTGTTCTGATGGCTGAAGAACCAAGTCTAGGTGTCCACATGTCCCTTGATGGGTGCCAGCTCATTCTAACTGTACACTCTCCACTAGAGCCCCTGGACCTGGTGCTCCCCAAATGGTGCTCCCTGGCCTGTGATCTTTAACTGGTGTTCTGGTCAGGATGTGCTCCTGCAACCCATGCTCCCCAATCCGTGCACCAGCCTAAGCATCTCCTGCATTCTCTGTATTTTCAGCACTGTGTCTGTAGGTGACTATGTGTCTAGGGAGGATTTGGGTGTGAGGAAGTAGCTGTGTGCTCTAAGCTGCCACACTTGGGGACCTCTGGGACCAGAACTCTAAGAAAATTCCACATGGAGCTTTGCACAGCTACTGCCTGAGTCCAACCAAAGGAGACAGGTGTAGACATGGCCACCTTAGTAAGCAGGTGTCCTGCTCCTGTGTGTGCAAGTACGGTGTGGGCTAGTGGAGAAGACTAGAGAGAGGGTCCTACGGGGACACTGTTGCTGCCAACTCCATGGCTCTTCCAGTATATATGACCATAATATGGGGCATAGCTTTGAGCCCCAAACTCTAGCCTTCTATTTGTACATTCCCAGAGGCCCCTCCCCTCCAAGGCTGCCTCATACAGGTCTCCTTAACAGTCCTACGGGCAGACCCTGCTGACTTACTTGCTGAGGGCTCAGAATTATGAACCAGGCCACTGGGAATCAAGCCTGGGGACAAGGACTGTGAGGTCAGTCTATGGGCTGGAGCTGCCCTATGCCCTTCTCCTCCAGATAGGGAATGGACTTGTGTGTCAGTCCCCTTCCTTGGAGTCTGGCACACTGACCTATGTGCTCACACAGCTGCCTGCCAGGGATGGGGTCAGACTCACAGCCAGTGACCGCAGGTAGAGCTTCTCATCAGGATTGGAGCTGCTGTTGCTGACACTAGAGGGCAGAGGCCTCTTCTGCAGCCAAGCCAGCAGCACAGTGAGAATCAAGTGGCTTGCAGCCTGTTCAGTTCCCAGGGCCCTCCACAGGTGAAAGGCGTGGCTGTGGATAGAAGGGGTGCTGTGAGCACCCTACTGTAGCAGAAGCCTGCTTGACTTGGGTAGTAGGCTCTTTGCCTGAGGCCCCAGTGAAGCAGGGTGACCTTGTGTTTACCTGCAGAGAGGGGCATACTGAGTTCATGGCCCTGTCTGCTATCTGGCCACTGGCCCTGCAGCCATCTCAGGCCCAGGGCAGGGAGGACATATAAGGACTGTCCTGAGAGGGAACTGTGGTGACCTCTGAGCCTCACCCTAATGTCCTTTGGGCTTCAGTGTTGGGTGGAAGGGGCTCTTTGGGGCAAAACTAGGAAGGCCACAGTTGAGTGGCTTCATAAAGGTCAAGGCAGACCCAAGGGTGTCACCCTTAAGGCCCTGTGGAAACCACCCCAGTGCAAGCTGACCCTTGCTACGTGGGGAGAGAAGATCCCAAGAGTCATCTATAGTGTGGTCCTGGGATGGCTGCATCAAGAGGCCAGAGTGAGAGACCCCCTCCCTGAGTCTGAGAGCCTCAAGGATTGAGACTTTTAATATGCTCCCTGGGGCTTCTGTCTCTCCACCTTTGTGTTAGGTACCAGCTTGTGAAGGCAACTTTCAGGGGAGCAAGACATGTAGAATCGACAAAGATCCTTGATGTCTTAGGAGTGAGAGCCTAGTGGGGGACACTGGCATGTTGGACGCCAAGTGCTGAGGGCAAGAATGAAGTGGGGGTGGAGAAAGGAGGGGAGAAACCTAGGAGTCCAAGGGGGCAAGCATATGCACCATGAAAGCCTGACTGTTGACAGGTAACCAAGTTGGGGATGGTCTCAGCAGTGTGAAGTTGTTGATCTGAGCAGATTCATCTCAGCTACAGTGGGAAAGCTAGATCTAAGAAGGCTTGGGAGGGATGGGAGCCGTAAGTAAAGGAGGAAGGAAACACAGCCAGAATCCACAAACCGACAGACTTGAATAGACACTTCTCAAAAAGGAGAGATGCATGGCCAAGGAAGAAGCACATGGAAGATGTGGGCTCCAGCGGGAGCTCGTGTGTGTTTTACACCTGCTGCGACAGCATGGTCCAAGGTGTGAACAGCACAGGCCTAGGGGAGGACATATAGAAACCAGAATCCGTGCACTCTTGGTGGAGTGGAAAGAGGCAGAACTGCTGTGGAAAGCGGTAGCGGTCCTTCGAGGGGTCAGATGTGACGCTGCCAGGCAGCCTTGCATTCTCACTAAAAGCACGCACCCCCAAAATCAGAGAAGAGATCAAACATATGTAGTTATCCCGTGGTATCAGCAGAGGGTGGGTTTTAGAGTTACCCTTGGGTGTGAAAATCTGCTGATGCTCTAGCTGGGCATGGTGGCCTATGTCTGTCATTCCAGACCTTGGGAAGCTGATACAAGAGGATTGCAAGGGGTTGAGTATAACCTGGGATACACTACAGTGAGATCTTGACTCAAAAATCCAACCCAAACCAAGACAAACCCTGCACAAGTCCCTTGTTTAAATTGGGGCATTCTTTGCATATATACCCAGCACATACCCTTTTCCAGGTAACCTTTTACCCCCATCCCCATTATAGGGACTATGTAATATGAGGCAGATTCCATGCAAGCAATAATTAAGCTGCATTATTACTTAGGTAGTAATGATGCTCTTGTGTGGGGTCAGCCTAGGCACATTGGGAAATCCCTTGCACCCTCCATGGAGGTGGGACATAGCACAGCTTCCTCTTCTAGGCACATTTTCTCTAATAACACACACACACACACACACACACACACACACACACACAGAGAGAGAGAGAGAGAGAGAGAGAGAGAGAGAGAGAGAGAG
>CAJQZJ010031511.1:7604174-7615362 GCA_907164525.1 Lophiomys imhausi
AGAGAGAGAGAGAGAGAGAGAGAGAGAGAGAGAGAGAGAGAGGAAATCCAGTTCTCAAGTATGTTAGGACACACACAATCTGCTAGTTCACAGATGCCCTCATTGTTCATCAAGGTCCCTAGCAGGAAATAATGAAATGTTCACCTACAGTGAAGAGGATCCTTGGCATCCACAACATTAGTGCCACAGGACAACAAAGAAGAGGGAGCATCATGAGACACCATAAAATTCAAACACAAAGCCAGAGGGAAACAAAGCCAGGCAAGAAGGAAGACACTGAACGTGGCCAGAGTGCACGGTTCTGTTGGCCCTTTCAGTACCTGTTGCTTCATTGGGATGGTTTTCTGAGACAGGGTTTCTCTGTGCAGCTCTAGCTGCCTTGGATTCACTCTGTAGACCAGGCTGGCCTCCAACTCACAGAGATCCGCCTGCCTCTGCCTCCTGATTGCTGGGATTAAAGGCATGTGCCACCACACCCAGCTTTGTTTATTCTTTCTGAGACTTTCTGTACATAGACTCTCCTTAAAGTTGTGATCCTTCTGTCTCAGCCTCTTGAGTGTTGGGATTCTAGGTGTTCACCACCATATCTAGCTAGGACATTTTTGTGTTGTTTTGTTTTTAAAGAAAGATTGTCAGTGATGGGCAGCTAATAGGTGATCTCTTCATAGAGTTATGCGCATAATAAAGTGAAGCAATACACAAACGAATCTCTGTCTCTTTAAAAAAGAGAGTGAGGTGCTCCTAGCTTCAGTACCCTAGGTGGTCGGAAGGTGCTGTTTTGGGAATCTGAACCATAAAGCCTATTTTGGTGTTCAAATTTCCACCACAAATGCAGCCCCCAAAGTACTTAGTTGGGACTTTTTTATGTTTAAAATCATCACAAATGACAATGCCCACGTGACTGGTAGAAGCCAATGTAAATCCATTGATAAATCCATAGATAAATCTAGCCTATGAGACCCCTTTGGTTTGCAGAGCACAGGCTCTGTAAATGTTATCATGGGGACAGTGCTTGGAACTGAGAGGAAATATATAAATTTCATCAGTAAATGGAACTGTAAACTGCTGAGCATCAGAAAAGGTGTTGCTTGCTGAGATCTGCAACCTTCCTAGATTCCTTGAAAGACAGCACAGAGCCCAGAGGGAACCATGCAACTGGCCTTTTCACTAGGAGTAAAATTAAAAAACCACCAGCCCTAATGGGCAAACTCCATCCTCCACCTCAAGGACTGTGACAGACAGGCAGATAAGAGAAACTTCTGGAAAGGATTTTTTTGTTTTTTTTTTTCCTTTCCAAGAACACAGGGTAAGGGAAAGCTTGGACTGGATCAAAATCAGCTTCAGCAAGGAATCCACTTGATGTCTTAAAATACACCAGAGGAGAGAGAACTCTGGGAGGGCAGAGCACTGGCCACAGGGAAGGGATTTAAGCAGTTGTCATCTTCAAATGGCATTGGGAGAAAAAAGGAAAAAGAGGAGGATAAGGGAGGAGGAAGAAGAAGAAAGATGGAAGAAAAAGAAAGAAGAGGAAGGAGGATGAAAGGGAGGAAGAAGAAGAGGGGAAGAGACCTGGTGGTAAAAAGGGAAAGAGGGAAGAGGAAAGAAGGAAACATTCCTGCCAAAGAAGAGAAAAGGAGCCAAAAGAATTAGAGGGTATATGATGCTGGTGCTTACCCAAAGTCTTCTACATGGTTTGGCCTTTGCTGTACTGACAGAAGATGGAGTCATTGAACTCCAAATGCCCTGAAACACTCCAACAGCTCCAACAGTAGGAACAAAATGAACAGGGTAGTGGCTTGAATATGAATGGGCCCCACAGGCTAATATATTTAAATGCTTAGTCATCAGGGAGTGAGAAGGATTAGGAGGCGTGGCCTTGTTGGAGGAAGTGTGTCACTGGGGGTGGGCTTTGTGGTTTCAAAAGCCCATAAGCCAAGCCCAGTGTCAGTCTCTCTCTAGACCTATGGATCAGGATGTAGCTCTCAGCAACTTCTCCAGCACCACACTCACCTGCCACCATGCTCCCTGCCATGATGATAATGGACTCATCCTCTGTAACTATAAGCAAGTCCCTAGTTAAATGTTTTCTTTTTGTGAGAGTTCCCTTGATCATGGTGTCTCTTCACAGAAAAAGAACACTGAGTAAGACAAACAATTCTGTAGTTACTGCAAACACTAGTAGGTATGAGCCAACGAGGTAAAGATGCTCAGAGAGTGATGGCACTCGGAGGAATCCTGGACTCACTTGCTCTACAGTGAGCGAGTGCTTAGAGAGTTGACCCCTTGAACATGGTCAAGAGAGGACAGATCTTCAGTATGACCTGAAAAGGACTGGATGAACCCCAGGAAAGAAATGGCAGGAATAAAACATTGAGTTCAATTAGGCCATTCTAGAACTCAAGGGCTGAGGCACAGAAGGACGAGTTCAAGGCCAGCCTGACAAGACCGGTTTCAAAACAGACAAACAAATAAACAGACATACAGATAGACTTTTGAGCCTGGGAGATTGCTCAGTAGTTTAAAGAGCCTGCTTTGCAAGACCAGAGTTCAAATACCCAGAACCACATGAATGCCAGGTAGGGGTGGCAGCCCATCTGTAATTCCAGCTCTTGGAAGGCAGAGATGGGATACCCAGAGCAAGCTAACCAGACTAGCCATATGAGTGAGCTCTGGTTTCAACTGTGAGACCCTGCCTCAGTGTAAGGAGGAGAGAGATGGAGGAAGACTCATGGTCAACTTCTGACCTGTATTACATACATCAAAAAATCTTGGAGCCAGGCAGTGGTGGCACATGCCTTTAATCCCAGCACTCATGAGACAGAGGCAGGAGGATCTCTGTGAGTCGAGGCCAGCCTGGTTTAAAGAGCGAGTTCCAGGACGGCTAGGGGTACATGGAGAAACTCTGATTCAAAAAATGAAAAAAGAAAAGAAAATCTTGGAAACGGGAAAAAAATTAACTGTTGTCCAAGTGAGGTAAGACTCATCAAATGAACACTTAATGAGGAGCATTTGGGAAAGGCAGGAGAGTGACATGAGGGGGACAGTGGGTTTAGGGAAAAGTCAGGAGCACCAGAGGATGTGCAGTAGAACTAGAGATGGCCATGAAGGAGGAGGTGGAAGAGAAGCAACTTCAGAACAGAGACAAGATGCACCAGGTACTTGGGAAAATTAGTCTGGAGTACTTAATCTAGTAAAAGACCTAGATTTCAAAGGTAGAGAAAAAGAATATCACCCAGGCAACATGACCAAGTAAGTTACAAGGTAAAACCTGGGCCATCAATATGACTCAACAGGTAAAGGTGCTTTGCCACCAAGCCTGAGGAGTTCTAGCCCAGGACTAGGACAGTGAAGGAGAGAAATGACTCCTACAAGTTGTCCTCTGACTTCCACAAAATAAAGTGTAAACATTGTTTTTTAATGAGGTGAACTAGGTGGATCTATAAACTCCACATTGAGAAGATAGAATTCTACTTTCTTCTTGAAGACCTAGGCAACATTCACAAAAGCAGCTTAAGGGATCAGGGAAGGAGATATGACAGCAGAATTTGAATCTGCACACAATGGAAGTACCAGTTGCTAATGGAAACAGGACACCTCCCTGCTGAGGTGAGAATTCTCCATGGAGAAGACTCAGGGAGAGCTCTCTCACTGGTTTCTAGAGTTCCCAGAATAGTGCGGAGCAAAGTCAGCACCCAGGACCTGGGTATGTGAAGTCTGACTGATTGGTAGAACCCAACCTGGGAAGGAGGAACTGGATTAATGACATGGGGAGGGTGAGAAGGTAGGCAGGAAAAGTTTCTACTGGGTACACTAGCAGGCCCAGTGTGGTGGATGAATGATGGGTGGTGTAGACTGAGGATGTTGGATCCAGAGGTGGGATTTTAGAGAGGAGGGATCACCAGCATAAACGAGAACCCTGGTCTAACCTCAGGGATCCAGTGGCATGGGGGAGAAGCCAAGCCCACCTGAGAGGACTGAGGTGGCTGAAGGAGGCTCTTAGAAGAAGAGGAAGGAAGAAGAGAATTAATAGCAGGGCAAGTCAGAGGGGGCCATACTGATGGATGATGAGGCTTTGTGGTTGGCCAGGGTCTCACCAGGAGCACTCTGGAGTTAGCAACAAATGAGGATGGGTTGTGGAGGTTGGGGCAGATGTTTAGTGTGGAATGCTGGCAAGAGGCAAGCCTAAGTTAACCGGGGTGCTGACTCACTTCCTAGACCAAGAATTCCAGGTTTCCTGTGGACTGTGATGGACAGACAGGAGGACAGAAGCTGTGACCCTGGCCTGGGGGAGGACCAGGGTAAGTAATGGGGTCAGTGAGGTGGGTGTGGCAAGTACCTGTCCAGGGGTGTGGAAAAGTCTAGGAAGGCAGCCACCAGCTCCGGGATGTGGTTCCGGGCCAGTAGCGTGATGACATGCAGGGCTCTGTCCTTGGCTTGGGACATTTGGATGGTGCAGAGATGCTGGTAGATGGCCTGGCCCATTTTACCAACCTGTTCAGGGGTAGGGAGTAGTGGGAGGTGTCTGATTGGGGTCCACCCTACTCTGTACACCTCGCCTAAAGCCGACGGAGGCATCACCTAAACCCATGGCATCGGTTGTCTTCTGCTGGGATACCCTTCTCATCCATTAGGGCTCATTTCTCTCTTTCTGCACCTACTGGGCCATTCTGTCCACCTCTGTCTGTATCCTGTTCCCCATCGGACCACAAGCTCTAGAAGTTCTGGTCTGTTTTTCCCTCTGACACCTCATTTCTCTCTGGTCCATAGCTGCACTTAACCAATGTACATTTACCCCATGACCCTGAGGTTGTCATCAGGGCCACCAGGCATCCTTTGAATCACCAATGTATCTACCTATCTATCCATCCACCCACCCTCATCCATCCATCCATCCACCCACCCTCCCATCCATCCATCTACCCACCGCCCTATCCATCCATCCATCCACCCCCATCCATCCATCTATCCACCCCCTCATCTACCCATCCATTCACCCACCCTCCCATCCATCCATCCACCCACCCATCCACCCACCCATCCATCCATCCATCCATCCATCCATCCATCCATCCATCCACCCCCCCATCCACCCATCCATCCACCCACTCTCCCATCCATCCATCCACCCACCCACCCATCCATCCACCCACCCACCCATCCATCCATCCATCTACCTGCCCATATTCATCCATCCATCCATCCGCCCACCTACCCATCCACTAATGGGATTTTCTGCTGCTGGCAGTGGGATCCCAGCCTTGTTTATCATGGCAGAGAAAGCCCCTAGATGCTGCCTCCTGCCTAGTCCCCAACTCTGCCCCTCTCCTCCCTGGCCCTGGGTGGGCCTCAACCCCTCACAGTTGCCAGGTTGTCCCCATGCTCCTGGATGACAAGGATAAGCAAGTCGGCAGCAGCCTGCACCCAGGAATTGCTGGTAGAGCCCAAGCCATCGATGGCTGTCCAGATGAGGTCTGTCAGCTCTGCCATTGCAAGATGACACATGATCTCCTGTGAGAGTAGAAAGCCTGTCACCTTACCACTTCAAACCCCTGGGCCTGCCTCCTTTACTCGTCTCCTTTGTTAGGATCCCTAAATCTCTGGGCATTCATTCCTCCAGACTCTCTATGTGGGCCCAGTACACAATCTCTTCCACACCTCTCTGCCCCAGCTGATGCCTGGGGACAGGAAGGGAGAGTTGATACCCAGCACTGGACAGGCACAGGGTTCTTTTCCCCAATCAATGTTGGCTTGTTCTCAGATGCTGTTGGCCCTGGAAGCTTTGTTCCATCCCCTCCTCTTCCCATCTTGGCCCCAGGCAGAGTAGTGCTGCCCATGGTCAGGTCCTAATCCTCCTTATGAGGGTTGTCATAAAAAAGAACTGGACTTCACAGAGGTGAAGGATCTTCCAGGCCACCTGTCTAACAGTAAGCCCTAGAGAGGTGCCATGAAACAGGGTGGGAAAGTGGGGGCCCAGGATAGTGTGGCACCCAGGACTACTGTCCCATGTAAGGCCTTTTTAACTTCCAGCTATGCACACGGGTGTGTGTGTGTGTGTGTGTGTGTGTGTGTGTGTGTGTGTGTGTAAGGGACACGTGAGGAAATAAATGGAAGGTTGTAGGTCTAAATCTTCCTCCCTAGTGCCCTGGAGAATAGACCTAGGTTAGATCAACACACAGACAGAACCTTCTAGAAAGAATTGGACTATGTTTGTTCAATATAATAGCCTAACCACTCATGCAATTTAGATCCATGATAGACTGAAATCTTTCAACATTTAATTTGTCCTTTGGTAGCCCTATATTCATTTCAGGAGCTCAGGAGCTACATGTGGCCAGAGGCTTCTTTCTTTACAGTACAGTTGTGCACCATGTTTAACCTTACAGAAAGCTCAAGTCAGAATGGTGGTGAAATGCTCAGAATCCAGAGTACTACAGACACTGGAGTGGTAAAAACCCCTGTGGTGTTGAACTTTAATTAGGGCCGTGAGTGAATGTGAGATGGTATGGTGGTGGTGGTGGTAATGGCAAAGGCGATGCTTAAGGGTGATGGTGATCATGACAGTTGTTGGGTGGTGATGATGGAGGTAATGGTAATACAATGGTAGTAGTGATGGTGATGATGACAGAAGGGATAGTGATGATGGTGATGGTACTAGTGTTGATAATGGTGGTGCAAGTGATGGTGATGATAGAGGCATTAGTGGCAACAATGACAGTGGTGATAGTGAATGTTGGTGCTTATGGTGATGGTGGAGGTGTAGGGGTTAGATAAAGTAGATTTAGAAAATATATAGGAGTTTCTGATACTGTCTCTTAATTCGGGGCCTGAAGAGCATTATCAGCATGAAGTCAGCAAAAACAGGAAAGACTCAATAGACTGAAAAACAAGGTTGAAGTCAGGAAAACAGGAAAGACTCAATAGAATTGAAGAAACAAAGTATCTGGCCTGACATTGTTTTCAGCTGCTAAATGGGCGCAGCCCAAATTAAGCTGAAACAGAGTTCCTCCTATTTAAGGACAGTGCATGGAGCCCAGAAGAGAAGAGGCCCCTGATGCTAGAGAGCTCCAAGAGTCCTGCTGAAAAAAGGGCTGGCCATTGATGGCCATCTCTCTCCCTGAAGCAGAAAGAAGCCGGTGAGCAAAGAAAGCCTGAGCAAGACACCAAAAGGCCAAGGACTGGACCCTGTGGCTCAGCTTTTGCCTGGAGGGGTTTGATCTGTCCAAACAGTGGCCTAAAGGAAACGGTGCCTGGCTTTAAGGACTGAGGCAGAGAAGCTGAGTTCCTGATTCAAAAGAAGTAAGTTGGCCTGCAGACGGCTGGGGTCTCCCACAGAGAAGAAAGCATGAAGCCTTATTTAAGGTGAGACTGCAATAACCAACTTACCCTGACGAACCTGCATCTGAGAGATCCAGAAAAAGGACTGCTAAGTGTGTTAAAGAATCTACAACGGCCGGGCGGTGGTGGCGCACGCCTTTAATCCCAACACTTGGGAGGCAGAGGCAGGCGGATCTTTGTGAGTTTGAGGCCAGCCTGGTCTACAAAGCGAGTCCAGGACAGCCAGAGATATTCAGAGAAACCCTGTCTTGAAAAACCAAAAAAAAAAAAAAAAAAAAGAATCTACAACAAAGACTGTGTTCCTGATGACTGAGGACCTGCCCAAGAGATTGTATCATTCTAAAAGGTTATGAAAGTGGTTGTTATGATTATCAATAGGTTTAGTGGATAGGTTAAAGGGGTTGTAGGAATTTATAGGATTAATAGTTAAGAAATTGTTGGTGTTTGTTATAAGTGAATTTAGTAATAAATAAATAAGTGTTAAATAATAATTTAAAAGTTCGGTTACAGTGGAGGTATTGATGATGATGGTGGTGGTAATGATGGTAGGGGTAGTGGTGATAGTGTGATGACAATAATAGCAATGGTGATAATGGAGGAATTACTAATGACAGTGGTGGTGATGATGGTGAGAGTGATAACAGTGGTGGTAAAAGGTGATGATGATGATGATGATGATGAAAGTGTAATGTATTCCGGTACCTCAGGAGGAGTCTGTTATAAAACTTGGACTAGATTTGAGGCCCAGAATATCTCTTCCTTTAGAATTTTCCCAGGTCTCTGTGCTGCAATTAGCAGATCCCCCCATTCTTGCTTCTCCCCTGCTCTTGTGGAGTCTATCTCTGCCTTTTCCCTATTGGTAGACAGAGCAGGCTGTCTTTCTCCAGGCCCAGGACAATATGCTTCCCAGTGGCTCACCTTCCCCTGGTACTTGCTGGGCTGGCAGCCAGTGGAACCCATCCTCTCTTGCCTTGCCTCTGCCACCAGCCAAGGTTCTCTGGTGCAAACTATGGCTAAGCAAGATTTTCTTGATTATAGACAAGCCCATTGAGGCCCAATATTGTCCCCAAGGGCTCAGAGTTTCTGTACTAAACTTCTAAGGCGCTCCAGTGCTCGGACAGCTTGCTGCATCTTCTGAGTTTTAGAGACCTTGAGATCAGACCAAATTTTGCTTGGGTACTCACTAGCCATGTACCCCACTTTTCCACACTCTGTTTGGGTAGCATGTCATGGGTGCTTACTGAAAGCCAGTTCAACTACCAGGCCCCAAATGGACTCTGTTGAGAAGTGGAAGACTTGGGTCTGACAAGGATGGACAAGTATGCCAAGCACAGGGACCATTCAACCCTACCATAGCAAGCAAGAGCTCACACCTCACAGACTTCCTGAACTCACAAGTCTCACGGTGCTTAAGCATGGGTCCTCCAGCTAAGGCCTGTCTCTAGCTCATAGCCTCAGATTGCAGCTTCTGAGGATAACACAATTCAAACCCTGGTGTGAAAAGGGGAGGCGAATTGTAAAAGAGAAAACAGTCTAGAAAAGGTTGGAAAATGTAAGAAAGGGATCTGAGAAAACCTTTAAGGCTCCCCTACAAGGTCCACATGGTCTAGTGTGGGCTGGTGTCCCTCCAACCTGCCTGGCCCCCCTCTAACAGCTTAGAAAAGAATGCATTTGTCACCAGCCACAGATGAGGCAGTCTGCTCTGGCTATGCACCCACCCAACTGGAAAGACTCTAAAGGTTTTGACCTTGATAGCTTGGTTTCTGCCCATGGAAAAGATGCTGTCATTTTTGGATGTCATCTCCTGGGATATCAGAAGAGTGCTCCTCTGGTCTCCACTGCTCCAGAGGGCAGCTCCAACTGCATGAGCCCTGGGAAGTTCCTGAGGGGTCTCCCTCTCCACCTCTGGAGATTCTCCTGCAGGTCAGGGCAGGCAGGGGTATGGGCAGGGCAGAGCAGGCTGGGGTTTATGGGAGAGGGCAGGGCTCCAGCTGTGTCCATTAGTAACTGGTATCAGGCCTGAGTGTATATGGGGGTTGTGGTACTAGAAGGTTGAAGTCAAGGCTGGGCTAAGGGTTGACTTGAGGGGAAAGGCAGAGTTCAGGGACGCTGGTATGAGTTCACCCAGGCTGAGGTGGGGAGGGGTCAGGTGTGCTGTGCTGCTGAAAACACTTAACCTTTCTGGTGCATCAGAAGCTGATAGAGATGGCCCATAGCTTCCAGACTGAAGCACTGGATGGTCCTGTCAGAGTCCTGGCACAGGATCCCCAGCATGGCCACCAGCTGCCCGATCCTTCTGAAGATCTCCTTGGTCTACGTGGAGAGCATGACATTTATGGTGGGTCTACCTCCGGCACCCTGCTGCCTACTCATGTATCCCAGAATGGCTTCCAGGAGAGCATCTATTGAATTGTGCCACAGGGTTTGGGTTAGGCAAAATAGAAGGACTTGACTCCAAAACTTGGTAATCAAAAGAAAAGAATGGGGTGTGATATAAACCAAACTTAAAAACAAATGCAGAAAACTCTCAGATGAATGGAGTGTCATGGTCTTAGGATAGGATCCAACTGTGAACATATACATTCTTTTTTTGTTTTGTTTTGTTTTTGTTTTTGGTTTTTCGAGACAGGGTTTCTCTGTGTAACAGCTCTGGCTGTCCTGGACTCATTTTGTAGACCAGGCTGGCCTCGAACTCACAGAGATCCACCTGCCTCTGCCTCCCAAGTGCTGGAATTAAAGGTGTGCGCCACCCCACCCCCCACTATCTAAATTCTTATTCTGATCTCAGCTCTGGAGCCAATAAAACTATTTACAAAATAAGAAGCCACTCCATGGACCATAGTCACATAAAAACAAAACAAAACAAAAAACCAACTTACTGCAGGACAGTGGTGGCACACGCCTTTAATTCTAGCACTCTGGAGGCAGAGGCAGATGGATCTCTGGGTTCTAGGACAACCTGGTCTACAGAGTGAGTTTCAGGATAGCCAGGGCTACACAGAGAAACCTTGTCTAAGGTTTATCTTTCTTTTATGTGTATGTATATTTGTATGCCACGTGCCTGACTGGTGGTGGTGGTGGTGGTGGTGGTGTGCCTGATCCCATGGGACTGGAGTTATGGAGAAGCCTGCATGTGGATGCTGGGAACTGAACCCAGGTCCTCTGCAAGAGCATCAGTGCTTTTGACTTCCAGAGCCATTTCTGGAGACCCCATAGTTATGTCTGATCGCATTAAAATGTGATTTATTTTCATTATGGAGCTTTTTTCTCTCAATTCCAGAAAATCAAATTTTAAAAAGTTATTTACTCTATTAAAAATAAAAGAACCATCTCCATGAATTTAAAGTTCTATATCTAACTCAGCTTTCATACTAACTTGCCTCATAATTTTAAAAATATCTTCTTAGATCCAGAACACCCTCTTGATTCCTAAACAACTCAAAATTTAACTATGAGACTCTAGGTATCTATTCTTCAACCACCTCAGAGACCTGAGAGGGATAAATATATCTGATTATATAGGAAGTGCAGGGCCTGCAGCTTCCAAAACTAAAAAATGACATACCAGTGGCTGCCTGGACAGTTCCCATTTTCTCTCCATACATTACAGCATCAATCTTGAAAAACAGTATGACCTGTGACAACAGTCTCATCTAACTCTGATACTTCTTAAGAAAGGTGTTCACACACCACCTATGGCCCAACATGGGACAATTCCTGGGCTTTCTGTGCCCTGGCTTGTTTCTTACTTCTGAGGAGGGGGAAAGTCCTAGAGGGTTCCTATCTGCTCCCAACAGAGCTGTTGCCTAGAACCCCCAGTCTTGCATGTCCAGGGCCCAATCAGCACTTCCTG
>CAJQZJ010031511.1:7620362-7675381 GCA_907164525.1 Lophiomys imhausi
GGAGTTGGGGAGGTGGGGAGCTGGGGAGGTGAGGAGTTGGGGAGGTGGGGAGCTGGGGAGGTGGTGCTTACATTTAGGCAATGTTTATAGTTGAGAAATTTCAAGAGTGTTGTGCATCTGTGCACAGCCCGTTGCCGTTCATGAGTCTTTAATGACATCAGCCAGACGTACAGGTGCTGCAGGGTGAAGGCAGTCAGGTGCTTTGCCAGACCACCAGAAATATGTGTCCCTGCCCGCCCCTCAGCCAGGCTTCTCAGTTCTCACCACTTCCGGTTCAGCTTTTCGTGTTCACTTGTCAGTCTGCTGGCTCCTAGAGCCACCCTTCAGGACTGCTGGCTTCCCAGTCCCTTTCCCATAAGCTCTCAGCCTGCTGTGTGCCAGGTGGTCCTTTCTAGAACCTTTTGCCATGCACACAAACAAGGATGTAGCTGCCTCTGGTGGACAGTGGGCACTGATTTCAAACCACTGCATGGCTGAGGAGCTGGTCAGCTGATCTAGACACAGGGTAGTTGGAGACAGAGTGGCCTAGGAGTGGTGGGGAAACCATTGTGACTCCCGCTGGTTGAAGCCATTGCTGGTTGGGTACATCCCTAGAGTGGCATGCTACCTTGTTGCTTGGGGGTTCCATTTCCTGTGTTCTCTCTCTCTCCTGCCTTCCACCTGTGCACCCCAGGGCTGGGAGCTCCAGCTTCTCTTGGCTTCTTCATGAGGCCCTGCTCCTGCTGGGCTGAGCCTGACCTTAACTGCTTACCCTCCAGGTTGCAGTGGGGCAGAGTTACCTCTACTCTGACCTACTGAACTTGATCCTGCTTCTCCCTGGGCCCAGACTACCCTTGTGGGTCCTTCTCTTCTCAGCGATAATTTTCATTCAGGCTTCCTCAGTGAACTTCCATGGGTCCTGACCTCTGGCCTGAATGGAGCTGGTCTGTCCTCTGGGCCTAGGCCCAGCTCCTAGGTCTTTTCTATCGCTGAGTGGCCTCCCTGTCATGCACTCCTAGTGGGCAGATGAGGTGGTTTGTGGGATCCATGTCCTTGAGGGATACTGTGGCATGGGCACGAGTGTAGAGGAAGCAACTTTCTCAGCAAATCCGTTCCTGGCCAGGCTGACTGATGCTTCCTTGTACCCTCCAGGTGCTCCAAACCTCTAGATATGGGAAGCCTACTGGTCAGGTCTTGTTTCCTGTGGAGTGTCCTCTTTGGGACTCTCAGGTATGAAGAATACCCCTTGCCCTGTCCTCCAACTGCCAGAAGCCCTCACCGACAGCAGGAAGTGCAGCTCATTGGCTGTGGGGTTCTGCAACAGGAAGCTCTGCAGCATGTGGTCCAACGCCTCCATGGTCTGGCTGTACAGTCCCTGTGGAAGAGACAAGGTCAACCCGGCCCTGTGGGGATGAGGCCTAAGACTGCTACAGTGGCCAGTGGCACCCACTTTCTGCATGGGTCCAAGTCAAGGCTCCCACAACTGACAGAGCTCATTACTGTATTTGCAAGGGGGCTTACCACAAAAAATATTGGCTAGATGTTTTTGGCTAGATATTTTGGATATTGGCTAGAAATGTCTTAGGAACCCACCCAAGGGTGCGGGGAAATTCAGTCCCAGCGGGGTTGTCTCCACAGACAGGTGACCAGAGCTGCCTTGCCCCAGGACCCCAGGGTAAAAGGGATGTAATTACTGAAAGTAATTTCTCTGTGTTTTTTCATCCTGAAGGCCTTAGCAAATTTTAATTTCATTGTTTATGTAGTGTGTATATGTACATTTGTGTGCGCATGCATGCTGCACCATGTGTGTGGAAATCGGAGGACAGCGTTCAGGATCTTGTTCTCTTACTATGGATTCTGGGATCAAACTCAGGTCACTGGGCTTGAAGGGCAAGTGATTTCATTGGTCCTCCTAAAAGTTTTAAAAGGGGCCTGGATATACACCATTCCCTGGCCCTGCAAAAGATGCAGTTGATGCGATTTCTGGGGTTCATGTAAGGGCCCTCGAGAATGTTTGCTGCTGGCATGTTCAGGGAAAGGGGAGTCACAGTGTTTGTCCACTCAGGCACAGCCTGGACACAGCTCCCTGGATCTATAATACAAGTAGGGCCCTCGGGTAGAGTTCAGATTTTGGCATCCTCACTGTCGACTTTATTCTTCTGAGCTGTGCACCCCTTGTCCCCAAGTCACTGTGGGAAGGCGAGAAGGGTCCACAGCCGGCCTGGTGCCGGTGGAACTCCCTTTACACAAAGCTGTCCCGCCCTGCCCTTTGCTACTTGACAGGTAGGGCTGGGACTATGTCTGGCAGTCTCATCGCCCTCTGGCGGTAGTCATGTGATATGGCAGGCATCTTTTGTGCAGAACCCGCTAAGCTAATGTTAAATGGGGTGGACGAGGCAAGACCTGAAAAGTAGTGGCCCAGGCAGGCAGGTGTGGAGAAATGGAGCCCACCCTGCAGGGATGGGGAGTCCCTAAGTCGCCTTGGTGTGACAGGACCATTCCCTGAAACATCAAGGAACTCATCCCTTTGAGAGAGCCATCTCATCTCTTCTGTGAATTCCTTGGGTTGACATGGGGCTTGGAGGGAGGGAAACACAGTGGACTCTGCATCTTCTACATGGGATGGGTCAGCAAGGAGACCGTGAATGCCATTATGAACAGGGTTCCTGACCAGGCACACACCAGGTAAGCTACCTACCTTAATATTCATGGCCCAAATGATGATCATGGACCATGTCCCAGGCTGCCAAATGGAGACCTTAGAGCCTTTAGGCAACTACCCGGGGTGACCACCATGCCTGTGGAGTGGCCATCCCATGCTCCCCACCCTGCTACACACAGCAGACTGAGCCTGGTGTCCTGCCCAAGAGTCCCCTGGGCTTAAGTGCAGGCTGCACCTGGATGTTGGGTGCTTCCTGGAAGAGGCAGGTGTGTTTCTCCAGGACATCCAGCAGAAGCAGGGTAAAGATGCTGCAGAAGCAGGTGGAGAGGAGCCGGGACTTCCTGTCCAAATCCATGGGTGGCTTCAGCTCACTGTCGGGGAGGGTTAAGGATCCTGAGGGTCTGGGACTGTGAGGGCAGTGGTCAAGGCCCAGGGATCCCCTTGGATCTGTTTCTGACAATGCAGGCCCCACAATCCTTTGCTTCTTACAGGGGTTCATGCACACATCCACCTCCCCAGCTATCTACTTGTCTATCAACTCAAAGCGCACGCTAGCTAGGCCTTTGAAGGTGCTATTCCTGCAGGGCTCACTGATTCATCCATGCAGGACTTTGCTTAAGTCAGCCTCTGCACTCTAGCAAGTGTACCAGGCTTATAGGAACAATGAGTCTATACTCTACCAGCTGCCAATCAGCTTCCTTGACCCAGTGCTAGGGCTGCTATACTTCTCTGCCCCATGAAGATGTTACATCCTTCCCTATCTCACTTCCTGTTTCAGCTTCTTTCAGTGCCTTTCCCAGCTCTATGTGTTGTATCTGTCCCATCTCTAGGGGCATGTTTGGAGGACAGGGGCGTTCCCTTCTGGTTTCCAGCTGCATCCCCAGAGACCAGACAGTGCCTACCACCTAGCTCCACCTGCCACCAGGCCAAGGGCCATGTGGACTGACTGCTATGATTTGAGAGCAGGCAGCTCTCAGGCTCTTGGTCTAACCTCCTCCCCGATCTGTGGGCAGAGAGATAAACTGGGTCCTGCATCCCTGGCTCTGGGGCCCCTGAACTCTCTGGATCCAGCTTCATCCCTTCTCCCTGGGGCTAGGCTGGGTCTAGATGAGGCTTCCCTTTGGCCTCCTTCTACATTCTTCCCTGCTTGAGTACTCAGGGGAGAGAGTCAGCTTACTTTGCGGAGTGACTGTGCTCAGGGTACACGGTTCAGATCCTTCACCACCCTGTGTGACCTGTGTGACCCGCAGCGGCTCAGCTCCAAGCTCTCTACCCAGCAGAACCTTGAGGCCTGACTTCCCTCCACCTTGTCCTGCTTGCAGCCCGGACAGAGAGCTGGTTTTTGGACTGAGGGAGTCCTCACAGACTGTTGCCTACCAGAAACTCGAGACAACGTGGATGGCCTGCTGGCGGATGCTGGTGAGTAGTGTGTCTTGCGGCTCTTTCTCCATCAGTGTCTGTAAGTCCAAGGGAGAAGGTACAGGGTCAGGCCTAGCTCACCCCACCTCTGACACCAAGTCTTGTCCCCACCTCATGCAATCTGGGTGATGCTGCCGCCTGTCTTTTATTCCCACCTGGCAGTGAGGACTGGTCTGCCCTCAGAGAGCCAGCATGGGCTCTGGAGTGACAGGCCAGGTCTGAGTCCTGGGTACCTCAGCCTAGCTGCCTGTCTCTGGACTCGCTAGCTCCAGGTTGCTCTGACTCTTGCTTCCTTAGAAATTATTCCACTTTGCTCTTGGGTCCCAGGCACGGGACAGGAGCCACCCTGACTTGATCCTTTGTTCCTGACATTACTGCCTGGTTTCTTGTGCATTTCCCACCATCCCAAAGAATCTGTCTAGGAAACCAAAATCCAAAGTGATTGGTCTGGGACCCAAGCAAAGAAAGCGTGCAGAATAAAGTGTGCTGGCCTTTCTGGGCCTCAGTGGCACTGCCTGCAATGTGGGCATACCTGGTCTGCTCACACCCCCAGCAAGACCTAAGTAACCTGGGGGACATGGAGTATTTCCAGATGGGGCTGGGATAGTCCTGTCCTTCCCTAGGTCTGAGAGAGGGAACTCTGCCTAGGAGGACAGTTCTGAGGAGGGGGCTACCTTATGCTCAGGGTCTGGTACCCACCATCACACACTCAATGAGCTCGCCGATCTGGGAGAACTCGTAGCTGTGGGCACCCTCACTCCGGCTGATGGCCCCCACCAGCATCGTGACAGCCATAAGGAAGCTTTGTTTCAGGGTCTCGTCCTGTGTAGGTTAGACCCCCAGGGCACACATCAGGCTGAGAGCCCAGGAGTTTGTGGGAGAGAGAAAGAAGCAAGGCCAAGGCCACCATCTCCAGGAGCAGTTGGGTCAGAGTGAGAGGGGTGTGGCCGAGACCACTTGGCTGGGAGCTCATGGGTGGGGTTTTCCTTAGGAAGGGGTACATGTTCTTGTTTTAAACGTGTGAATTCTGTGAGCCTGGTTAAAATGTGAGGACAGGGGTCTGTGAGGGCTTCTAGGGTGTGGTGGCTGCATCCTTGAGGGCTAAGACTTATTGCTGGCCCAGGTTATGGTGCTCTTTAGAGACAGGCATCTACCCCTCCCCAAGTGAAAATACAGTATTTGCTTTGTAAGAAGGGTATGGGATCCTCATTAAAGAGAACTTTCCAGGGATAATGAAGGCATCAGGGCAATGCACAAGAGGCTAGACCTGGTTTTTGTTGTTTGTTTTTGATTCCAGAAGGGGAGGGCAGTGGGGGAATTGAGCACCGGACAAAGATGGCCCTAGGCCTCTCTGACTCTACAATTGGAGCATGGCAGAGCTGGAGTCCTGGATCCATCCTAGGGGAGGTGGAGGACTGGGGCAGGGTGGGAGGAATGGTGAGCAAGGTGACCTGTACCCAGGAGCTGAAGCGGAAGTAGAAGATCATCCTGGACAAGATGTTGTCCATCCATGGCAAGATGTGGTTCTTGGCCTTGGCTGCCATCTGGCCATAGCAGAGGAGTATGGTGCTGCTAGCCCACTTCCACCGAAGGTCCTCTAAGATCTGGCTGTGGGGCTGGGTAGGAGTGGATTTGATGTCAGGCTTTGCCCACAGTCTACTTGGGGAGTAGTGAGAGGGGGTACCCTGCTTCCAGCAAGGTGTGGGGAGGTGTCTAGAGGGTCTTTGTTCACAAAAATGAGAATAGCAGAAGTGGAATTGGAGTTTTAGGGAGTTGGGCTGATTATCCTAGGACACCAAGGGCTACATACAGGGTACTTAACTCTATTGGAACTGAAAGAGTTGGGGCCTCTGCTATAATAGCCCTTTGCCAAGCCCTCCTTTTTCTTAATGGATGAGACAGACAGAGCCAGTTACATCATCCACTGGGGGTGGGGGGGATCCGGAAAGATCATGCTCCAGACAGACAGTAATAGGCAAAGTGAAATTTCCTGCTTGGGTGTGGCCCAGAGTCACCTCCCCTCTCAGATGTCACCAGGGTACATGGTAATATTATGTAACAGTGCCAGGTCCCCACTGAGAGTCTGAGGCATGCACTTCAATTCTGCCGCTTGCCAGATGTGAAGACCCTTGGAGACCATAGGCCTTCTCTAGGTTTGGGGGTTAACCTTGAGCAGGCCTGCAAGAGCATTGAGAGGCCTCCCCAGCCAAGGAATCACCATGGAGAGGCCCCCAGGCATTGTTTGCCGGGGCGGAATCATGTAGGATGCAGTAAGGTGGTACAGGAGTGGAGCCTGCTCCAGTGTTCACAGCACTTCTCCAGCCATGTGTCTCACTTTTCAGATAAATCCTTGCCTCAGTCACAACCATAATTCTCCAGTGGTTGTTATGCTTCCCTTTATGCAGTGTGGGATTTGATGTCCCCCCTCCACTACTCCACCCCCTGCCCTGTATTCCCACGAGCCCTGAGTTGATACCTTCAGGGAAAGGTTCTGTAGGCTCCACTTGATGGGTGTGCTTCGCCCAAACTGTTCTAGGACGGCCCAACCATCATCCAAGTGGCATACTGCAGCCAGCCCCACTGTGAGAGCAATGCCCTATGGGCAGAGTCCCCTGAGTCTGTGACCTGGGTCTCAATGCTTCTCCAATCCACCAGCAGGGAGGCAGGAACTCACACACTTTAGGACTCGTAGCTCAGAGCTGAGACACCCATGAGGTGTCTCTTGCGTGGAGTCTGGTGGGTAGAGTTGGGGAGGAAAGAAGTCGAGAGGGAGCCTTTGGGGTTGGTTGTCTGTCATGGCAGCTCTGAGCAGACATACTCAGGAGTAGCAATGAAGATATGAGAAGAGAGATGACATTATGGCTTGGGTTTTGACTGACCAGTGTTCATGCAGTGATCAGGGCTCATGAGGGACATGACCAGGACCAGGGCTTAGTACAAGGCAAGGGTCAGGCCTCAGAGTGTGAACAGCACCAGTTCTCAGTGTGTGAGCAGGATCAGGACTCAGCATGTAGCCAGGACGAGAGCTCAGGTTATGGCTGGAATGAGAACCAGTGTATGGGAATTATAAGACCCCAGTATGTAACCAGGATTGGGACTCAGTATGTGACCAGACTCAATGTATGACCAGAGTCAAGACTTAGTGTGTGACAGGAGTGTGTGTGTGTGTGTGTGTGTGTGTGTGTGTGTGTGTGTGTGTGTGTGAGACCTTTAGGGCTCACTATGGGAGTATGATTAACAATCAGTGTGTAGTGATCAGGGTTCATTGTGAAGCCAGGTAGAGGGCTCATTTTGTGACTAGAGACAAAGCTGAATACAAACAGGGTCAGGGCTCAGTGTACGAAAGGATCAAGGTTCAGTGTGTGATGAGGATCAGGGCTCTGGGTGATGGGATCAGGGATTGGTAGATGACCAGCACAATTCAGTTTATGAACAGGATCAGGGCTCAGTATATGATCATGGACAAATCTGTGATGTGGGTAAAAGGCAATTCGGTGACCAAATGAGACTGGGTCCTCACCTCCTTCTGCTTGGGCCACTGGTGAGACATTTCCAAGAGGGTTTTGATGTGCGTCCTTATGGTGGTGCTGTTCTCCTCAGCTTGAAGGATTAGCCCATAGTAGGTGAACAGGAAGGCCTGGTGGGGTTCAACATCCTGTCCTGAGTGGGACCCACCTGATCTTAGCTCTTATGACCAACTTCCCTGGGTTCCCTCACCCTGAAGCCACCCTTCCCATCTTGCTCCAGGATGGCCTAAACTCCAGCCTGTGGTGAGGAAGGGAGACAGTTCTAGTCCAACTTCCCAGGCCTAGTTCCTGCTCCCTTTGGGCCCACCAATTTTGTTCAAGGGCCCTTTGACACAGCCCATGAGTCTGTGTGGTGAACAGGCTGGGGCCCTTGGGGGCAGTGGGGCCTACCTTCTCTGGCGTGTGCTCTTGCTGCATCCGGCTAGATTTGGTGAGGGTCCACAGCAATTCCTTGGACCACACATCTGAGTTCAGGAATGGCACCGACTTGCTGGCCATCTGTGAGTAGGTGGGTGAGCCAGGCTGGAGTCACTTTCTCCCAGCCTGAGAGCCCTGGCTCCATTATCCCCCGCCTCTCCCTCTTCTAGGTTTCCAGGACTCAGCATTTTTACTTGTTGGATGGATCTCAGAGCTGGAGAACACATTTTTCAAGGTACCCCAGATGTGTTCAGGATATCCACAAGCCTGGGAGGCTGTAGGGTTGCATCCAGCCACATTCTCAGCATGAGCTGAAGGCTCAGCCCAGTCATGTTCAGTGTCAGTGAAAGCGGCCCTGAGATGGGGGTGGGGAGGGGGCACCACAGGCAGGGCTCAGCATGTTTCCCAGTGTGTTTCCAGTGCCTGGCAGCCTGTGGTGGTGCTCCACTGTTTCTTAATGAAATGAGTATCAAGTGAATGTATGCAATGGCCTTACTAAATACAGGATTCTGGAAGTTTGCACCTTAGCTCAATAGGATGGCTGAAATGATGGCTATGAGATCTTCATTTCCAGTTTTCCAAGATGCCACAAGTTAACAAACCTTTAAGTTTTTGTTCCCAACATTCTTCTCGTGTTAGGGACACCCCTCTTAACACTCAAGTCTTAGAAAACAGAGATAAATGTTCAAAGAAGTGTGTTTAAAAATATAAATCAAATTGAAAGATACAGTTGAGAATAAGATACCCCCTTTTTCTCTCTTTTGGAATGGCAATGTATATTCTGTGCCATCGCATGTTGGAAGTATGTGATTTGCTTTTTTGATTTTACAGGTTATGATTCAGAGATTACCTTGAGTCCTGATAGAGACTTTGATCTTTGGACTTTTCAACAGTGTTGACACTGTGAAAAGATGTGAAGACTTTTGGGGTTGGATTAAATGCATTTTGTATTATGATATGGCTACAAGTCTGTGGGGACCAGAAATGGAATGTGGTGGTTTGAATGATAATGGTCCCCACAGGCTCATAGATTTGAATGCTTGGTCCCTAGTTGGTGGAACTATTTAGGAAGGATTAGGAGGTGTGGCTTTTTTGGAGGAGGTGTGTCTCCACGGGGGGTGGACTTTGATGGTTCAAAAGCCCACAACAGCATTCCAGATTGTTATCTCCCAGTCTCCTGTTTGTGGACCAGACGTAAGCTGCAACCTACTGCTCCAGAGCCATGCCTGCCTGCCTCCTGCCACGTGCCCCGCCGCAATGGTCGTGGACCTTCTGAAATGGCAAGCAAGCCCCTAGTTCCATGCTTTCTTTCATAGTTTGTCTTGGTCATACTGTCCCTTTGCAACAGTAGAAAAGTAACTACGATAATCCATTTGAAAGTGACGAAAGAGAACATACGATGGAAATAGCATAAGCTCAGCCTGGCTGATATTTAAGAAGCAGAAACTAGAGGCTGAGGCAATGGCTAAGGGAGATCGCAGGGCAAGCTTGAGGACCTGAGTTTGAAGCACCCACATTAAAAAAAAAAACCAAAAAACCTAACCCAACCCAATCCAAACCAAACCACCACCACCAAACAAACAAATCAGGCATTGTGGCATGTGTGTGTGTAATGGTAGCACTGGAAAGTGAAATCGGGTGGATTCTGGGGGCTTGCTACTCGGCCAGCCTGGACAAAATGGTGAGTTTCAGGTGCAGCTGGAGACCCTCAAGTCAGTAAGGAAGAAAGACATACACCTGATGCTCAGAGGGGTGTGCACACAGACACACCAATGTAATGCTCCACCGTCTACCCCAAATAAATAGATGATGAATATTAAAAAAAGAAAAGGAAATTAAAGTAATACATAACTTGGGCCAAGTTATGTATTAACTGCATAATGACAGGATACATGATGTCATTTCCATCCACTGGGGACCATAGACAATGTCCCATTAAGTTAAAATGGAGCCAGGAGATTCCTGGTGCAGCTGTCGTAGTGTCTTCACTCATGTGTTTTTTGTTTTTTTGTTTTTGTGGTGGTGTGGTGACGCTGGTGGGAGCAGACTTATGTGCCACCAGTCCCGTCCAAGCAGACACACACAATTATGGTGTGGTGTGTACTCCTTGACCATGATAAATGACTGTTTTGCTGGCTTATGCATCCATTCCTTTGATCATTATTTGCATATGCTTCCTGAATATATATATTTAAAAAAGGCCTCAATGTACAACAGTGTCAGCAGGCAGCAGCCCCATACAGTTTGTGAGTTCTGCCCCTTACTTTCATCAAGGCCTTGTTTCCACAGCACTGAAAATGCCCAACAGATCTGTAACCAAAGAAGTGTTCTTTGGTGGCAGGGTGATTGAATTGATAGCTTTGTGTATGTGTGAAAGTTTTGGCATCGGCAGTTGAAGAACAATATCGACATCAGTTAAAACCCAAAATATATTTGTCTAAGCAGCTAAACTTTTAGAGATTTCTCCTAAAGAAGTCCTAAATTAGAGATACTGTGAATCTGATAGGGAGTGTTTTGCAGGGCAGAAACCGTTGTAGAGCGCCCCTGTAGGTAGGAATGTTTGCGTCAGCCCTAGTCTCATTCTTCCATCCCTGAGATGGAAATTGCTCTCCACAGATGGCAGAGCTGATAAAAAGCTTGTTTCTCTGTACTGGATCCTGCTCTTGGTCCTCTCTCTGAATTCTAGGACACAGAACAGATGTCAGGTTGATCCCAGAGTACTGTGGCTCCTGGGAAGCCCCCAGGTTACCCAGAAACGAGTAGATGTGTGCGTGTGTTCTTCTCTTCTTGCTCGTTCCCTTCCGTCTGCTCACTGTGCTATGTTACCTGAGCCTCTTGCCTGACCTGGGTTGATGTGGTGTGGACTGTAGGACTTGTGTGTGCCTGAGTGTCTCTGCAGCAGGGACGTTGTTAGTGCTTCTCTCTGTGTGCGTGCTGGACACTCTGTTCAGAGCATTCGGGAATGTATAGGGCAGGCACCATTTCACTTAGAAAACCTAAGTGTTTGAAACGTCGAATCCTATCGATTTCCAATATATATATATTGTATTATATAATAATATATGTGTAATATATATTATATATGTATAATATATATGTTATGATATATAGTATATGTATGTATATAGGATATATACAGCACACACACACAGACACACACACACACACACACACACACACACACACACACACTCTAGCACATATATATGGGTCACAGAGATGGCTTAGTGATTAAGAGCACTGGCTGCTCTTCTACAGGACCTGAGTTCAGTTCCCAGCACCCACACGATGGTTTACAACCATTGGTAACTCCAGTTCCAGGGGATCCATTGCCCTTTTCTGCAGGTACTGCACATACGTGGTGCACAGAAATACATGAAGGTAGAACACCCACACACATAAAATAAAAATAAATTAAAAATACATTTAATTACATAATAATAATTATCATCATCATCATCTCTCTCTCTCTCTGTGTGTGTGTGTGTGCACATGCACGCGTGCATGTGTTATGACACGTGTGTGGTCAGATGACAACTTGAGGGACTCAGTTCTCTCCTTCATGTGGGTCCTAAAAGTTGAACCCAGGTTATCACGATTGGTGTAAGCATCTCTACTCATGGAGCTTTCTCATCATTAAAAACATTCAGGCCTAGTTAACTTACAGTGAAATTCACAGTGCAGGGTGAAAGAGATTTGCACACACATCAGGACGGTGAGATTCACAACCCTTCCAGCCTCTGCCATCTGCACAGAGCTCCTGAGACTCGCCTCCCCTGCGACCCTTTCTGATTATAAACTAGTATCAACTTTTCTGGAATTATATGCATTTAGAGTTCTTTAGTGTGTGCTTTTGTGTGTCTGATGCTTTTTTTTTTCTGCTCAGTGAGTATTTCTGAGATCCATCCATGCTGCTGCCTGCATCAACCTTCATTTTTTTTTTTAATTTTGGAATTTGGTTGTTTTTAATTGGTTCAGGAGGCTTCCCTTTGTCTGGCTTCCTAAGGTGGACACTGGGTCATGAGTTCAGATGTCAACTGCTCTGCCAGCCTTTTGTGTTTCCAGTTTGAGACTAGAGTAAAGATGACTGCTGTGCACTTTTTGTAGGAGTGTGCAGGGTCTACAGAACTCCCCGGGACTCCTCCAGGTAGTTTTCTTTGCTGGTAGTAAAATTCAGGGGAAAAACCTAAACAAGCCAGCTGCTGTCCTGAGTAGACCCTCCAGCCTCACCTGCTCTTAGTCACTATCAACTGACTCTGGTGATAACTAGGGCCTTATGATGATGTGTGATCCTGTCGCCTCTCCCCAGGCTGGGAGGTGGACTTCAGGCCTGCTTCCTTGTATCCACTTACTAGGCAGCTAATTAACAAATTCTTTACTCTTGCAACCTTGTTGTTCAGTGACTGGTGTGCTCTTTGTACAGATGGCAAAATGGGCTTGGCTTGGAACAGGAAGATTTCACATTGTTATTTTCATTTCTTTAATAGACATAGGACTACTGAGACCTTCTACTTCCTGTTTCAGTTCTGATAATCTGCGTTTTGGAGGGAATCCTTTAATACCTAAGGTGTTTGTGCAGTTGTTAATTATTCTGTGCTGAAAGTGACATTTTCCCTATTAATCAGTATAGTGATATTTTTTGATGAACTTGTTTCCCTTTCTTTGTACTTGCTGTGTAGACCAGGTGGCCTCAAATTTAGGCCACTCCTGCCTCTGCATTCTGAGTACCTTTTTCCTTCCTTCTGTTTATTTTAGGTTTAGTTTGTTTTCCCTCAGTAGCTTCTAACAATGATATTTTATCCCCTTACTAATATAAAAAGCTCTTTCTGCCTCACGATATTCAAACATGTTTTCACTAACATTCACTTAAAAATATTTTCTAATTTTCCTTCAGAGTCTTTCCCCTACATTTTACTGCGAAGTGAGTTGTTTAATCTCCAACCATTTGGAATGTTTTCAGATGTATTTTAACATTGACCTCTAGTTTAAGTTTCAGTCATTGAAGTCTTCTGTTTGGGTTCAGTCCCTTTAAATTTATTGGATGTTGTTATAGTCAGTGTGTGATGGAGAGAGGCAAGCCCAATTTGTAGTATTGAGGATCGCCAATCAGATGAATGTGGCTAGTGGTGTATTTGTTCTTCCAGTCCTCAGTGGCTTACTTCTTGCCGTTCTGTTTCATCTCTCCAACCCACTCCTGCCTCTCTGTCTCCCACAGTGCTGACAACCAACACTGAGCAGGGCCCCTTGTGTTCCACGCTGGACAAGACCTTTACAATCACCTCTAACCCCATTTCACAGAGGAGCAAACTAAGCAACAGAGAGGCAAAGGAAGTCAGCCCAGGCCACAGTTGTGAGTAGTTGATCTTGGCCTCGAACCCGGTACAAGCCCCTCACTCAGGAGAGGGTCAGAGATGGGTCTGCCCTGGCACTGCTTCTGGGTTGTCATATCTTCAGGCCACTCCAGCCTGTCTCCATTCTTCCCAACTCTGACCCCTATGTCTTTTCTAGTCCTCCAAGTGTGAATGGCATGGGCTTGTCTGTGTTGAGCATCTACTCTGTGCCAAGAATCTAGAGACCAAAATTCAAATCTGGCTCCCCTAGTGACTTTAGTCAAGTCACCTCTTGTCCCTATGCTGTGTGCTTCTCTGTCTACCCACTGCCATCCCCATTTTCCCTCCCTTCTTCCCACTCCTTCATTCTCCCCTTCCTCTGAGGCCACAACAGGGGCTCCCATGTGAGCTCGCTGTCTCTCACTTGCTAATGTCCCTCAGAATGTCTGGGGTGATGGGCTCCCTCCGTACTTGGGAAAGCAGATCTTTCCAGCTCTCTCTGTCTTCTTTCTTGAGAAGCCAGTCTGTGGGAAAAGAGGGTGGGCTAAAGGCCAGGTCTTGCACATCCCTCAGACACCAGCCTGTTCCTGCCTGGTGGAATCCACAGGAAAGTGGGGTGGGCAGGTAAGACAGCCTCCAGGAGGAAGAACATGAGCTGGAATGGGGGATCAAGGGTCCAGAGAGCTGGGCTGGAGTCCTGGCACTGCCTGTGTGCTGTGTCCAGGAAGGCAGTTTGGCTTCTCTGGACCTTGTTTTCCACTGGTAAATGGAGGGGCCCTTTGAAGCATGGCCTTTTGGGATGTTCTGTGGTCCTTTTAAGTATGGAAAAATAAGACTGGGAAAGGAAACTTTGTGGGGCTGGAAGGTCTTTTAGGAAGTTTGGAAATTCTACCATGTTGGGAGGGCTTGCTTTGGGGGTCTCTCTGCATTGGAAGGGCACCCACTCAGCCTGTCAGTTTGGAGAAGGACAGGCTGAGCTAAACAGATCCTGCCTGGTCCCAGGTTTGAGCACAAACTCTCCAGAATATCTTTGGAGCCCCCCTTCGCCTCCCTGCCTGACTTTGTCGGTTGCTGACTTGCTGCTCCCAAGGCCTGGCTAGCTGTTGCTCATACTGGCTGTCTTCTACTGGAAGCCCTCTCCAGTGGTCTTCTGGGCAGTTGGCCTCTTCATAGCCAGCACCTTCCCAACTGGACATTTTTAAGGATAGCACATGGTTGTGAAAAGAGTGGATGAATGAAGTAGGCAGAAGCTCAGGGTCTGAAGTGAGGCAACCTGGGTGACCCTGGCCATCAAAATTACTTCCTTGAGCTGGGATTCTCATTTCCTTGTGTGGCCAAGGGAAACCAGTGAAACAGCCAGTATATGGAGGTGTCAGGGCAGAGTGACAACCTCACAGGATCTGGGCCAACTCCTGAATCACCAACAAAGTGAATCTATCAGACAGTGGTGCGGAGGTCTTTTCCCACTCCATGGAAGGTCCCTAGAATGGCCAGAGCTACTGAGGGGGTTGGTTGGACTACAGGGGCTTAGGGCTTCAGCTTGCATGACCGGTGTGTAGCCGTAGCCATGGGGAGAGGGTGGTCCCAGAAGTCCTTTCATAGTCTCCTTCTAGGATCCATCCTAATGCAGGCAGCACATACCTTGAGAGGACAAGCTGCCCATCACATACAACAAGCTTCGGTGTGGGAAGACACCAGTCAGGAGCTCCGTCTCCAAGTGCTTGGCCACTTCGGGCCACAAATGCCAACAGAGGGCCAGTAACACATTGCCGGCTGCATCTTGATATACGTCATCCAGTTCCTGGGCCGGAGAGGAGGGGTGGTGGTGAATGGGGGATGGGAACAGTTGGAACAAGGTGAGAATGGCATGTACAAAACTGGGAAAATCCATGTTCATTTGTGAGCCCACTCCCAAGCCTGTTTTCAGGATGCCCATTCATAGGGCCTCTGGCTAAAGTCACCTTTCCCATGGAGCCCAGGCAGCTAAGGACATCAGTCACCCCCACTAATTCTTTGTCACCATGAGTTTTGACCAGAGTCCACATTTCTACCCTAAGACCTCAGCCTGGACAGCCAATGCTCACAGCAGAGTCCAGCCAAACAATTCCCAGTCTGCCGCATGAAGGTCATTTCCAGACAGCTAGAGGCTAGGGCCTGCAGCTCAGCTGGGTGCCACACAATACTCTTTCTCAGCAAGTGTGCTGTGTTTTGCCATACCTGCTCCCACCTACTCAGGGTGCTGTTGGATGGGGTTGGAGAGAGGTGGAGCCAGCAGGGGACAGCTCCTGCCGCATTTGATGGTTTGGCAGCATCACGTCTGAAGCCCCGCCCCCTCCCGCTCTCCCTGTGAGTATAGGAAATCAATATACCACTTACAGCTTATTATAGGCCCGGCTGTGAGGGCCACTTGCTAACACACTGGACTGAATCTGATTTTGCAATTAAAAAAAAAAAGTGCAGAAGGCCCTCATCTAAAACTATATTTAGGAGATTAAAAAGAGGGAGCAACAGCAATCATGTTCTGAAAGCCAGGAACTGAAGGACAAGGGAACTGGAAAGAGCTGTGCCAGCAGCAGGGAGCCCCCTCCATCCCCTTCACCTGGAGGAAGGATGGTCTTGGCTCCCTAACCTTTGGAACCAGGGTAGCAGTGAAGGGGCTGGAAGACAAGCCACACTTCGCAGAGCTCTGGACACAATGGGAGGAAACCACACAATCTGCCACCCAGTACAACCCAGGAACAGATGAACGGAGAAGCCAGAGGACAGACATAGACAAAAACATCGGAGGCATAAAGCTCTCTGAGGGGGAGGGAGTCCACTCAGTTGGGTTCCACCCACTGTGAGTTCCACCCACAGTAGCCATATAAAAAGCAGGACATGGTGAGGCATGCTTGTGATCCCAGTGCTATGGAGGTATGATGGGTGGGTCCCTAGGACTGGCCAATCAGCCAGCTTGCCTAATCAGTGAGCTGTAGGTCCCAGGGAAAGACAGTGTCTCAAGAAACAGTATCCTATGGCAGAACCTCACCCGAGGTTGACCTGTGGCTTCCATGTGCATGGGTGCATGTGCATACACACACACACACACACACACACACACACACACACACACACACACAGACACACACACGGACACACACGCACATGCACGCACACGCACACACGCACCTGTGTACACATGAACACGTGCTCTCACGCTGCAAAACAAAAAGTGAAAACTGATCAGTGTCATCAGAACGAGAACAGAGATGACATCCCTGAATGCTACAAGCAGTGCATGGCATGACAACATGCACCTTTTGTGTTTATCCATGGTTCCTTCAAGGTTCCTTGCTCGCAGGCCCCTCCCCAAGTTAGGGCACAACATCTAGAATTATCTTCCATATCCTAGCTAGCTTTCTGTTGCTGTGATAAACACTATGACCAAAGCACTTGGGGAGAAAAGGGTTTATTTCACTTTATAGGTGACAGTCCGTCATGTAGAGAAGCCAAAACAGGAACTCAAGGCAAGGCAGGACCTTGAAGCAGAAGCCACTTGCCTAGGTATGGTACTGCCCAAAGTGGGCTGAACTACATCAATTAGCAATCAAGAAAATGCCCCATAGACTTAGGCTAGTCTGATGGAAGCACTTCCTCACTTGAGGTTCTCTGTTCCCAGGTGTGACAAGTTAACAGCAAGGACGAACCATCACATTCCCCAAGGCAGGCTACAGAAACCCCTGCCTTTCTGTGCCTTTTTGTCTTGGAAGAGGTCATGGAGACCCTCATACCTACCTTGTCTCATGGTGGATCACATGACCTTAATCCAGAGAGCTCCTGCTCAATGCCCTGGAGGGAGGAATGCACAGTGGCAGGAAGCACCTAGGCAGACAACCATTGATTGCTCCCCGAGCCAGACTGTTGTACATGAAACACAGTCTGCATGGGAGCCAGAAAGGTCAAAGTTCACAGATTCCTTGACAGCCCAACATAGGGAAGTTTCTGGAAATTGGGAGTACCTGGAGAAGACAGGGATGTTTTCCTTCCTTCCCTACACCTCTCTCTCTGTGGTTTTTCATCTGTAGGCTTTGCAGTTTCTCTTGTAACAAATTAATCTGCTCGTGAGTCTTTCCCCTCGAGTTCCCTTAGCTGCTTGAGAAAATTAAGTGAAGATGTGGAGGTGGTTGTGGGACTCCTGATCTGTGACTGTTGCTCAGGGGACCGGGCATGACAGTTGGGGCTGTGACAGTTATCTAAAGGGGGCAGGCAGCCTGGGGACTTGTGGAAACAGAGGCCACCAACAGGTAGAGAGTGTCAGAGCCTCCTTGGTTTGGGGGATGCACTGCTGGTGGCTACAGCCCAGAGCTGCTTGATGTTGGAATCACCCACCCGCCTCCAAGGTCACAGGCTCCTGCAGTGGCTGAAGTGGGAGAGTGAAGACAAGATGTTGGTTTTTCCACTAACACCCTGGGAGAGATGAGAGAGGGCGATTCTGTGAACAAAATAGAGATCTCTTGAAAATTAGACTTTGGAATAAGGTGGCATGCTAGAAGCCGCCTGTGTGTGACTGTAAATGAGAAGTGTCACAGTAACGGAGGGTGGATTTATTCCAAAGAGGAAGACAGAAAAGCAGCACAGGAAATGGGGATGAACTTAAGCCCCAGCCAGCCCTGGCTCCCCCTTCCCCCTACTCTCCCAGACTGGGGTGGGGTGAGGTGAGGGCAAAGCCTCATTTACATATGCTACAACATTTGAAAAAAAGATTGGGGAGGGGTATTGGAGCCTGGGGAGGCAGCTCAGCAGTTAAGAGCACATACTGCTCTTGCAGAGGACCCAAGTTCAGTTCCCAGCACTCATGTTGGACAGCTCACCGGCCACCTGTAACTCTAGCAATTAGAGATTCAACACCCTCTTCTGGCCTCTTTGGGCACCTGCACTCACATACACATGAACACATATACACATAGTTAAAAAATTAAAACAAATATGTAACAATTATTAGTGTGTGTATGTGCATGTATGTGTGGGCACATGTGCCAAGGTATGCATGTGGAGGTCAGAGAATAGTTTTGTGGAGCTGGCTTTCTATTCCACTTCTATGTAAGTCCCAGGAATAAAACTCAGATCTCTAGGTTTGCATCAAGCCTTCTCACCAGCCCAGGTTTTTTTTTTTTTTTTTTTTTTTTTTAGTTTTACTTCAAAAAGGTTTTTGTATTTTTCATCCCCCTCTTACCTTTATCTAATGTTATTTACAAATTGTTCTTTCTTGTTCATGTTTTCATCTCTTGCTCCCTTCCCTTTCCTTACCATCTTTGTATCTTTCTTATTTAAGCTTCTTTTTTCCCTTTTACCCTTTCTGGTCTCCTTCCTTTACTTCATTCTGTTCTGTTATTATATACATACTTTATTGCTTACCATAATCATTATATCTTCGCAGCTTACTCTACTGACATCATTTTGCCATTTTCTTTTCTACAGTTATTGGTGGCATGGAAGTTAGCTTTAATTGATTTTGATTATGTTTCTTTATCTGGTTTGGTTCGGTGTTGTTGCTGTTATAGCAGTTTGTTTTCTCTTCTCTGAGTGGTCCTTGGGATTAAACCCTCTAAGAGAAAGACTAGGAAGACTCCAAAATAAAATAGAAAGAGACAAATATCCCAATAGATGAGCAAACCACAGCTCAGAAACACAAGAAACATGAAAAAGCAAGGCGTTGTCACTCCTCCAAAAGATCATGGCTCTTCAACTACTAAATCAAAGATTTGGAAATAGTTGATAAGCCAAAGTATTAATTAGAAAATATTAAGGGACACTAAAGTGGATTCAAAGAAGCAGATGAAGTAGAAAGTCACCTCTGAACCTTGGCAAGAAAGTTAGCAATACTGAGGAGTTCAATAAGAAAGCTGAAAATAACAAACAAAGCAGTTGAACAGGAATACTGCAAATGAAAAACTCAGTATATCAAGTAGAGAATATTGCAAAGGAAGAACCACCAACAGACTAGGTCAAGTAGAAGGAAAAAAAATATTAGGAATTTAACCTGAGGTTGAAGAGTTCTTTTTTTGTTTTGTTTTGTTTTTTTGAGACAGGGTTTCTCTGTGTAGCCCTGGATGTCCTGGAACTCACTCTGTAGACCAGGCTGGCCTTGAACTCATTGAGATCTGCCTGCCTCTGCCTCATGGGTGCTGGGATTACTTTCACCAGTGCCACCATTACCTGAAGAGATCTTATATTCAGAGACCAATAAAAGAACAAACAAACATGGCCATAACTTGTGGGAATATACTGAGGCACAATCACAAAAAAACAAATATGAGAACCGATGGGTTGGAAAAGGGGGTAGAATACGAATGGAAGGCACAGAAAACCTATTCAGTAACAAATACAGTGGAAAACCCTCCCAAATCTAGGGAAAGAGAGGGCATCTAAGAACAAGAGTAATTTAGAACCCCAAATAGACATGACTAGGAAAGAATCACTTAATGACATTGTAGTTAACAACCCAGGACTACAGAACAAAGACACAATCCTGAATATTCAAGAAACAAATGCCAACCCAAAGACCAACTGATCAGACTGACACCAGACTTCTCATGACAGAAGCGTCACATCCTCTTTAAGCTCTGAGAGTAAATAACCAACATTACCATACCCACTAATCTTGCCTTTAAAAATCAATGGTGAAATAAAGACTTTCCAACATAAACATAAACCAAAGGGATTCAGTGACTACTAGGCAGTGTTGCGGAAGATACTCAAAGGAGAAGAAAGGCAGTCAGAGATCCAGGAGCTCAGAAAAGAGTGAGTTTCATCAGAGAATTAAATGAACAAGTGAGAAGTGGGAAGTGATCAAACATGCCCAGCTCAGTAGACAAGCAAAGCTGAGATGAATAAGAGAGAACAAAAGAGCAGTTTAGATCTAATATGAAGACCAAACCTAACTGTAGAAATCAGCAAATAACTCTCAACAATGAATTAAACATAAATAGTCTCAATTCTCCAATTAAAAGACATGAACTTGCTGATTGGATTTACAAACAAGACTGATTTGTTGCCTATAAGACACATACTCTTCCTAAAGATAATGCAGCTAGTTGAGAACACTGAGAAGTGTCTAGAGTTCACATTATGGGTAACTCAACCCTGACAGGAGAGCCTGTGAAAGCCAGAGGTACTGAGCTCTTTTTGTTAGCAATTTTTATGTACACGTGAATGATGCTATTTTAGGAAGTAATCAATTCCTTCATCTCTTTTTAAAGTAAAAACCGGAAAGGGAGATTTATTCAATGTGGCCACAATCAGAAGAGCAGTTCCATTCAGTTTTAAAGTAATTCACTGTTAAAGAGTTCAAAAGACTTAATTTCATAATCAATGAGGAAAAAAAGAAGGCAGGTATGTAATTCATCTCCATGGCGTTGGCTGACCTACACTAGAGCTGTATGTTTTCTCCAGTAGATATGTGTATGTAAAACTACTCATAGCACAACTAACAATTCTATAAACAATGTCAACATTTTATGGTTTGAATCACATCTGACAAGTTAATTTATGGTATTTTCAAAAGTTAAATTTAGAGTGTAAGTCTGAGATATATAAAACCTAAGTAAGCAATCTAACAAAGAAAACAGTCCTGTTGGAAAAAAAGGAAAAAGAAACACACTCCCTGGCCAACATACACATGGATTGGATTTTAAAGAGCAGAGGTTCATATGCCAAGCAGCAGAAACCCAAAGTAACCAGGGGCGACTTTAAAGATGTTTACTCAGAAGGTACAGAGTTTTCTGCAAAACGAAGTCCATTTATAGTTTATAAAGCAAGTCAGTATGAACATTAAAATCTGAAATAAATGTATTGCACCTTATCAGATCATACTAAGACAAAATTAGAAACAGATATCAAAAGAAACCGTAGAAACTATACAAACATAGGGTAGTTAAATGGTACACTCTTGGCACCAGTTGCTGAAGAAATTTTGGAGGAGATTAAAAATTTCCCCCAGATCAAATGAAAATGAAAACATAGCTTCCCAGAACAAAGCAAAGGTGGTTTTAAAAGGGAAGTTCATGGGCGAGTGCTTACACTAAAACAGCAGCGAGAAAGAGAAACAACTCCAATGAAAAAACTCAACAGTTTGTCTCCAGCCCTCAGAGATCAATTATAAGGTACAGCAAAGGGACAGAAATGAGTAATAAAGATTGGGGGAGCTGGGTGTGGTGGCTCACTCCTCTAATCCTACCCAGCACTGAGTTCAAGGCCAACTCGGTCTACAAAGCAAATCCAAGACAGCCAGGGCTGTTACACAGAGAAACTCTGACTGGTAAAGCCATTAAAAAAAAAAAAAAGATTGGGGAAGAAATAAGTGAAATGGGGACTATAAAACAACAAAAGATTCAGTGATTTGATGAGCTGGTTCTTTGAAAAGAGAAATAGTATTACAAACTCTTTGTAGGGGGCACAGAGCTCTCTGTGCTCACATACACACACTAGGGGGACCTGGAATGCTAAGCCCACGGTGTTGTTCCTTCAAGGGAAAGAATGGAAAACAGAAGTCTGGGGCAGATATGCTTTGTAGCCTGGTGACCTCTGCAGCATTTGTGTGGTAGGAGACTTTCTGACACCAGATCCTCCTCCAGACCCTTCTCATAAGCGTGGCTTTCTCAGCCTGTGGAACCAATCTTTATGGAAGATATAACCGGTACTTTATAGAGAGTTTCCATGTAGACACGTCTGATTTGTATTTAGCTTACTTTTTCCCTCAAAGAGATTTAGGTAAGCTTTGTTGTTCATGTGGGATTTAGTTGATTATCACAAAAATAGTTTCCACCAGATTATGCTGTGCTTAAACAGGCCTAAGTAACCCACTTGGGGGTCAGACTCCTGCAGTTTGAATGCGCACCAGACACTGACTCTGTGTCCTGTTGAGCTTCCTGCCTCCTGCAGCTCGTTGGTTTGTTGCCAAAAAGGTTGCAGAGACGCCTGAAACTCTTAGCAAAGCTAACCAAAAGAAGGAGAGAAGACACAATTACAAAAGTAGAGATGAAGTGGGGGCAGGGGTGGAGCATTACAACAGATACCAACGAAATCCAGAGGACACTTTAGAAGACACGGATGCATTCCTAGAAACACATGACCTGACAAAATTAAATTAAGTGGCCAGAAACAACCTAAATAGAGGTATACTAAGTAGTGAGGGTGGGGCAGGAGTGATAAAGTCTCCTAACAAAGGAATGCCAGAGCTGGATGGACCTTTAAAGAGTTAACTTCAGGGCTCCTCACAGTGTACCATTCCACACAGAGAGGGAGAATACCACCAACCTCATTCTATGGATCCAATATTATCCTGGTGATCGAGTTAGTTACTTCTCACATTGTTGTAACACATTGTCTGACAAAAATAACTCAAGGGGAGATAGATTGCCTTTGGTTCAGTTTGAGAGGGTATGGTCCCTCATGGTGGGAAAGGCATGACAGGACATGTGGGTGGGATTTCTTACATCTTGCTGTATTAGAAAGCACAGAGAACTTGAGGTAGTGTAGGTCAAGTCTAGAATTTTCAAAGCCTACTCTCCAACGGCCCCTTTTCTCTAACAAGGCCCCACAATCTCCTAACATAGAATCACCATCGAGGGACCAAGTGTTCAAACACATAAACCTGGGAGGGGCATTTCATACTCAAACCATAACAATACCTAAACCGGATAAAGATGTTCAAGCATGCATGTGCACACACACACACACACACACACACACACACACACACACACACACACAGAGAGAGAGAGAGAGAGAGAGAGAGACAGAGACAGAGAGACAGAGAGAAAGTGATAGAGTAAGACAAATTTCCCAAATGAACAACTAAAAATTTCTAATGAAATATTATCAGACCAAATTCAAGAACACATTAAGATCATTGTGGTTTGAATGAGAATGGCTCCAATAGGTTTATATACTTGAATGCTTGGTTTCAAGTTAGTGAACTGTTGGGAAGGATTAGGAGTCCTTGTTGGAGGAGATGCGTCATTGGGGATGGGCTTTGAGGTTTCAAAAGCCCATACCAGGCCATGTATCTGTCTCTCTGTGCCTGCGGCCTGTGGATTAGGATACAGAACTCTCAGCTACTTCTCCAGTACCATGCCTGCCTTCCTGCCCCAATGCTTCCAGCCATGATGACAATGAAATAACTCTCTGAAACTGTAAGCAAACCTCCAATTAAATACTTTCTTTATGAGAGTGGCCTTGGTCATGGTGTCTCTTCACAGCAATAGAACAGTGACTAAGACAGAACAAGGCTGACCATGCTGTTGTTTGGAGGAATATGGGATGATTTAGGGACTTTGTACTGGAAAAATGACTGAATGTGTTAAGGGGAGCTTACTGGGCCATCCTAATAGGAACATGGAAGACCGTGGTGCTCAGGGTGATGTGGAGTATTGGGGCCAAACTCAAGAGGTTTCTGAGAGGGAGACTATTAGAGACCATTCTTGTGATATTTCAGCAAAGAATATGACTGCTTTTTTGCCCTTGTTCTAAAAATCTGCCCGGCAGAGGAGATTTCAAGACAACAGTATCAACTGTGTGATGTGGTTATTAATGATCACTTTTATGCAGAGCTTATATGAAAAAGAGCCAACAAGGTAAAGAGAAATAGAAAATGCATAGTGTGGGGAGAAAAGAAGCACAAAGAAATGTAATGTTGGAGTGAAGTCCACTGCTGAAGGAGATAAACACGTTTAAAGAAAAGCCTGATGCTAAATGGAATAAAAAGAGTGGTAACCCCAGGGCAAGAGCCTAGCTAGCTAAATTTCCAACTTGTGAGAAGAAATTAAAGGAAAGCTTAAATATCAAAGGAAAGCTGATGCAAATGTAATTAAATGAGGGGCTCAGGTTCCAACCCCAAGCAAGCAGAGAAACTTGGCAACTTTGGCCACGTGGTTCTGGTTTTAAGGTAAGGAATACAGAAAAGGGGGTTGTGGAATTTTCCTCTCCAGTTAAGGAAGGCTGCTGAAGCCAGACGTGTGTCGTGTGTCAGAGGAGGTCCTGCATGGATACCTGGAAAGACCATTTGAGAAGATGTGAAGGTGAAGCCTGCTGAAGCCTTGGAGATCTCAAGGTGTTAGATATGCCAGAACCCTGGGATATCTGCCGAGGAGAGCTGCTGAGTGGGTGTGGAAACAACCCAAGAGAAAGAAGTGTGTTGTAGCCAACAAAACTGGAAGGAGTTGGAGCTCTAAAGAGCCCTTTGACATTGGACATGGAGATGCAGGATGTGGAATTTGCTCAGCTGATTTTTGGATTTGCTTTGGTCCAGTGTTTCTTCACTGTGCTCCATTTCCTCCCTTTTGGAATGATAATGCATATTCTGTGCCATTGTGTGTTTGAAGTATGTAATCTTTTTTTTTTTTTGGTAGGGAGTTACAGCTTAGAGATTGCTTTGAGTTTCAGAAGTGATTTTGGATTTTTAAAGTGTTGAGACTGTGGTAGACTATGGGGATTTTTAAAGGTAGACTGAACACATTTTGCATCATGGTATGGTCATGACTTCATGGAAGCCAGGGAGTGCAATGTGATGACTTGAATGAGATAGGCTCTCATAGGTTCACATATTTGCATGCTTGGTTCTCAGTTGGTGGACTGCTGGGAAAGACTAGGAGGTGTGCCCTTGTTGGAGGAGTTCTGTCACTGGGGTTGTGCTTTGGGGTTTCAAAAGCCCATTCCAGGGCCAGTTTCTCTCTCTCTCTAACTGTTGGATCAGGATGCAAAGTGCTCAGCTACTTCTCCAGAACCATGCCTGCCTTCCTGCCTTGCCGTGTTCCCTGTCATGATGATAAAAGACTAAACCTTCTGAAACTGTAAGCAGTGCCCCAATTAAATGCTTTCTTTTATAAGAGTTCCCTTGCTCATGGTGTTTCTTTACAGCAGTAGTAACCGAGAAAATCACACACCACAACCAAGTTGGTTTCACTTCAGAGATGCAAGCATAGTTTAATATATGGAGATAAATAAAGTGTCTATAGGATATAAATAGAATTCAGGGATGGAAATTACATGGTCATATGAATAGATGCAGAAAAGGCAACTGTTAATGTTCACATCCCTCTCTAATAAAAGCTCTGAAGAAGCTAAAATGAAAGGAGTGGCCCTCAACACATACATTAAAAACCTACAGCTAACACTGACTACAAGAAGACAGTGAGAACTAAAATCAGGACCAAGATAAACATGTCTACTCTTCGGACTTGTATTTGACATACAACTTGTTGGAGTACACAGACAAGATAAAGAAACAAGTGATACAAAGGGGAAATGAAGAACTCAGATGATCTCCATCCTATTTGCAGATGACTTGGTTCTCTACATCAGTGTCTCTCAGCCTTCCTAATGCTGCCACCCTTTAATACAGTTCCTCATGTTGTGGTGACCCCAACCATAAAAACATTACCATTGCTACTTCATGACTAATTTTGCTACTGTTATGAATTGTAATGTAAATATCTGATATGCAGAATATCTGTTATGTGACCACTATGAAAGGGTTGTTTGACCCCCAGTGGGGTTGCCACCCACAGGTTGAGAACCACTGCTCCTACACCGAAGAACATAAAGAGTCACTAGAAAACTCCTAGATTGAACAAACTTTAAATCCTTAAAGTAGCAGGACACACAAAACAACATACAAAACCCAACAGTTTTCTTTATTTTTTTAAAGATTTATTTTATTTATTTTATGCATATGTGTGCTCTATCTGCATGTACACCTGCGTTCCAGAAGAGGGCACCAGATCACATTGTGGATGGTTGTGAGCCACCATGTGGTTGCTGGGAATTGAACTCAGGACCTTTGGAAGAACACTAGGCAGTGCTCCTAACCGCTGAGCCATCTCTCCAGCCCCAACCCAACAGTTTTCTATGTATCAATAATGCCTTTATACCAATAATGCACATGCTAAGAAAGAAACCAAGAAAACAAATCTTATCCACAGTAGCCTCAAAAACAGTAACAAAAGCCAAACATAAACCTAACAGAGGAAGCAAAAGACTTAAGTCATTGAAACTTTAAAACACTGCATAAAGAATTTAAAGAAGGCACTAGGAGGGCTGTGTGTGGTGGCACACACCTTTAATCACTGGGGGGGGGGGGGCGTAGAGTAAGGCAGATCTCTGTATGTTTGAGTTTGAAGTCAGCCTGGTCTACAAAGCAAGTCCAGAACAGCCAGGGCTGTTACATACAGAAACCCTGTCTCAAAAAACCAAAAAAAAAAAAAAAAAAAAAAAAAAAAAAGGCACTAGAAGACAGATCTTTCACTGTTAGTGGACTGGTAGGATTGATATTATGAAAATGGCTATATTACCAAGTCTACAGATTCGATATAACCTCTACCAAAGTTTAATGATGTTCTTCACAAAAAGAGGAAACATCCTTAAATTAATATGGAATCACAAAAGATGCTGAATACCAAAATAACCCCAAGCAATGACAGCAATGCTGGAAGTATCTCAAATTATACTACAGGGTTACAGTAACACAGCAAACATGGTGCTGATGCAAAACCAGACCAACAAGCCAATGGAATAGAATAGAGACTCCAGAAATAAACCTGCTGTAGCCTCTTGATTTACAACAAATATGGCAAAAAATACATGTTGGAGAAAAGATGCCTTTCCACAAGTGGCGTTGGACAAAACAGGTCATCACTATGTGGAGTTCCGAAACTAGATCACTGTCTCTCACCCTGTGTAAAAATCAGTTTATGATGGATCGAAGACTGTCATGTAAGACCTGAAAATTTAAAACTGCTAGAAAAAAAAAAAAAAGACCCGAGGGAACACTTCCAGATATGGGAGTTGACATAAAAATAGAGCTCTCATCTCAAAGGGGGGAAGAGGTAGTTTGTTTTAGAGGCACATATGCATGACCAAGGCTCCAGAGCATACATTTAGATGACCACAAATTCCATGTCCCAATGAGGTAGCATTTTTATGAGCATTCTATAGTGACAGAACAAAAGGAAGTCCTAGTAGTCGTAGTAGTCAAGGCATTTTCCAAATAGGCGGGTGGGTAAAGCAAGTAGGTGGACTACACTGAGATGGGATTGTGTTTTAGACCTTAGATGCTATCTGACAGCACCTATCCTTTGATTGGTGGGAAACTAGGGTTCTGATAAGTTAATACATTCCTTCTAAAAGCTTTGTTTTGTTTTTTAATCTGCTAGGATGTTAGGTCTGGCTTTATCTGTCAGCGATGGAGTGTTTGTTCTGATGCAGAGGAGGGCAAGGAACGGCTATTTAGTGGGCTAAAGATAGCCCAAGACAAACTGCAATTAGGCTGTGGGTTTGCAGGGTCCCATCCCCTCCACGTGGCTGAAGTTGCAGTCAGTCAATCAACCTTGGCAGGCACAGCTTCTTTCCAAGAATTCCCGCTCACATAGGCACAGGCAAAGACTTTCTGAAAAGGACTCTTATAGTCTGGGAAACAACGGCAAGAGCTGACAAATGGGGTTGCATGAAATTAGAATGCTCTGGCACAGCAAAAGAAACAGTTACCAGGGTGAAAAGTCAGCCTACAGGATGGGGGAAAATCGTTGGTAGCTATTCATCTGACAGGGGATTAATATCGGGAGCATTTAAGGAACTAAGAAAATTAACCGCCAAAAGACAAATCATCCAATAATGAATTGAGCAGGCAGTTCTCAAAAGAAGTACAAATGGTCGATAAGCATCTGAAAAAAGTTCAACATCCTTAGCCGTTTGGGAAATCCAAGTGAGAACTACATGGAGATTCCCTATCATCCTACTGAGAAAGGCTGTGTTATAGCTTGCTGTGATGAAACACTCACTGACTGAAATCGATTTAGAGTAGGAAAGGGTTTATTTGGCTTATACCTCAGGTCAGAATCCATTACTGAGGGAACTCAGGGCAAGAACTCAAGCAGGAACCGAAGCATGAGCCATGGAGGAACACTGCTTGCTGCTCCATTCACTGGCTCGTGCTCAGCTATCTTTCTGCCTAGGGATGGTACTGCCCACAGGGGGCTGGGTCAATTAGCAGTCAAGCCAATGCCCCACAACCCAGGAATCCCACGATTCCATGGGATTTTCTCTTCCAAGTCGATTCTAGCTTATCAAGTTGACAACAAAACCTAAGCAGTACAGGGTTTCATCAAGAAAGCAAACAAGTCCTGGTGAGGAGAGAGGTAGGGGGTGGGAGTTACACACTGTTGATTTTCGCCCTCACACTTGAGCAGGACCCGTGGAAGTACGTATGGCCGTTTCTCAAAGAACTAGAAGTAGATGTGTAACACGATCCACCATTACCATTCCTGGGTCTTAAGTCAGCATACCACAGAGACGTGTGCATGGCACATGTGTACATGGCACTGTTTGCAATAGCCAAGGTACGGACTTAGCCTCCAACTCTATCAGAAGGTGACTGGATAAAGAAAATGCAGCATAAGCCGGGCGGTGGTGGCGCACGCCTTTAATCCCAGCACTCGGGAGGCAGAGGCAGGTGGATCTTTGTGAGTTCGAGGCCAGCCTGGTCTACAAAGTGAGTCCAGGACAGCCAGGGTTACACAGAGAAACCCTGTCTCGAAAAAACGAAAACAAAAAAACAAAAAAAAAAGAAAATGCAGCATAAACACACAATGGAGTTTTATTCAGACATACAAAGGATGAATTTTCCATTTTTCATTTTTGCAGGAAAATGGCTGGATCAAGTGAAATAAACCAGGTGGAGGAAGGTGAATATTGTCTGTCTCATCTTATACGTGGAATCTAGATTAAAAAATACATTAAAAAAACTAATATGAAAATGGACAGGAAACTACTTGGGGAGAGGAAGATGTTTGCCGTAGTAGGGCACAAAGAATAACAAGGATGAATAAAAGCAAAATGCATGATGGGCATGTTTCTATGTGTCATAACAAAACCTGTCGTTTTCTACAAGGAATATATCCTAATAAAAATAGAATTGTTTTCACCCAAAAGTTCTACATGTAACACCACAATACTTGGCAAAAGGTTTCAAACATCCTGAACTTTTAGTGCGGAGAGATGGACTAGGAGGGGGAGAGGAGACGAGAAGCTTGGAGAGGGAGTTCTGTGTATCATCAGTTCTGACATAAAGCAGAGGCACGGTGTCATCAGTACAGGATGCTGAGCAGTGAGGGATCCTGGAATTAAAGGATACTGATGCCAGGTTGAGGACACATGGCCCTGACCACAGCTCTGGGATTATACTCAGTGTAGAAGTCTGGAGCACGCGAGACAAAGCCATGCTAGACTCTTGTAGGAAGACAGGACATATGAAGGACCCGGGTTCAGATGGCTGTGAATTTTAACAGCCACACCGAGGCCACAAAGACTAGGGGACAGCCATTTCCAGTCCGTGGTGCAAGAGAATGGAGAGATTCCTAGAAACTGAGAACTCAAAATTGTACCTTCCAAATGTTCTTGGTGAGGAAACTGCCAGGGAGGGAATGTGTACATCCTGGGCTTTGGACTGCCTGAAGACCACCTCTGCTTGGAAAGTAACGAGCCACCGTGACAAGGCCTGAAACTAACTATCCTGGAACGACCCTGTTGTGTGGAGGTGGAGGCACATCTGGGCATGTTGAGGGGCAGAAAAGGCTGAGCAGCCCGGCCCTGGTCCCTCACCATGCTCATATTTGCCTTGCCAAACCACAGGTCCGTGTCAGAAAACCTTAGGAGGGAAGCTTGTCCACTCCAGGGAAATGAAGCCAGACCATGTCCCAGGCTGGCCTGTGTGTAGCCCTCACCTCTAGCCGAGGTCCCTGCCCAAAGCATTACTGCAATAAGCCTGCAACTGCACCCATGTGTGTGCTACTGTTTGTCTGTTTCCTTTCAGTTTCTTGTGATGGGGCCTTACTCCGTAGCTCAGCCTGGCCTGGAACATAGTGTGTGGTCCAGGTTGGCCTCAAATTTATGGTGACCCTCCTGCCTCAGTCTCTCATGTGCTGGCATGACAGGCACTTGCTGTCAGACCTAGCTTTGCTGTGCAGTTCTTCAGTGAATCCAATATATTTTGCAATGATATAATAATAATAATAATAATAATAATAATAATAATCTCAAAAAAAGGGATGAGGTGGACACAGCCTTTGCTATCCCCTTTTCCTTTGCAGTCCACATTGAGGTTGTTCAGACTTCTCTGGCATTAAGTCTGCTCTCTACCCAAAGTCCCCCTAACTCTGTGAGCCCCTATTCCTCTTTCTGTGAAACTGGGGCATAAAAACCTCTTGGTGGGACAGATGCACGTCCTGTAATAATAACCGCCTGGGACACCAGCCTAGCACAGGGCTGTGCAAAACTCCCAAGGAGCCAAAGTTTTCCACACTCTGATGGGTGTGTGAGCATGGTACAGCAGTTAGATTGTAACTCGGCAACCATGGGCTGTGGGCAACCTGTGTTTCATCAGTGACCTGGGGACCATCTAGTTTCCATCTAGTTTCTTACCATACCCACAGTCTCTCAGAACCTCCCTCTGTGTGCCTCCTGCCCTTGTGTGGGAGTGGCTTCCACAGCCCTGTATGGGGCTGTGCTGGGTCATGGTTTTGATGTGGCAGTGGGGATGGTGTTATAAACTTTATCCCCATGACGCTATCCTTCCGAGTTTTTCGGTGTGACACAGAGAAATGAGCCTGGTCTCACTTGTAGAAGGCTACACCTTGGTGACAATGACTGTTCTCCGAACACCATTCGTACCATGTGTGTAGAGTAGTTCAACACAGGGCTCGCTGGGACCAGTGGATCTGGAGAAAACCACCTGTCCCAGGACCCTTGAGGCCATTATGGCCTACAGGATGGTGGTGGTAGAGTGGGCATTGACATCTTTGGTTCACACCTGGTTTGGTGGGCTGGGGCAGCTGAGTCCCAAGCTTGGGTATCTCCAATCAGGGAAGAATCCAAGAGGCAGGAGCTGCAGCTGGGTTAGGGCCGGAGGAGTGGGTGAGACTGGCAATAGACCTTCCAGATACTGGAGTATGGGCATCAGGGAAGGGATTGGGGAGGGATAGACACTCTGAGAGAGAGAGAGTGGGGCTGAGGTCAGATGGTTGGTTCCTGTATGAGTCTAGCAGGGCCCTGCACAAGACAGTTCTCCTAAAGAGGCCACTTCAAGGACATGCCTGGGAGATCTCGGAAACTGTACCCACATGGTTTGGACCCCCAGGCATCTGGCTGAATGCAAAAGTCCTTTGGGGAACTGGCCTGTGTGCTATGGGTGGGAGGCCTACCGTGGACTTGGTCATGTGCTCCAGGGCCAGCTGCATGAAGCTCTGCTGCCAGGTTTCCTCCAAGACATCGCAGACTCCAATGACTGCTGCCAGGAGCTGGAGCAGCCGGTATCTGTGTCGGCTGGAGATCTGGGGAGGACAGAGGTTATGTTGAGAGCGTGGTGTCTGACAGTACAGGGGATGCCAAGGAGAACACTGGTGGGAAGGTATTAAAGGAGGCCAGAGGGAGGGAGCACATGTGGACACACCCATTTGGCAGCGTTTGAGACACATTTCTGTCGCGTTCTGACCTTGATCCAGGCCTATAGACTGGAGAGGAAGAAAAGCTTCTCTCCATCCTCAGGGAACTGTTGTGGATTTAAAAAACTCCAGCTCTAAAGTGAGGATATCTCTTCACCAACACTTAGGCAGGGTTCATAACTCGTGCACTAATGCATTCATGCACCCACACATTCATAAATGAACACGTCCATACTTGCTCACCACCCACACATCCTTCCTTCCCTCCCTGTATCAACCCACACATCCATCAATCACTATATCCATCTGCCCGCCAATCTATCCAATACCCAACCATATATCCATCCATCCACCGCCCATCAATCCATCATCCATTTGTCCACTTCCCACAAACCCATGTACCACCCGTCAGTGTTTATGACCTTAAGCAAATCCCTCCTCTTTCCTATGCTATAGTTTCTCATTTGAGGGTCATAATCTCTACCTCACAAGAGTGCTCTGAGCATGGTGAGGGTAAGTGGGCACATTTCCTTCCTCCTGACTTAGCCTATTGGCACACAAGGAGATTGGGATTTTGCCCAAATGATACACCATGTAGGATTCAGGGTTTGAGCCCCCCTTGGAGGCCAGTGTTCCCCTATGCTCCCATGCCTGCTCCAGGGGCCTAAGGGACACCACCTCTGGGTTTTCTTTGAAGTAGTCATGGATGGTCTCCATCACCAGGTTGGGGGACCTCTGTGCCATCTTCTTCATCTTCTTGGTGATGTACTTGAGTTGGAGAGGGTCTGAGGTGCCAATGTCCAGGAGCATCTTGAAGCAGATGGCTAAAGTTGACAAGAATGGTGTGAGGATGGTGGGCCTTTGGGAGGGTCATATTGTGGCAGAGGGTTGGGTGGGCAAGAAAGGACAAGCATATACTGAAAGTGAGAGTTGGGAAGTCATCTGATGTTTTGATAATTGGTCCCTCCTGGGGTTTAAGATGGCACAGAGCAGAAATGAATGCTCATCTGTGTATTCTTATTCTCTTATTCATATTTCCCTCCATTCACCCATCTATTCACACACCTACCTACCCGATCATACTTCTCTCTGTATATCCAGGGATCTAGCTCTTCATTTCCTGTCTGTCCACCTCATATTTATTTAACCACCCACTTACTTGGACACTCCCAAATCCACCCGATGATCAATCCATTCACATATCTAGCTACTACCTATTAATGCATATTTTGATCCACTTAGCAATATATCCACCCATACAGTCATAAATTCACTCAAAAATCATCTCTTTATTTTTCCAATTCTTTGATTTTTCCCACCGTCTGTCTAATCACCTGACACTCCTTGGGATTGGAATGAAGAGGAAAGGATTCCAGAAAGAGGGGCCGCAGGTCTGAGCTGAAGTTCTGAGGTGTAAAATGGTGTAGTTGGAGAGGAGGTGTAGCTAGGAGGAGGAGGATAGGACATTTTTGATTTATTTAGGTGGCTCCTCAGGATGCAAGAACAAGCCAAGGGTCTCGCAGAGAGCTGGACATATCCACAGCCTTTGTGCTACACAAAGTCTTGGAGAGGGCCCCCTTCTACTCCTCACCCTCAGGACTCTTTCTGGCGGGGGGACTAGGTAGGACCTGTTGTCCTGGCTGTATTCCAGTCTATCCTCACCTGAGTTGTAGGCCTGCTCCATAAACATCTGGTGCTCTTTGGATTCCAGGGTAGTCTGGCTGCTCTTGGATCTGCACAGCAGGGTGGTGCTAGAGTGGGACTGCCTGTCCCTGGAGGCACAGTCTTGAGATTCCTTGGTGCACGATGTCTCCTTCGTAGGAACAGAAACGTGGGAGAAGATTCTGAAATGGAGCAGGTTCTGTGTGTAAACATCATGTGCACGTATGTGTGTTTTAGTGCAAGTGGCATTTGGCACAGTTTGCTCTAGGTCATGATCTGCAATGTCCTTCCCCATGTCTGTCCTTCTGTTTAGTGGGCTGGTGAGCCTCGAGTGCCTTGAGACCCCAGGATGCTATTGAATAAGCCAAAGCTTCTTAAGATGGGTCTGACCCCACATAGAGTCATGTAACTGCAAGTCGGAGTCTCAAAATTATTTGATAACAGTAAAATATTTCTGAACATGCAACACCAAAACCAAACAAAGTTCAAAATCAAACATACTATGAATTTGAGGTGCTTCTGAAAGTGTTTGTGCTGCGTTGTGTGACTTCATCACAGCCTAGCTTCTGAACATGCCACCCACACAGTCTGCACTGTACACAGTATCATGGAAAGCAAAGACTTTGGATATTTCCCTGCTGGCATTACTCAGCATGTAAATATCAAATTAGCTAACTTTGGATTGTATTGTGTTAGACAAACAAGTACATCCATCTCATTAATAACTAGTTTGCTTTCATCTTTAATAAACAATAAAATCCTACATACCAAATAATTGACTAAGATAAATAGCTTTATGGCTTTATGATCAGCCCGTGTTTGACTTGTATGCCGGTTGTATATACCTATCTATGGGGATGTTTGGCTTGTATGCTGATTGTATACACCAGCATGCCTGGGGTCTTGTGGAAGTTTCTTAGGCAAAAGAGTCTTATGAATGGAGAAGTTGAAGGTCTAGAGTAGGCATCCCAGTGGGGTGTTAGATACACTAGGCATCCAGAAGGGCTTAAAGTGTTTCATCCCAGCTCCATCTCTCATATTGACTTGATAGCCAGGCTTTTCAGAGCCGGCCTCGGTGATATCCTGCCTATCCAGATGTCCTTTGAGGGGTCTGTATGCCAGTAGAGGTAGGAGTGCAGATGATGCAGGTCTTTATATTTTGCAAAAGAGTGAAAAGTATTTCCCTGGACTGGGGGTTGCCATAAGGGACCAGAAGGAAAGGCATTCCTGCTTTGGATGTTTCCCAAGTTTAGTTCTTCCAGGACTCCATCTTGGCTTCTGTTCCCTGCTTCAAGACCTCATCTATTTGTTCATGTGTAATTCTCAGTTCTACATACTTCCCATGGGGAAGGCCTGTTCTAGGCTCCTTGGGTCTGCCTGGCGACTAAACAAGAGGATCATGAGCATATTATAAAGCAGCCGTTATGAGGGCATTAAAAGATAGTCATCGGGCTGGAGAGATGGTTCAGCAATCGAGAGCACTGACTACTCTTCCAAAGGACCTGGGTTCAAATCTCAGTACCCACATGGCAGTTCACAGCTGTCTGTAATTGCCAGGCATGGTGGCATACCTCTTTAATCCTAGCACACAAGAGGCAGGGGCAAGTGGATCTTTGTGAGTTTAAGGCTAGCGTCGTCCACAAAGTGAGTCCAGGACATCCAGGGCCAAAACAAACAAAAAGTGACAGCCATCATAGCTATACTAGAATGTAGAAGTTTCTAATGTTTTGTTTAATTATTGTTTCACATGTGACACTTGTCATGCCATGTCTCCGGTTCCTCTACTTGCGCATCCATGATGGAGCAATCAGGACCAGATTTCCTTCTTGCCTTATGAAATAAAAAATTGCCACAAGATATACAAGATCATGGTCATCAGTAGACACCATTGGTGCGGGACAATGATCCCCAAGAAATGAGAAACCTACAGGTGAGCTTCAGGTTGTGAAAGCTGGTTGCTGAGACACAACTCAGTTCCCAGTGGGGATCAGGAAAGCCTGTGACCTTGGTGAGCTGCTGAACTGGATGTGATAGTGTGGGGAGACCTCAGTGGTCAGTGTTTGAGGGCAGGAGGCCCAGGAGGAACTCTGAAGGTCTACAGCATTCCCTCTGACCCTGTCCTTGTCTGTGTTTGGTGCATGCAGTAGTAGGAGCAGAGGACTTAAACTTTGGAGCTAATGCGGGACTAGGAAGCATACCTTTCCCACCTCCACAATGAAGTCTTTCAGGAGTCACATCAATTACAGGGAAAATGTACCCAAATAAGGATGCTCTTGCTCTCCCTGTCAAAGCTCTAAAAAAGCAAGTGTCAAAGAGACCAGCTGTTTTAACAGTTCATATTCCAGACAGAGCTGAAGAATGGTTATGAGTGCAGGAACAACACCATACCCAGCAAGGTCTAGTTCAGGGTGTCTGGCAGTCACTCAAAACTTACCAGGCATGCAACAGAGCAAGAAAACAATCCACAAAGAGAAGACAATTAATGGGCCATAATCAATACAGAGGACCAAGTATGAGGAACATCCAGCATTAGGGAGGCTGAGGTCAGGGAGGAAATCTCAACAAGTTTGGTCTACATAATAAGTTCTGGGCAAGCCAAGACTAGAGTATAAAATCCTGTCACAAGCAAACATATGCATACCAATGCAGGAATCACAAAATCAGTAGACAAGGACATTAAAACAGTTATGTTCAACATGGCAGAGTGAGACATGAGGATGCTGAGGAGAGACAGGGAAGAAATAGGAAGGGCATCAACATAAAATCAAAATTACAAAAAGACAATAAAGGACATAGGCCAAGAAGACCAAGTCATATCAACAGTCATATTAAATATAAGTGTTTCAGACACTTCAGTCTAGAAGTGGAGATTGTCAAGGCAAAGGAAGAAGGCGAGACTCAAGTCTGCATTTCCTGTATGAACTGTATTTGTGCTGAGGGTTGTAGAGCTCAGTGATAATCTGTACTCACAAGACCAAAGCAGGGGAATAATGAGTTCAAGGTCAGCCTGGACTACAGAGTGAGATCCTGTCTGAAAATAAACACAGCAGGTGCTGGAGAGATGGCTGAAATGTTTTTTTTTTTTTTTTTTTTTTTGGTTTTTCGAGACAGGGTTTCTCTGTCCTGGACTCACTTTGTAGACCAGGCTGGCCTCGAACTCACAGAGATCCGCCTGCCTCTGCCTCCCAAGTGCTGGGATTAAAGGCGTGCACCACCACCGCCCAGCGAGATGGCTGAAATGTTAAGAGTACTTGTTCTTGCAGAAGGACTTGGTTGGATTTCTAGCCCCAACATGGAGGCTCACAACTGTCTGTAAACTTCAGTTTCAGGGGTATCTGACACCCCGTTCTGAAGTCTGTGGGTACCAGGCATGCAAGCCGTGCACAGACAAAACACTCATACACATAAAATAAGCGAATCTCCAGTGACTAGGAATCTGCCTGTAAAACCGAAACAGAACGTATTAAACCCAAGGAAAGCAAATAGTGAGAACTAGAGGACTTGTGTGGTGGCCGAGCAGTGAGGACATTTCCATCAGGCCGGATAACCTGAGACCAATCCTGAGACCCACATGGTGGAAGGAGAGAGTTGACCACGGAAAGTAAAACAGAAGCAAATGAAATAAAGAAATAGTAACCAATCAAGGTGGGGAGGAGCTGGGAGGAGTTAGGGGAGGGGGAAGAATATTATCAAATATACTGTATGAAAAAATTCAAAATGAAAAGTGAGCCCCTTCCTCCCAAACAAATAGAGAAAAACCGACGAACAGTGATAGATACTGATACTGATGGTTCTTTGAAAAGCCACATCCATCGGCAAATCCCCTGTGGGATTATTGGAGCAAAAAAAGCACAAGAGAAAAGATGCGAGTAATTAATTTAAGATAGAGTGGTGCATAACTATAGATCCTACGGATGTTTGTAAGATGATAAGGGAATACCATGGATAACTTAACTCAAGCTAGGATGACAATTTAAACAGATTGAACAAATCCCTCAAGGCCACAATAAAATGCTAACACTCATTCAAGAGGCAAATAATAAAATCTCATATATGATGAAACTTATTTTATATTGAAACTTCCCACAGCGAATATGATAGGTCTACTAGCTCTTTGTTTTTTTACAGAGCTTTTGGGGGAGAAATAATACTGATATTTATCTAGAAAACAGAAGAAAGAACACAGTCCAACTCATTTTATGAGATACTCAAGCCTTCTCATCCATCTCTTTCTGACAGGGTCTCACTGTGTAGCCATGACTGGTTTGGAGCCTGCAACTCACAAGACCCACCTGCCTCTGCTTCTTGAGTGCTGGGATTAAAGGGGTGCGCCACCACACCTGGCCACCAGTGAACTTGGAAAATGGGAAAGTAAAGGCCCACGGACTTGACCTACAGTCACAAACTTTCTTAAAAGTATAGAGAACACCTCACCTGCCATCTCCAAGTGGGACTTCTCTTGAGAATGCAAAGAAATGAATGCAACTTTCCATATCAACAGACAAAAGAAGGAAATCACAGTAAACAGATGCAGAGAACATGTTTGAAAATGAAACAACTAGATCCCAATGGAAATGGAAATTAGACGAGCCCCCTTAAGTGGACATAGAGGACGTAACCCTGCCTCCAGCTCATATATCACATTTAACCATGAAACAGACTCTTTCCTTCCCAATTAAGAATGAGGCAAGGGCATTTGCTCTTGTCTCTCTCTGTTAAACATTTCACTGTGGGAATGATGCTGTCCAAGGTGGGCAGAGTCAATTGACAATCAAGATAATTTCTCAACAAAGACATTCCTTCTGAGGCTGGAATTACAGGCAGGCTGCCATGACCACCCAGCATATCCATGGTTTTCTGAAGATCCAAATTCTAGTCCTACACTTGCTAGACAAGTTATCCAACCATTGAGCAACCTTAACAGAACAGGACAACTGATTTTTGATCAATATATGCAAAAGCAATTCCAATGGGAAAGGCAGGTTGGATTTGCCAGCATATCACACTGAAACACTTGGACACACGCTCACAAAACAACTCCTATTCATATTTGGAACACATGTAAAAAATAACTCAAAACAGCATGGAGTTAAAAGAAAGGCTGGATTCTTGGAAGTTTTCTAGAAGAAAACAGGAGAAAAATCTTCGAGACCTTGAGTGACAAAGACTTCTTAGATGTGACACCAAAAGCATTACAAAAGAAAAAATTATATATATAAATTATATATAAAGTATATATATTTGATTTAATAAAGGGTATCCACAAGGAAAGGTGAGCGGCAGGCCTGGAAGAAATCCTTGCAGATCACACAGGTAACAAAGGGATGAATCCCAGATAGACAAAGAACTCTGAGCCAAACCCAAACCCAGACAACTGAACAAAACACAGGCAAAAGAGGAAGGTCACCTGTGGAGAGAAACAGATGGCTGAGCAGTGGATGAACGTGGCCATACTGTTCTTCTTGAAAGACAGAAAAAAAAAAAAAACAAAGCCATGGCAGGGGGGCACTGTGCGTACCTAAAATAAAATCAGGAAAACTGAATAGAACAAAAGCCGTGGGAGTGTGGAAGTAGGAAGTCTCTGCAGTGCTGGGGTGGGGATGTTACACCCTCACACCTGAGGAAAAAAGTTGGGTGAAGTTGAATGCACAGTGGGCACGTGACTTAGCCTCCCCAGTCCTGTGCGTTCACTCAAGTGTTAGTCACATACAAATCAAATGTTTAATAGGACCTGACTTAACACCAGCTACAAACGCAAAGCTTGCCGATGTGCTTTCTAAACAGGCCGTAGCACAGCCCCAGAACAGACCGATAATGACACATGTATCGGATACACAGTACGACGTATGAGAGAAGCCAGGCCCCAAGGCTACACTCCATGTTCTTTTTCTGACATCACGGAAAAGGTAACATTGGTTGGTGGCCCATGGGCTGGGAGTGGCTGAGGGTTCACTCACTACCAGGCTGTGTGGGGAAGTGTTTGGAGATTGCGCTGTTTCTTGTCTCATTTGGGGTCTAGGACACACTCAAACTGGCAAATACTCTCATATGTAAGTCACACTGTACAGGAAAAGGAAAAACAAACAACAAACAAAACCTAGAGAGCAGAAAGGAGCCCAACCTGTCGTTGGATCTTAATTCCTCCTGCTTCCTGCTCACTCCACCCAAATCCAGTAACCTTCGGGCTGTTCCTAAAACACCAGGCAAGGGGAGACCTCAGGAAATTTGCTCTGGCTGCTCCCTTTTAGCTGGAGATCATTCCCATGCCCCTATCACTGCTCTCCTAGTCCCTCACTTCTTTTTCTTAAATTTAAATTACCTACTACCTATGTATGTGTACATGTGCCTGCAGAGGCCAGGAAGGGGTGTCAGATCCCCCGGAGCTGGAGTTACTGAAGCTGTGAGTCTCCTAATGTGCACTCTTAAATGCTGAGTCATCTCTCTAGCTCCCCCGCCCCCCCCCATCCCCCCCCCCCCCCCCCCCGTCTTAGTTGTCATCTTAATGAACTCGTCTGAGACTTCAGCTGGCCCTCACTCTACACCTTGCCTCTTCAATTTCTTCCACCACTTCTCAGCTTGTAAGGCAGGGTTAAGACACTGACAGTGTCTTAACCGTCCTCATCCCCAAAGTAACCCCAGGCCCTCTGAATCTTTGGATAGAGCCCTAGAATAGCCTTCAGAATGTTAACCCAAGTAGCTTGGGAACTGAGGACATCCCACCTTGGGCTTGTATGGCTCCAGCTTTCCCCTCTGGACCTGGCAGGATGCTCTTGGGTGGGACTGTCTCCCTGGTCTTGAGGACAAGCTTGGGGAGAAACTGTTATAAAGTTGAGCAGGTGCCTGGCTAGAGGGGAGGCCCTGGCTGCCCCGCTATGGATTGACTTCCAACCTCTCTCCATGGCTCAGGTAGAAGCTTCACTGCACCATACGTCCTTGGAGGTTGTACCATTCAAATCATTGGTGGTCCTGAAGATGGGCCCTAGAACAGGGTTAGTGCCTCCATCGGAGGAAGTTCCAGGAAGGTGCCCCTTTCTCCCATGTGAACACTTAGCTGGAGGGTGGCGGTCAGTGAGCCAGGAACTGGCTCTCATCAAGATTCATCACACTTTGAACTTTCGCTCAGAAACTGTGGGAGACATGTATGGTGGGAGGTGCCCAGCTCTCGGCGCTCTGTCACTGTTCAGAAGGGATGGAGTTCTCACAGAATTGGCATCTGGGAGCTGTGCCCTGTGCACAGACCAGTTTGTCAGCAACTGTGACAAACTTCCCCTCATGGGGATCACATTGGAATGAGGGGGGACACACAGGGAAGTGACCACACAAGGGAGCTGTGGACATTGTTGGCTGGACCAAGATATGGGGTACCATGTGGCAGAGGAAGAAGTCAATTCCAAAAGCAGGCCTGGAAGGCTAGGCTGAGGCTGTGGTCTGTGGGCAAAACCACTCTGTGGGTACCTCATTTGTGTGCATATGTGTGAGTATGTACTTGTGTGTGTGTGTGTGTGTGTGTGTGTGTGTGTGTGTATACACATGTATGTACACTTATGTGTATAGACATGTGTATCTGCGTGCATATGCATGCACATATATGTGTGTGAATGTTTGTATGTATATGCATACATACATATATCTGAATGTGTGTATACATGTATGTGTATGTGTGTATATATATATGTGTGTGTATATTTTGTGTGTATGGGTATGCCTGTACATGTGTGTGTGTAATGAATGAACAACAGTGTCTCTTTCCTCTCCTCAAGGTCAAGTCTGTAAGAACACAAGCTGTTGTGTCTTTCCCACTCCTCCTTGAAGAAGCTAACACAGAAGTAGGCAGCAACCTGTCCCTGTTTGTCCAGCTGGGACATTTGCTGGCTCACATTCTGTTGTGATCATTGGCCATCTTCATCTCTGGTCCTCAAGAGCAGTTTCTGTCCTCTCCTTTCTTGGTAAGGGTAGAGCTTGTGGTCCAGCTCTAACATTTCTCCCATCATACTGAGGGCAGCAGCATCATGGGACCCACCCCATGTCCCTCCGGGGCTTCTCTTGGAGGTGAGACCCCTAGACACTGTGCTGTCACAGTCAGCCCAGGACACATCCTCTGGCGTGGTGTGCTGCTGCCCTGGAAGGTGAAAAAGCCAGGTGCCTGTGGGCTGGATTGGTCCCTGGTTCTCCCATGTCTTTCAGGGATGAACTGACCTGGGGTTGTGGGACATGGATGATGTGGTCCCATCAGCTGAGCTGCAGCTGTGTGACCTATCAGAATGCTGCCCATTCATGTTGAGGTTCAGAGAAGGAGCCCCACAGGTCCCAGTTGCCAGCCCTATCCTCATCGACAGGCCAACTCTGTCATGGGCATTGTCCCTTCTCTGGTGCCCTGACTAGCCCTGACCTCACCCTGAGGTCACAATGGCTCCAGTGTCCACAGGACCCTTCCAGGGACAGTGGTGTGGAGCCAGCATTGTCTGAGGATGGTAGGTTGGGAATGTGCGTGCATGGGTCGACACACACATTGAGGATGTATGTCCCCAATGAGGCCTCGAGTCCGTCTCTTGGTTCCTCAAACCGCTGATGTTCTATGTGAGTTGTGGATGAGTGGTCCATCTGTTACGTGAGTCCAGGACCCTGTGGTCATGGTAGGGCCTAGGCTGTGACTGTGACTGCTCTTGAGGGCCCCCACTATGAGCATGAGGTGCTATGCCCTCCTATCTGGGTGCTACTGCACAGATTAGCCCTATCTCCATCCTCTCATGGACACAGCTCCTGGAGTGAAGCCAGCCTGAGGCTCCAAGTACAGGGTGGGACAAACTGCCACACACCAAATTCAGCCTTCCCATTTTCTGACTCTATGCTCGGTGCCAGCCATTCAACCTCTCTGTGCCTCAGTATCCCCACCTGTCCAGTAGGAGCACATCTACCAAGCTCCTGGGCTGCTCAATGAGAAGACAGAGTACTCCAGTCCAGTGCCTGGGCAGGCTAGGGACATCTGGGTTCTGGGATCAAGTGGTGGCCACCATCTCAGTCCAACAACAGTCTGTAAGGGATTGTGACAATGCCAGTCCTGGCTGATGGTGCTCAGTGTCACAGTGCTCAGCCTTGGGGGTTCCTGGGGCTCATTCTCACCTACAAATTGGGTATTGGATGCAAAGCAAGGAAGTCAGGAGTCATGGTGGGCAAGTGCATCTGCCCTGCCAGTGGGGATGTCAGGTTGAGGACTTGGGAAGTACTTAGGGACAGCATGTGTAGACAGCATGCTCTTGTGGAACTGTCAAGACAGCTCTGGAGACTGGGGCACCTGAGGGAGGTGGAGAGAAAAGTCAGGTGTGACCCATCAGGTGTCTGCGTCACCACAAAGCTGAAGCCAGCCTCGGCATCATATGAGAGACTGTATGGGTGACCTCTGCAAAGGCCAGTGGTCTGGGTAAAGTCTGGAGGCTGTGGGCTTGCCTCTTCACCGCTGAGGTCCCGGAGAGTGAAGACTGGTCACCTTTGCTCCAGAGATTGTTATGAGCACCTTTGACTCTGACGTGCAGACCCCAGGACTGCTCTAGCTTAGCTTCTCTGCCTAGGAGGAAAGGCTGGCACTGGTAACCGAGTGAATGAGGCTCGAGGTCCCTCATCATGCAAGGACATCCTGAGAAAGTATTGCCTGCAACTAGAAAGAGACCCTTAGCTGACTTGGGGTAGGCAGACATGTTGGTCTTGTCAGTTCATACTTCTTGATGCTCATGAGCCCCCAGACCATATGTTCTGTGTCAGTGGCGGAGTTGGGACCCTAGGTTTTTAAAGGAGGCTCACACCTCCTTACCAACCCATTCACAAGGGAGGTCACAGCACAGCTGGTTCTGTGGCTTCTGTGTGTGGTGGCTCCTAGGGCCCTGATAACCATTTTTGCCTGGGGACCTTGACCCAGGGTGTGTGGGGGCCAGCCAGCCCAACGGGCTTTGTGATTCCTGAATTTTCAAGAATTTTTTTTGTGTGTGTGTTGGTTGCTAAATAAAGCCACAGGAAGCTTCAACAAGCTTATCTCAAGTCCTCACACCTGTCCCTTTTTGGGTTTGTGGCTGTCACTGTCCCCTAGGCTAAGGCCGTTACTGTACAGTCTAACTGTGTGCCTGGGAAACTGCAATGGTGACTTTGAGTCACCAGCATCCGTGGCGTTCATGAGAACTTGAACTCAGCCATGCTTGTCTCAGTCAGCCCGTAAGCACCGCCAACTTCTGCCAGACAGGCTCCCTGTCTAGTGGGGGTCACTTCTTCCTCATGCCACCCAAGGGTCAGATGTGCCCACTGTCCTGGCCTGGGATGAGATTCAGAGGGGACCATACATTGGTTAAGGTCACATAGCTGTCAGTGGCAGAAGCAGGATGCAGTCAGGCTACTAGACGAGTCCAGTGTGGGGATGAGGTCTCGTGGCCATCTGGCACCCTCTTTCCAGTGCCCTAGCCTCCCCATCTTGCCTAGTCTCACCTGCCTGGCTCCCCCACACAGCCAGTAGGTGGTGCTGTGGTCACAGACAGGACTGTGATCCGAGGACTGCAGTTGGGGGGTGGTTATGAGGAGGGGATGTGAAGGCTGGGGCTCCACTGAGCCGGCTGCTTGGTCCTGGAGCTCAGTTATCAACAGAGAAACCCCAATGAAAGGGCAGGGCAGGACTGGGGTGACATTCTCCAGAGTGGACAGACACCTGGCCAGCAGGTACACGAACAGGTGCCTCTGTCACCAGAAACCCAGGCAGTGCCATCAGAGACTCTGCTGAGCTGGTCAATTCTCACCTATCAGGATGGACTGTCAAAAAGCAAGGCTCAAGGGATGTGGGGGAGGGGAAGGCTACTGCCTTGTTGGAGAAATGTGCCCTGGTGCAGCCAGTAGAGAAAACAGTATGGGGAGGTTCCTCAGAAAATTAAAAATAGCACTGCCATATGATCCAGTAATCGCCCTTCTGGGCACATATCCAGAAACATCAAGATCAGGGTCTCAGGGGGTTGTCGTGCCTTCTTTGCAGCAGCTGCCACAGGCCGAGGTGTGGGAACGGCCTGCGTCCATCTACGACTGACTGACTGCACGGATGGGGGCACATGACTACGCACCCAGGGGAGTGCCACCCAGCCTTTAACGAGGAGGAAAGCTGATGTCTTGGATATGTGGCCACCCCTGAAGACACTACTCAGTGAAAAGAGCCACCACAGCAGACACTGTGGCTGGTTTCATTCCTACCACATAGTCCCAGCAGTGGGGAGTGGTGGCTGCCAGGGCTGGGGAAGGATGAGGGCTTACGGTCCCATGGCTTTGGAAGATGAACAGGGTGGGACGTTACTGACGTGGCTCTGAGGGTGTAATCTTATATGTGTGGGGCTCATGTGCATGGGATACAGAACCAAAGCTCTGCTGGGGTGGAGTGTCATGGGTGCCCAGGAACCAGCATTCCCTAAGAGTCATGGAAGTCATGCGAGCAGGTTGTATTCCACCTCTTGCTGTGGCTGCTTGGGGACTGGGAGGGACTTCAGCCCTCCTGCACTGACTGAATGGAGGAAAAGGGAGTGAGTGGTCTTAGTAAGGGCTGCCTAGAGCAAGACAGTCCTTACCAGGATGCATGAGGCACAGAAGTCAAGGGAGGTATTAATACAAGACAGGTGACTTCCCTTGAAGGCTATGTGGGCTTAAAGATGCAGAGCAGACCAGAAGGGCTTCTTGGAAGGGGACAGAGAGTGGTACCTGAAGGACAAGAGTGTGTTTGCCCTGCAGAGGATGATAAGGCATGGCAGGAGATGTGAAAATGCAGATGTGGGTGGTGGTGGTTGTGATGGTGTATAGGCTACTCTTCCGTGAAGCTGGTTGCCATTCTCCTACTGCAGTGGTGCTGTATCAGTCAGTGTGACCATGTAACAAATGGCCCCTGACAGTGAACTTGCTCATATGATAGCTAGAGGAATCTTTTCTCCTCTAGCCCCAGACCCAGTTACAAGCGTGGACATTCACTTCTTTGGAAGTTATCTTGGTTTCTGGGCCTTCTTACACCTTGCAGGCATGTGTGGAGGGGAGTGATGCTTCCCAGCCTCTTTCAGGGATTATGGCTAGTTCCTGGACCATGAAGGCTAGGAGACCACAGCGAGGCTATGCCACAGTGCTCAGTGCTCCTGACTTCAGGGAACCCCAGTGCCCACAATAGTTCCTGCTGGAGATTCAGTCCCAGATCTTTGATCTCTCTACTGGTGCTGTGTCCACTGAGGGGAGGGAAACACAAGTCCCCAGAGGCTTCTTGAAGCAGGAGACTTAGTCTGGCTCACATCTGGGCTCTACTAGAGTTGCTGAAGATAGGAGCTGATGATCTGCCTCATGGGTTCTGGGAACACTCCTAAGGTGCCCATGGCAGGGTTGTTGAGTAGAATCAAGTTCTCAGCAGCCCGGTGGGCACAGTCTGGTCTGTGAATACCACAGTGATCTATGACAAGACAAGATATATAAGTATCTTCTGGCTCTCATGAACTCTGCCCCTGAGCCCCAGCCCCCTTCCAGAGGGGGCGGGCCCCTTTAAATGCAAGGTTCTCTCTTCCAGAAGGCCCCTCCCAGTCTCCCAGGTAGCCAAGCACACAGAGGTGGAACTCAAGCTTCTGTCATGGCTTCCCCTTGTTCTGGGAACCTTAGCCCCACTGGTCTGCCCCCGCCCCCTGTCACCACTCCAGGTGAGACACACAGGAAAGAGGAGTGATGGAGGAGTGGGGAGGTCTGAGAATGTGGGAACAGGGAGCAGCAACTCAGCTATCTTCCAGAAAGTGAGGGTGGGGCCCAGCCAGCTGAGGGCCTCAGGCTCTTCCTCTGAGTTCCTTGCTGCTCCCTTCATCTCCTTTACTCCGAGAGCTCTCCTTGGGGGGACAGAAGACAGAGCTTTCTTTGTTCTGGCCAAACCTCCTTAAAACCCTCTAGGACCCCAGACCCTCAGCCCTCCACCACAGCGGGGACACCACTCTCTGTTCACTGACTGTTTTCCTATCACCTGGCTGACTTCCTCTCTTCCCCTGGCTCAGGCCTCTGGATTCATCTCCTAGCATCCCAGTCCCTCAGCTTGGTCAAGGCCTGGTCAGCCTGCACACTACAGCTCCCTAACAACTATCTTGCGATTCTTCTCTGTGCTGCCCCCTTGAGGAAGCTCCTGCCCCAGTGCCTTGGGGGGGGACGGGACACACCCTCTGTTTTTAGCCATCTCCCTGCACTCCCTGCTTGGTCTCACTCACCTTCCACCCAGCCAGCATTATTTCTCTCCTGTCCTTGCTTGGCAACCCAACCCCTCCCCGATGCTACCCCACCCTTGTCTGTGTCCTTTAAGCTGGAAGAACCAGGTCTTCACCTTCTTTTCAACAGCAGCCTCCAGTAGGGTACAGAGTGCCTCCACCAGGCCATGTCTACTTCCTTGGTTGCCTTGTCTCTCTCCTGGCAACAGCCAGGTTACCTTCTCTCCCTGTACCCCTCTCCCCAGCAGAGCTGCTGGCTATGAACCCCTTGACACTGGAGCCATCATAGGAGGGCTCAGGTACTCTCCCCCACCCCCACTGAATCCTGACTCTGTTCACTTCATCCATTCCCAACAAAGGCCAGCTGCCCACTTTTCTCTCTCACTGAGCCACACCCAAGCCACCGCCTGCCTCTGGGCAGCAGCATTGGCTTTTCCTTTCCCATTACCACAGAGGCTGTGGTGGCTCTCTGTTGTCTCTCTCAACCTCACTTCCCTTGGAGTGGCTGCCCCATTCCTCCACTCCTCATTTATAACAAAACTCTGCCAGAAGGTTACTTATCCTTGCTGCCTCCAGATCCCTGTCTCCCATTTGCTCTTGAACCTACTCTAATCAGGCTTAATTTCTGTACTTCCCTGAAGCAGCTCAGGCCAAAGTCACTGATGACCTCCATGATGCTAAATCTGAGGCCAGCTCTCAGGCCTCATTTGATGTGACCCAGTGGGAGCACGTGACTCAGCTCCTCTCTGGCTTCCAGAATCCACACTGCTCCTATATCATTGTCTCCTCCTTGGTCCCCTCACTGGCTTCTCCTCCTGACCTGGCAAGGACAGATGGTCCCAGGCTTGGCTCTGAATCTCTTCTCCCCTCCCCTCCCCTTGTTTCTATCTCTCTCCCTTCCTTCCCTCCCTCCCCTGGTGATTTCATCTGACTCTAAATACCATTTCCCCAGATGTGTCTCCAGCCAACTGTGCTCTCCCATCTGAAGGCCTCAACCCAACATGTCCAGGATCAAACTCTCCATTCCCTGGCCTCAGCTCCTTCTCTTTTTAGCTTCTCCCTGCTCTAGAAAATGGTGCCTCAGAGTTTCCTTCTTCTACAGCGCTTCCATTCCACATCTCCCCACTAAATAGCTTCAAGACATTTTGGGGGGGGTCTCCTCACTGCTGTCCCAGCCATGGCTGCCCTACTGGTCTTCCTGTTCCTGCCCTCCCTACCCCTACCTCTATAAGCTACACTCACCTGGAACAATGGAAGTCTGCTAAAACCACCCTGTCCATGCCCCGGGCCGTGATGGAGTCACCGTCTTCTCTCCCAGGGCCCACCTGCAGCCCCTCTCTTCTCCAAATTTCTCTACCAGCATCTCAGAGGAATTCACATGGCCCTTTCTGTGGCTGCATCCTGCCTTGGTACTGAGCAGTAAGACAGGGATTTCAGAAGACAGGATAGGCTTCAGGGATGGAGGCAGGGACCTCATTGGTCCTCTGAACTGTAGACTGAGGAGACAGCCCTGCAGGACCTGCCTCTGGTGCATCTCCAGCCAAGCCGTCTGCAGGCCTGACTCTCCCCACTGGGCTAGGTGGATCACTGCCGCTTTACCTCTCCTCCTGGCATAACACCCCTCCGACTCAAGAAGGCATTTGCTTATCCACAAGGGTTGAAGAGCTGGCTTTGTTGTCTGGCTCATGGCTGCAGATGGTGCTTAGCACAGACCCTGACTGCACACAATAGGTGCTCAGTAAGGGCACTATGTAGGAATTATAACCAAGAAGCTCCTGGGCACGGGTGTGGCACTAAGAGGTTTTATTGCAGCCCTCATGCATGACTCCCCTGTTCTTAGACCTTTGGCTGTAGCAAAGATGGAATATTGGCCTCCACTGAATTTTGGGAACCCATGTACTTGCCAGCCTGAGTCCTCCAACTCCTGGGACTGGGTCCCCAGGATCCCATCCCCAGATCCTGGGGACCCAGCATCTGCTGTCCTGCCCCATATCTCCAGCTGAGTGCTCCACTATCCTTACCCTTACTTCCTCCTCATGGGAACCAAGCTGAAGACCCTAGGCCAGTCCCATAGTCTGCTTGTATCCACAGTAGTCAGGGTGGTTTCTACTGAGCGACCCAGACACCTCCAGCCCCAACTGCTGATTGCCACCACCTGCTGGGTGAATCCTACCATCCTGAGCTTCTGTAACTAAACTAGCCTCCTCCCCATCTTGAACTTTCTGGCCAGGGGCCTGCCTTTCTCATACTCTCAGGGCTTTGTAGGCCTCCACAATCTGTTGATGTTGTCCCTTGGCAAAAGTGGACAACTTCCCCTTCCGAGGGAGAAGGGGACAAGGAGGCAGGAGAGGGGTCAAAGATGGAGGCAGGCCCCCTTGGTCCCATCAACTCAGCCTGTCCTCGGTGTTGAGAGGGGCCCAGCACTCACTACCGAGTGGCCCTCACCTGGTTCTTCTCTGTTCGAGCGGCCTCTCCTTCCTTGTCCCGGCGGCGCTCGGCGTCCCCGATCTCCCAGCGCGGGGACACGCGTGGGGCCCCCCAATGACTGTCCCGCCCGCCCGCAGGTCCCGCCGCGCCCCCGGCGCCGCGCTTCCCCGACATCTACAGCGGCGATGCGCAGCTCTGGGATGCGCATTTCCGCGGCATCGGGCGCGCCTACCGCGCCTTGGGCAAAGAGGACGACTTCGCAATCCGCGTGCTCACTGAGGATTTCACGCTGCCCTTCCCGTTCGCCTGGCCGCCGGGCCCGGACCCGGCCACCGGGCCGCTCTTCTACGACCCGCGGGACCGCGCCGGCTTCGACTTCTTGCTACGCGGCCCCGGCGCGCCACCCCCGGCTCTGCTGCGACCCCTGCATGCCACGGCGCAGGCGGCCGAGCGCAAGCGGCGCCTGGAGCGCCTGGCGCTGAGCTACGCGGGCGCGGGCCGACCACCTGGCTTGGTGCTGCTGGCGCCCGCGGCTGCCGCCTTCCCTCCCGAAGCCGGCCGTCCTTGGCGCGCCCTCGCCCGCGACAGCGAATAAAGCCTCTGCCTCTCCGGTCCCTGCGTCCGGCCTCGCCCTGCACCCGTGCGCCAGGGAAGCCGGGGAGGGGGTGCGGAATACGATGCCTGCCTGCGGCGGACTCAACCGCCTAGTGAGTCTGTGAGCCAGATGGAAAAGGTCACTCAGGCAGGTGGTGAGAAAAGGATCTGGGGAAGGTGCGAGGTCAGGTCTCCACCCCACTGGTCGGCTCTCTTTGTGCAGCACCAGGATGGGGAGTTAAGACCTCACCTGGCAGATCGGAAGGCTGCGAGGGCAGCCGGGCCTCCAAGGAGTAGCTAGATGCTGGCTGTCCTTGTGCCCCACTCCAAGTACCACAGCTTCCGTCGCTGATTTCTATGACAGCCGCTAGGGATGCACAGGGGTAGAGTGTAAGCGTGGAAGGTGTGTGAGAGGCAGTGTCAGGAAGGAGTTCTGACAGTCTCCAGCCCTCCTTTTCTCTGTCCCCTCTCAGAAGGGTGCTGTCTACTTTTCCCTTGAAAATCTGAGAGGATTTCCTGGAATGTGGCACATGTGACCTGGGATTCCAACTTGTCCCTTTCTAGGTTGCAAATTCCAGGCAGGGGTTATCAAGCAATAAGGCAGAGTGTCCTTTAGTGAAAGGGCCAGGCTTCCTCTTGCTTGGGAGCTTTGGGTTCCTGGTGTACAGGGGGCTGGTGGGCTGGAGGCCCATTCCCACGCAAGAACATCTGGACTCAGAGATTCTGCTTCTGCCTTTGTTTGTTTCTTCTAATCCGAGAGTTATTTATAGTTTCCCTGTGCTGGGGAGAAAAAAAAAACTCCCCAGTCCTGGCAGAACAACTTAGATGGAATGTTCATTTTAGGGGATGTGCAGGAGAAGCAGGGGCAGGAGGAACAGGACCAGGAGGAGCATGAGGACACAGCACACCACCAGAGACACTTGGAGCTATGGAAGAGGGGATCTTGTCCTCCCTTTCCTCTACTGCACTGGACTGAGCTCCAACCTCTGCTGTAGGCTCAACTTGGGCATCTCGTCAACTCTACAGAAATGTCCGACAGCGTCATTGTAACACTATCCAGCATTTGATTCCCAAAGAGGTGGCATCCATCTCGACTGCATGCTAGAGTTTGTCCACATGGTATTTATGGTATTAGCTGTTTAGGCTCCTTGGAAGCAGCCCCTAGATATGGAGGTCATCCTCTGAACACAGGCAGGGTATCTAGGAAACCAACTGGGCGAGGAAGGGGGACAGATGTAAAGCAGACCACACTGTGGGCAACTAGAGGCCAGTCCCCTTAGGCCCCTGCAAACAAAACAAAACAAACATTCCCTCACCAATGATGTCAACGACGGGGGCATGCCTCAAAGCCTTGCTCCCAGGGCCAGGAAGCCAAGCCTCCTTGTCGTCATGAGAAGTTCTCCAGGCCAGTATGTCCCTGGGGTCAGCTTGCCCTGCGGTGATGGGGCACACGCCTCTGCTCTCACAGAAGGTCAACAGTCATTTTATGACTCAGGTATAATAGTGAAAATTTGGGAGTTGTGCCTTTTATGTTTTTAACCTCAGTTTTCTAGAAATTTATTTTCAAAGTAGTTTTCAAAAATATGTCGAGAGCTCAGAGACAGAGCCTTGGTCCAACCTGAGACTATAGGGCGCCAAAACCCCCAAATGAGTTAACAAACAGGAAATTAAACATCTCGAGGAGATGAAAGAGTGACATGAGAAATAATGGTACAAGCTCTATTTCAAGCAAGATGTGAAAGCCTCTTGGTGGGGGGCACTTTAGCTTAAAATGAAAGGGTGAGTAGGATCCTGCCCTGTAGAGGTAGGGAAGGGCGCTGAAGGCAGAGAGGACAGCATAGGCAAGGCTAGGCAATCTCAGGGAGTGGCAGCAAGGGTCAGGAGTTCCACCAGGCTTAAAGAGACTGAGCTCAGGCTAGCTTCAACTGCAGAAGGAATTGGGTGATCAGGTAATTGGAAAGGTTGGTAACATAAGCTTCAGGGAAGGTTTGCTCCCCAGGTTCAGGGCTGTCATGGAAGCCCTGCCTCCCAGCTCGCTTCCCCACCAGGCTAGCTCAACCGACATCCTATCTCCCTGGCCACAGGCCACTGGCTTCCTCGAGCTGTTTCAGCTACATGTTTAGAAGCTGCAGGAACTCAAATGTGGTCCACAGCGAATGCATTCCTGTGTCTCAGGGAGTGTCACACACCAATTGACATTGGTCTGAGCCACCAGAGTCAGTTCCTTTGGCAGGAAGGTTGAGAAATATTGGGGATGCCTCAGAGCCATGCTCTCAGGGACAGAAAGGCAAGCATTTAATCACTGCTTCTCTAGAGACCTGTCCATGGTGGGAAAGGTTGGAAAGGGTGATGGGAACTGAGCCACAGGCAAGAAGTTCAAGGGTGTGACCCCATGGTCAGATCCTGCTAAATCTCCCACCTTCCACTGTACTCCCAGGGAGCATCCTGTTACAAACAGCTACAGACTTGGGTCTGCCATTTGTGTAAATCCTGGCCAGACACCTGTGTGTGCTGAGTGGCATTGAGGCTGTGAAGATAGATTTTGTCCTACCTCTAGGAGCTCTCAGATGGGGGCATGGAGGTGGGAAGGCCCGGGCAGCCCTTCCTGATCTCAGCTTCTCTGGTTCTCCTCATTACACAGGGGGAACACTCACAGTGCTCTTTTTGCTATGGCCACTGGCATAACTTTCCTCATGCTTCATCTTCTGGGACTCTTGGTCCCTCCTCCCTATCACTGATGCTGCCTCCAGCTGGCTACCTTCCAAGTCTCATGATGTCTGGATCATAAATATATGAGGCATGTCCTAGTTTCACTTCTGCTAAAATACCCTGACCCCTCCCCCAGCAAAAAAAAAAACCACCACCACCACCACCAAAAAAAAAAAAAAAAAAAAAAAAAAAAACAACTTAAGGGAGAAAGGGCTTACTGAGAGAGCAATTCTAGGTTACAGTCCATCACTGGGTGAGGCGGGGAGGGTGGTCAAGGCAGGGACTTAAAACAACTAGTCACATCATATCCACAGTCAAGAGCAGGAAGACTGCTTGCTTGGTTGTGCTCAGCTTAGTCCCTCCACTCTTACACAACCGGGCTCCCTCCATAGAGAATGGAGCTGCCTACAGTGCGCTGGGTCATCCTACATCAATGAACCTGGTTCAGACAACCCTTTCCATATGCCAGACAAGTCACAGCCCAAGACAGTGTGAACAACCTGTTGGGACCCTCTTCCCAGGAGATTTTAGGTTGTGTCAAGTTGGCAAAGCTTACCACCATAAGGCCTCAAACAAGGCCAGATACAGTGATACATGCCTTTAATTCCAGCACTTAGAAGACAGAGGTGGCTGAGTGCAAGGTTAGTCTTGCTTACATAGTGAGTACCAGGCTAACCAGGGCTTCATAGTGATACTCTGTCTCAAACAAGCAAATAAACACCTCAAAAACCAAACAAGATTTCAAATTATCTTCAGAATTTAGAGGGATTTAGAGGGAAAACTTTTCTTCGAGGGTCACCTTGGATGGTGACACTTAATGCCCATCTTTCAAGGAGCTGGGGTGCTGAGCCAAGACTCACACTGGGGTTTGTAAGCTGTTCCTTTCATGTTACCATATCTTAAGGGCTAGCCAGTCCTTTGACCCAAGCATAGCCATGTCTCCCATGGTCCCTCATCATCTTGGGAATTTGAGCTGCCTGCTATTTATCTGGCTCAGCCTCAGGATGCACTTACCTAATGGGGGTGGTGGCATCTGACTCCTGGATGAAGCACCCACCCTGCCATGGTAAGATTTTTGTTCTGCTGCACACATGGCAGAACTGCATACAATAGGTGCTCAGCTAATATCCTGAGCAGTCAGCCATATGATCTGGGATATCACCTTTCTGAGCCAAGGCAGGGGATCCTGGAGCCCTTTCCATTCTGGGAATGGCGGAAAAGGGGAGGGAGGAGTCCAGGATACAGATGCAGAATCGAGGCCGGGTCCCTTCCACCTTACAGCTCCTCCAGGAGACTCCATGCCTTGTTATATTCAAAGGAGACTAGACATGCTTTGAGTCCCAGTTTGCTAGGAACAGAGGTAGGACCCATCTCCCTAGGTTTCCTCAGGAACGGATTCCAAGAAGCAGTGAGGATGTTTAATTAATTGCAATTACAATCTTCAAAGGAAGCCCTGAGTTGGAAGTTGTTCCTAATTACTGTGTTATGATGTCGGCTGGCTCCCTGAATTGATTGTGTTAGACTTTCCGATGGAGGCGTAATTGAGTTGCTGTGAGGACCTATTTTACGTCCCTCCCCTGTAGATAAAGCCTGTGTTCATCAGGGGAGTTGGGCTGGCAATGGGAGTGGGTAGGTGACCACACTAATGCCTGGATAAAGACCTCACAGCCAAGGTTGAGACTGATGACTGTGGGGCTCTATGAACAATCAGTTGGGCTCTATGTGGTCACCTCTGCAGGTTAATGAGTGGCCTATTTCAATCTACCGGCACCTCCAGGTGTGGCTGCTCCTTCTGGACTACAAAGCAGGTGGGGTAGTAGGCGACCATTGATAGCCACTGAAATTCAGGGACCATGACCTTGCCATTTGCGGCCCAAAACATCATTGTCCAAGTGAGCATGGAAACCCTTTCTTGTGTGTCTGGTGAGTAAGGGTGCTTGCACCAAGGTTGCCCATAGCCTGGGTCCTGGGACTGATTGGGGTTAGAGCCCTGTAGAGAGAACAGGAAAATAAGCTTCTGAGATGTGAAGGTTGTTTTCTGGCAGCATGGCATATGGAGTGAGGGCAGTCTAGCTACAGAGCTCATCAAAGCAACTTGGGTCCTTCTGGGCTGGGACTCTGTTTGACAGCCAGGCTGCTACATACAATAGGCCCTGCCCTGCCACACCCCTAGGCTCATTTGAGAAGCTTTATTTTATTTTTTTAAAAAAATTGTGACTTCCTTTCTCTGAGCTTTAGCTTCCTCACCTGCAAATCTGGGGTTGGATAATGTGAGCAGGCAGCATGTAGTCACAGGGAACAGAATCCCAAGGTTCTCTTTCCTAAGCCCAAGTTTCAACCCTTCCTGCTCCCCAGGGAGAACCCAGGATCCTCCCAGAGGAGGCTCTACCTCACTACAGTGGATGGGGATCTGAGCAGAGCTGGGAAGACAGGTACAGGCCTGCCATAGGAGAGGGAACTCAGAAAGGGACAGCAAGTTGATGGAGGCTGGCCGGTGGGATCTAGAGATGGTGAGCACAAGTAAGGTGTGTGTGTACTCCCCCAGGAGTTCGAGGCCCAGTGAAGGAAGGGCTCAGGCCTGTGGAATGGGGGTGAAC
>CAJQZJ010031511.1:7675481-7717810 GCA_907164525.1 Lophiomys imhausi
GAGAGAGAGAGAGAGAGAGAGAGAGAGAGAGAGAGAGAGAGAGAGAGTTGGTGACATTAGATTTTGTAGGAGCAAAAAGCTAGAGGGCTTGTTAGGGAGGATAGTGAAGGTAAATGCAGGGTTGGGATCTATAGGGAAGGATGTCTTGCTGCTAAGGGCAAGACCAGACTTAGGGGATAGGTGGGAGAGAGAGGGGGGAATTGGTTGAGTCATGTTAGTAAGCTGGTGGGGCAGGGGCTGGTCTGGATTGTCACATCAGATGGAGGAGGGATCTGGGCCCAGGAAGGGTTACCTGAAGTCAAGAATGGTTGGCTCAGTGGTGATGTCCAAAGGTGGCTCTGTGGAGGTCATTACCACACTCAGGATGGGGTGGGAAGGCTAAGGCTGGAGGAGCAGCCGAGGCTCAGCTTTGGAGACCTTCTAGGTTGTGCTGGGGATCTGAGCCCTGTGAGGAAGGACTACACAGGTAGCCGAGTGCTGAAAGGCCCCAAGGAAACTGTCCTCAATCCCTGCTCTTGAGAGGCCCTGCGCTTCTCATCCGGGAAATGGACTAGCAAACAGCTGCCTCCATGTGGATCTTCTCTTCAAGGCTATTCCTTACAGGTTGCCCAATTCAAACCCAAATAGTTGGGCTGTTGCTGGGGTGATGAGTGCTTCCTGCCCCCATAATTACTGAGTACTAATGAGCCCTAAAATTCAGTTAAGGGAAGGAGCTGGCAAGCCCATGTCATTTCCCTCTAAACTTTGGTAGAGGAACCAGAATCTCAGGAGGGTGGGGCAGATGAGATGGGTTTCCAGGTTTTTGGAGTTCTGGTGTGCACAGCTGTGGGCCCCAGGAGTCAGGGATGAACAGATTGACCTAGATTGACAGTAGGACCTGAGGTGATGCCCAGCCCTAGGCCTTATGGTGGCTCCCACTGTCCCAGTTGTGGAAGCAGAGGTATATACAGCAAAAGCAAGAAGAGTGGAACAAACTTTGGGGTTCCAAATACCCTGGGTAAATGTCTCCTAGTCCTGTTCCCCCTGGGAAGTGAAATGACAATTGCGTAGATCGAAGGACTAGCCTGACTCATCCCAAGGACTGAGAGACTCTCCAACCATTCAGGACTTGGCTCTGTCGGTGTGTGCAGTGTGTATGTCTGTGACAGGAGGAGCTATGGTGACCTCTGACCTCAGCCTGCCATTTCATCATGCCTTCTGCCCAGTCCCAGGCCCAGAGCACTGGCAAGATCCAGGAAGTCCCCACATTGCCCCTGCTGGGGTTCAGCCCTGTGCCAAGGCCATGAATATGCCAGTGTCGCCCACCCCTCCTGAAGAGCTTCCTCCAGGCTGCAGTGGGCTTCTACATTAATCACTGCTAATTGCTAGTGGGAGTCTTTCTTGTCAAGAACCATTATTCTTGGGAATAAAGAAAAATAAAAGATGTCTCCTTTCAGAAAGGCAGCTTGGCCTGAGGAGGAACAATGCCAGGCTAAAAGGAGGTCCCCTAGCCCAGCCCACTTCCAGGGGTTTCCAAAATGCGTGTGACACACTCAGGCTTCTGGCTTTGGCTGAATGTGCAGAGAGAAACAGAACCTCCATCTTGCTCTCATATTTTCTAAAGTTGTTGTAAGTTTCCTTGAAACCCTGAGGGCTTTTTTTCTTCTTTTCTTTTTTCGGCAACAACAGCTGGGAATAAGTTGACACTTTCTGCTTATTGCTAGGGACTGGAGCCGGGAAAGGAGGCCTGTGCTTGCCAGCCCATGGTCCCAGATCCCCTTCCTCTAGCCAAGATCTATTGTGCCTTTGGGGTCTCCAGAGCTGGTGGCAGGGTAATAGGTTTTCTAAGTGGTCAGTAGGGACACTGGAGCGACATGGCTGGTTTTATGTGTGGGTACTATTCTGTGGGCTTTGAGGCCAGCCCCCCTTGAAGGACTCAGAAAACAGATGGGGGAGGAGGATTCTTCCCATTGTCCTTTTAAAGACCTTTCCTATACTTATGTGTCATTGGAGTATGTCTTAAGTCAATTTTTAACCAGAATTTTGGCTGTCATTTTCTTACAGAGTATTGTGCCTGATGTCACTCAGTACTGATTGGAGCCATACACACAAGGAACATGAGATATGAGTGGAACACACACATGGAGCCCAAGCTCTCTGCACCCATGTGTATGCATAGCACGGCTCTATGTGTGTCTGTGTTTGCTTATGCCATGCATGTGAAGACCTGTGTGCCTATGGATGTACCCATGTGGTTTTGCCAGCATGCGTGTACACTGCTGCCTATTTCCTTGTGTCCTGAACATGTGTACATATGCACATGTGTGCAAGCATCTTTCTTGATGTGCATACATTGTGCCATATCATTAACCTGCACATGTACCTTTGTGAATACACATGTCCTTGCTTCTGTACATATAAGTGCACAAGAGTCAGTGCAAGTACGTGTGTGATACATGCATGTGTGCTGTGTCTCTAGGCTTCCATGCATGCTATTTTCTGTGTAACAGGAAGGCCTTTGTGGGTCTCAATTCCCTATGCTCTTTTGTACTCTGTCACTGTAGCTCTGTGAACTTTATGTTGAGGAGAGACTGAGACAGTGTGCAGAGGGCTGACCTGGTCTCTATATTGAGAGCTGGCCTAGAAGGATGTGGCCTGGGATCCCTGGTTTTAAGTCTTGACTGCAGAGCAGTCAACAGGCAGGTCACGCCATTCTGAGGCTCCCCTAGTCTCATGAGCTCTCGGGTCCTGTCAAGTCTCTCTTCCAGAGTGACCTGTTCACTCCATCCACTGCTGAGGCCCAGCACTGGAGGGTCAGCAGTTGTGGTCAGATCCAACATCTCCTGACACTCTACCAAGTTATGGCCTCATGTCCAGGGACAGCTCTAGAGTCCCTTTGGCCCTATCTGAAACCCTTGTGTTCATTGTACAGTTTGAAAGATACTTCCACATGTGCTTGCTTGTCATTTTGACTGAGGTGTGGGGCTTCCACCCTACACCTCCAAGCCTCAGTGATGGTGGTGGACATTCTGAGGGGACAGTGCTATCTTCATTTCTGGCTGCATAGATTGGTGAAGCTCCCACCCCCTTCCTCTTTGCTACCTCATATACTTCTGGAGAGATCCTGGACCAAAGTCAGAAGGTCCCAGGCTCAGATCTGTATATCCTCTCTCAGTTGGTGACTGGGACAAAGATCTCCCCACTTAGCCTTGTACCCTGACTTTTAAAGGAGGGTGCTGTGAGAATGAGGTGGGCGGGAGGGAGGGTGATGTGGTTACAGATGAGAACTCAGAACAGCTGATTGGGGTCAGGAACAGATAAAGCCAGGAATCTCTGTGTCTCCAAGCATGCTGGGCCACCTCCATCAGCTTCAGAGTCTCAGTGAAGGACCAGATGGTGTTTTGAGCATTTTAATAAGAGCTATTTGCAGTGTTGCTGCCGTAAAAAAATGCCTGCTTAATGAGTGAACGCACGTTGGTAGCGAGTTAAAGGCACTCGGATGTTTTAAATATTATGTACGTTGTGCTCGCGTTAACAAACCTGATTTTTAATTACACCTTCTCCTGCTGCCTGGCTGGGCTAGGCTGGGGAAAGGAGAGACACAACCAGGCAACAGTGTGGTTGGCCATCAGAAGTGATAGTCTGTTCCTTCGAGTCCCCTCAGATGTTGCCTAGATGGCACAGGCCCTGGGACTGAGTGTTGGACTGGAGTGAAATGGTTCCTTCTCATTAAGACTCATTTCTTAGCTACTGCATGAGCTCTGATCCAGGCTGCTTGTTAACCTGATCTTGGCGGTTTACTGAGCCCTTATCCTTGCTAGTTACAAGCTGATCCTTGATCTCAGTAACCTACTGAGCACTGACCCTGGTCTTAGGCTGAGCTATGATGTCAGCCATAGGCTGAAAGCCGATGCTGGGCACTATCTGAACCTTAGTCTTGGTTGCAAACATAGTCTAGCTGGTGGTCACCGTCTGAGCTCTGACCTCAGTGGAACAGAACTTTGGTCACATCAGCTGTGTCCCAAGGCCTCAGTGCTCTCTGTCGGTGCCTCTCAAGCAGGTGAACATGGTGGGCGGGACATCAGGTCAGACCTGCAGGGCTCTGCAATGATAATGTGAGGAAGGTGGCTGGGCTGGGCTGGGAAGTCACTCAATTCACCATGTGAGATATGTTGATGACCTTCCCTCTGGTCATGTCACAGCTGCTCACAGCCCCATGGGTTGCTGCCTTACCTGGTGGGTAACCTTCTGCCGGGGAGAAGCAGGGGAATAGCTGCCACCCAGTCATACGGAGGAAGGCATCACTTCAGGGACCTCGTCTGGCCTGTCACCAGCGGGTGGTGACTGCAGAGACCCGGTGCTGGTGGATGGTCACTGCAGGGATGGCATCTGGCTGGGTGCTGGCAGAGGGTCTCCACTGCTGGGATCTGTCACTTTTATTTTGTGGCAACAATGAAAACACTGAATTAATGAAAACACTATTATGCAAATTACATATTTTAGTGTCACATTTATGAGTTCTTGCCCAAAGCTGCTTTAATTGGTACAATTGACTCTTTAACAAGTCCCCTTCTCACATGTTTCACAAATGACACCTTTCTGAATAGGGACTCAGCTGGAATCCCAAGGGTTTCCCTGAGCTGCCTCCCCAGAGGCACTGGAGTCAGCAGGGCATGGCAGAGCTGACTCCCAGGTGGCCTGCCTAGCCATGTCCCCCATGGTGCTGGCTTGCCAGCAAGAAGCCTCCTGACTTCGCAGGATGGTGAAGTTGCTGTGGTTCTCTCTGCTCATGAAGCTTCAGTGGTTCGCAAGGTTCAGAGGAGGAAGCTAACACTGCCACATGGGCTTCTGAGTTCTTCCTCCAGCCTTCTCAACGTTCACACGTCTCCTTTCTTCCTCCAGGGAGTCTAGTTCTGATGAGGTGCCATGGGTGAATGGTGTCTTCCTTGGTCTCTAGTATGCTGATGTGAGATTCTGGCAGCCTGAAGATTCCTGAGGACCCTGGGGTTCATGCAATCACATTGTTGGAGAGGGCTCACAGCATCTTCCATGACCCTCCCACTTTACTGTGGAGGGGCTGAGAGACCTCACTCCATCCCACCCTTTCCTACTCTGAGGTGTTTTTTACTTTACCCTCTGGTGGTCCCCAGGAACACCCCTCTCCTGGGTGAGACTTTTGGGCCTCAGGTCAGACACAGTACCAGGGCCATTCTATCTTTGTACCTTGGGAACAGCTGCCCCTCCTTCTACATAGTGTTCATGGGAATAGCGCACCGAAGTCTCCCCACCCCATTATATGCCAGTTCTGGTTAGCTCTGGTATATAATGCTCATACTGTGCAGCCTGGGACCCTTGTGAGGTCATTTCTGTCTGGCTTGTGCACACACAACATGGCTTGAGGGCCAGCCTTGCTGTTCTGGCAGCTTCTGTATACTTGCCCTGGGCTCCTCTGCACCTAGCTTTCTCTGTGTCCATGCTGCGTAACACCTGCCCCTGGCCTAGGCTGGAGCAAGGGCCAGTGAAGTTCCCAGAGGCAGGAGGGAGATCAAAGTAGTGACCTGGAGTGGTGCCTCAGGCAGGCAGCCACTCACACTTGCCAACACCCAACACACCAAAAGCAATCCATTTCATTTACAGCTGCTTTTGAAGATGCATGAGAAAAAAAATCTGTTTTATAAAATCTTGACCTTGAGGCCAGATCTGTTGGTGCAGTTTCTCAAGGCAGGTCCCAGCCATTCCACTTCCTGGGGCCCTCCCCTATTTGCTCATATCAAGTAGGTAGACACATTCCAGCCCTGTTTCCAGTCTCCTGAAGCACAAGGATGCTCTGCTGTACCCCATGAGGGCAGAGGTCCTCAGGAAGCTCTTGTATCTGTGTTTGAGTGACAAGCATCAATAGTTATCTTTTCCTGGGAGGACTCAGGATTGTCCTGCACACTGCTTCTTCGGTGGCTCTTCCACTGTCATGAGCTCTCCTGGGTCCTAAAATGATGGACCAGAGCCTGGTAACACAGTGTCCAAGGGACCCCATGCCCACAGTCACTCTGTGGTGCTGAGGCTCTGTTGATACACTGCTGGAAAGTTTTCTCTGGGCCTAGGTGTATGTAGAGTGCTGGGTACAGTGCCTGGTGGGAGTGACAGTTTTCCTGTGGACCTTAAGAAAGAGGTCCCCTTTTGTTTTTCAGGGGAATCTGAGGCTATGGAGGGCCTGAGTCCTCCAGGGCCACATAGTGAGCACCTGGCTCCCTTTCTTGCATTGCAGCTCAGTCCTCTGCAGGGCAACATTTTGAGGGATGCCCATTTGAGACTGGCAACTGGACCATCATGCAACCCGCTTTCTCACTGCTGCATAATGCTGGAGGGGGGACTGACTGGATATATAGGAAGAGGGTAGCGTGGTAGAATCTGTTGCTCTCTGGGATCTTGTCCTAGCTGTTCCTGTGATCTGCAGAGTGAGCTTGTAACCCTGCTTCCTTCTTACTGCCTGGGTATTCAAGATGGCTATGGAGGTTAAAATCTGACCTTGAGGGTGTCCTTTCTTCCTGCCACTATGGGACAGGGCAGGGCAGGGTTTACCCTGTGTGCCTGGAGCTGTCTAGACAAAGCTCTCAGACTTCCAACATGCACAAAAATAGCAGTTGGATGCCAGCTCCATCCCTGCTGGGAACAGATGCTGCCTCAAGGGGGCGGCAGGCTGCCAGCATCGGGAGGGGCTGGGCTGTTTGCTGGAGTACTCTAGCTGCAGGCCTGAGCATTATGGGCCTGGGTACTGCTGGCCATGTCACTGACTCAGACAGTAAAAGGAAGGACAGGGCCAGAAGCTTGGAGGCACTTAATCTGTGCCAGCTGCTGCACCTTTGTCCCTAGGGTGTTCCCTTCCTTAGGTAAAGAAACCTACTGAGTGAGATCAAGAGGCCACCAGGTCTCATGGAAGGAAAGTCAGAATGGGACTGGGCTGCTTAAAGTCAAGGTCAAGGGAAGGGCACACTGTCCTTGGTAGGGTGGAGAGCAGACATATTCATTTATCTATTCATCTGTTCATTGGTTACCTGATGGGGGGGTGAATTCTTACCTGTGCTTGGCCTGGCTCATTGGGTACTGAGGGCTTTGTTGAGACCATCTCAGGGACTCCATTTGCTCATTTATGAAGTAGAGGGATACCAGTTAGTGGGTCTCTCCCAAAGGCCCTTTTTGAACTTAGTTGGCTCACATATGTGGCTGCTCAGTTCCTCAACCTGGGTATTTGTTACATCTCGGGCTGCTTAGAGCAGAGATGAATAAAGCTATTGCTTCTCTCCTTTTTTGTTCCCCTCCATCCCTGCCTACTCCCAACACAGGTGGCCTGACATGGAGCCAGAAGGCTCAGACAGCTTCTTGACTCCATCAGGCTAACCTCTCAGTGACTCAGTTTCCCCATATGTAAAGGCTGATAGGTCCCATATCACCAAAGGGTTATATGAAAGGAGGCCATGGAGCTGAAGCTCTGGGGCAGGATAGCCTGGCACATGCAAGTTCCCAGGGATGGGCTATATTATCATGGTCAGAATCTTCTGGGTACCATGTTGGGCTGGACCTAGGGAGCCAGTGGAGAATCTTCATCTTCTGAACCTCAGGTCTAGTGGTATGAGGCCAGTGTCCTGGTTAGTCCAGGGGTTCAGGAATGGATGATCAATGTCTGTGTGACATGAGCAGGGTTTGAGGCACACTTTAGGTTCTAATCAGTCACCCTTCCTGCTTCTGAAGACGTCCTTCCTCTTACTTCTCCTGGTAACCACACGGTGTGGTATCCACCAGCCTCTTCTCTAGAACCTGATTGGTTGAGAGGGCTGCAGGAGGGGCTTCCACTCAGACACCCACTTGGAGGGACAGTGTTCTTGCCTTCTGCCAGGTGCAGTGCTGAACTGGGGTGGAGCAGCAAGCAGCTCCATCTGGGAACAAGGCTGCCCTTGCCCAGCTCTTCTTTCTCCTCTAGAGTGAGGTAGGGACAGTAGACACCACTCCCTTCCTTGATGTCTTGCTACAGTTCCACGAGAGGGAACTGGTGGCATCCAGACACCCCTAGACAACCCCAGGCTTCTGAGAGCAATTCCTTGTCCTCAGCCAGGTCCGCTGGTTTGTAGTCATCCAGAAGCTTGGGTGACTCCCTCTTAGACAGTTTCTGAGGGGTTTCTGGGGCTCCAGAGGCCATTTGAGAGCAGGAGGTTGGATTCAGGAAACTTTTGGGGTTTAGGAGTCATTGGAGGTAGGGTAGGTTGGGAGCCTGAAGTCAGAGTAACAACTATGGGCCTAAAGGAGTCCAGAGTACCCCGTAATGCTGGGCAGTAGAATATTTGAAACACAGAGGTTCCAAAGTGCATGTCACAAATGGGGAAACAGGAGTGGAGTGGAGAGACAGTGTATCTAGGTTACAGCTTAGGCACTGGGTTGCTCTGGATGGGGCATGCCCAGAAACCTCAAAGAGGGGTCATGTAGGTCTCAGTTCCTTGGTCAGGTGGACATTCCTTTGCTCATGGCTTGTGACCACCATCATTGTCCCAGTCCCCAAGTCCACAGTCCTTCCCTGCCCCATGCCAGATTGTTAGGAAAGTCTTCTTGCTTGCATCACATCCTGGCACCTGGTGCAGGACAGGTGGTCCATGGATGGCTACTGAGAGAGTGGCTGCCCATAGAGATGCATGAGAGGTTCAGCTGTCATCTGAGAATTTGGGGTTTTGTTGGTCTGGTTAGTAAATGGTGTATTACTCTGCATATGCTGTTAATCTAACACAGAGATGGCCAGGTGCCCAGAGCCTGTTACTCTCTCTACTCAACAGCAGGGGTCCTCTCTGAAGGAAGCTATTTCACACATCTGTTGGCCTCCTTGCTGGGTTGCTGAGGAGCCATGGAGGGTGTTGGATCAGGGTGTGATGTAGCCCTCTGGGAACACGGGATGTGTTCTGGTCTCAGCCAGATGATGAAGTTCATGTGAAAGTTGCAAGAGTTGAGAGGGGTCATCAGAGGAGAGAGTGAGCTGAGGGCTGGTCAAGGTGGCTAGACTGAGATGGTGCCCAGCAGAAGTGGTCGAGGCTGTCCCTTTGTTTGATGGGACTGAGTGTGTGAGACAGGGAGGCTGTAGATCTCCCATGGGTTGGTCTCCTCCCAGAAGTTCTGACAAGGAAGAAGAGGGTCAAGGGCTCTGAGGCTTGACCAAAGTCATCTAGTTCTGGGAGGAGTGAAGAGAATGGTGTGAACTAGGAAGTCAGGATCCCAAGTTTGCACATGCTACGTGGAGAGCAACTCTCAGAGATGCAAACACACACCCACACACCCACAAACCAACACATACAGACATACTTGCCTCTCACACCCACTCAGACACATGTACTTATAGCGCTCGAACATACACATGGATGCATATACCTACTTGAATTCCCGAGAGCCTAAGTGTGCCTGGCAATAGGCCTAGGATGTATTGTCCTTGGCTGCCCACCTTGTGAGAGATAATGATTAGAGTGTCTAACTAGGCCCAAGAACCCACTGGAGTACTTTGCATTGGCTCCATGGTTCCCTGCACAGTTGGGGATTTATTGCTACAGGGGGAGTATGGCAAGGTCCAGGCACAGACCAAGCAAGGGTGTCCCCGTGAATGCCTAGATCAGATCTTGACAACTAGCCTTATTCCAAGGCCAGCACCCTTCTGCCAGCCTCTGGTCTTCTGCATTGGGGTGGAGTGGCAAGCCCACGCCAGGACCCACTTCCTGCCATATGGCATCTTAGTTTTCTTTGGTCTGTGAATGGCAGACTTCTGTCACAGATGGGAGTCCAATGGTCTCACACTGCCTCTGTCACCACCTTAAAGCTTAGCTTCAAAATCTAGTTCCAGCCTAAGGGACCAGCCGTAGGGTCCAGCATAGGAATCTGAGGCACACAGTTTGGTTTGCAGTTGCCCTCTCTAAAGTATGGAGACCTACTTGCTTAGCCTCCCCCTAGGAGGTGGTCAGGGGAGAAGCATTCTCTGCCTGACCATCACTGCCCATTGGGTAGTGTCTTTTAATCTTCTGTATGGCAGCAGACTCAAACAGAAACAAGCCCTACCCCTCCCAAGCACCTCGGGGCTCATCACCCATTCCTGTCATACCAATATGAAGCTGCAGTCCAGCATTCACACCAGCACACTGTGAATGTAAGAGTCACTTGGTCCCCTCTTCATGTGAGCACAACACAGGGAGGACTGTGGAGCAGGCCTGACCCTATGCCCTCTAGGGCAGGTGTCTTATGTAGCTAACTGTTTCATTATAGCCAGTCTCACCCCCATAGCCCCTTGCTGTGTTGGGTGCATTAGAAGCAAATGTCCCCTTCCTCCATGGTTGGTACCCTTACACATCCTTGTAGCTCTGGATGCACCTCAGCCTTCTGAGCAACCTGGGGCAACTGCTGTGGATGGAAGAGTGTAGGCAGACCAGGTGAGGAGCTGGCCCTGTGGCTCCTCAGACTAGAGTGGACTTCCTTTATTCTGTCCCTTCCTTTGCTTTTCTATGCTGGCAAAGGATGCCATTTGGAAACAAAAGTCCCCCAGTGTCCTTTAGGAATTCACCCCATTTGAGAGGAACCAGAGTTTGTCCCCGAACATGGACACTGTTTGGTGCTGGAGGCAAAGCTGCTGAAAACATACATTTCTAATTAAAATAGAAATTAATCCTCTCCCCAACTACCTGCTATCTGCAGCTGGGTGAGCACAAGTCTTATTCTGCTAATTAATGTTATCACTGTTAGCATTATTTACATAAGCAGATAGGATTCACGCAGGCGTGTGGGAGCTGATGGGAAACTTATTTTTTTTTTTAAAGTTAAAAACAATTAATTACCTTGACCGTCCATCTTGGGTTCTAATCACAGATGTACAGGCCCTTTATGCCACCCCTACCCACCCCTCAGCCCACAGTGATGCCTTCTTTGATGCACTGGACACTTGTTTTAAATGAGGGCCATGTAGCGCACGGAGGGAGAGTGGCAGCCAGGGTCTGAAAGGCCCAATGCTTGAAGTTACTTTTGCCTGGTGTTGGGGGTTTTTGTTGCCCAGTTAAATAGATTCTAAACACCACATTAAGATCTCAAAAAGCTCCTGGCAGATTAATAAATCATACTAAATGCTCTAGCATTTAGTAGTGTGTCAGGAGGGCTGTGTCTCCGTGGGAGGTGAGGTGTGGTACCTCCAGGGACTGCCTTGAGTTGTCGGCACCAAGGTCTTGGCCTGTCTAAATGGCATCTATTCTGTAGATCTTCCCATAGCTTTATGCCTGGGTCCTGTAGTCCCTGCTCTGTGATGGCACCTCTTTCCTGGGGCGTACTTCCCTAGCTGGACTGTATATTCCTTGAGAACCTCAGATTCTGCTCCCCACTTAGCATACCTTAGTGCCTGATAACTGTTGGCCAAACTTGTGAATGTACATCCTGATACCCTCTGCCCTCTGGTGGGCACAAGAGCATCCTGGGTTGGCTGAGTGCAGCTCTCAGGCTTCAGTTTGCCACACCTCTGGTTAAGCTCTGGTGCCTCAGAGCTGGATGGGGGTACTGGCTACCTGTGGCCTCTCTGGCCCTATTCTCTTCATCTTCCACTGGAGGAGATGCCTCATCCCACCTGCTAGCCTGAAATGGTCACACCATACCACCTTTGGATTTTATGACTCTGGGAGCTGTAAGGATGCCTGGGTAGTAGACTAGGAGCCATGTGGTGAAGGGGCAAGGATAGAGAGTGGATTTCGGAGCAGCTACCCCCACCCGGCCGCCCCCATGAAGGGAACAGATGCACCATCTCAAAGAGTTTCCTCCTCCAAAGAGACTCTAGTGTGCTTTTCCCATTTTGAATGAAAGAAAGAATGAGACTGAGTAGAGAGTAATTATTGAAATTGAGGCGGAAATCTGCCATGAAAGGGAGAGAAATGAGAATCAGGCAGGAAGTGCCCATCTCCTGGCCCTGGCCTGTTCTGGAGCTTTCCTGCCCAGCCAAGTGTGCCGTCTTTGACATCCAGTGTCAGCCCTGGATGACTTGGGCTGAGGAGAGAAACAATCTGGCCCGCTCAGGTGCACCCACATCCCTTGGCCCCTCTGCTCCAGGGCCTATGGAAACCGAAGCTTCATAGCACAGCAAACCATGTGGAAATCCCTCAAAGCTTTGTGCTGTGTGTGGTCTTTCCTTTTTCAAAGCCACAGGGATTGGGAGTGGGAAGGTTGACTCTTCTGCAGGTGGAAGGAAGTAAGGCATTGGGCACTGGCTTCTTCCTCCCAGGCCTTTTCTTTCTAGGTGGCAGCATCTCTCTGACACGTGTTTACACGATGGGACTGCACATTAGCTGTGTCCTTTGGTCCTGCCCTGAACAGAATCTGCCACTTGAGTTAGGGGGCTAAGGTACTATCATTCTCATACCACACCAAAGCTAACCTACCCCAATGCTGTGGAGGTACAATTGGCAGAATTCTGCCCAAGAGATGGGAGGAAAATGGTCACTGTTACGTTATACAGAATCAACCTGTCACAGTTCTTGTCAGCTTGACACAGATCTAGATACACCTGGGAAGAGAAATCTCTATTGAGTAACTCTCTCCATAAGATTGGCTTGTGTGCATGTCTGTGGGGCATTTTCTTTTTTTTTCTTTCTTTTTTATTTCTTCAAGTTACATCTCAATCGCAGTCCCCTCCCTATTCCCCCTCCAGCCCCACCCTCCCACCCTCAACCCCCCATCCTCTTCCCTTTTTATTAAAGTTTAAGCTATATCTTATTTCCCCCTATAGTTTCCCCTTTCAGTCCAACAAATGGCTCTTTCTCTTATAATAATAAATACAATACAAAACAACAGAGGTAATTAGGCCACAGTTATGAGGGTTATATGGCTTAACGTACATTCCCAATGTCCAGTCCATATGTATTTGGTACTTGACTTTAACATTCTACTATCTAACCATCTCCATGAGTTTAAAGGTCTATATCTGATTCAACATTCATACTAACTTGCAACACAATTTTAAAAGTATCTTCTTAGATCTATAACACCCTCTTGACTCCTACGACCAACATTTTGTTGATTACTGATCGATGTGATAGGACCAACCCCACTGTAGGCAGTACCATCCCTGGGCAGGCTGGCCTGGGTTGTATAAGAAAAGTAGCTGAGCAAGCCGAGGTGCAAGCTAGTCCCTCTGCCGTCTCTGCTTCATTCCCGCCTCCATATATATATATATATAAAATGTGTGTGTGTGTGTGTGTGTGTGTTTCTGTTTTGAGTTCCTGCCATGGCTTCCCTCCAAGATGAACTGTAACATGAATAAGTAGAGCTTTTCCTGACCATGCTGCTTTTGGTCATTGTGTTGATCACAGGAACAGAGAAAACATACTAGGACACCCCCCACCCTGCCAAGCCCATGGCCACAGCCACCTGAAGCTGCCTTTCCACATAGCTCACTGTGCTGTGGGAACCTGGGGGAGCCCATAGGGAGCCCAGAGACCCAAGCACTGACTTCTAGCTCTTGGTTCCCTGGGGGTCCAGGTAGCCTCAGGATTTCTGTGTCCTGGGAGCCCTGCCCATGCTATGAGAGGCCGAGGCATGGGTTCCTAAAGTCTTGTCTCCCAACCTGTGGACCAGGCAGGGTGATGGCATTGGTACTGTCCTTGTGGTGGGTGACATGACTCCTGTGTTCCAGATTCCAGAGCATCAGAGCTGTAGAGTGGGGTGGAGAGATTCTCCCTCATCCAGGGCAGATCATCCACATGGCCCCCTCAAGTGACAAGAACTTCTTCCTGTCATCATGTAGAATCACAATCTAGTGACCGAGGACCACATTTTGACCTGGACTGCCTAACTACGCAGACCCCTCCAGTTCTTCCTCTCTTTACACCCAAACCTGAAGACAGACTTGTGTTCCCTGGACCCCTGTGCTCCTCTTCCTAGCATTTCACTTCTTGCCTCTTGCCATCCCTCATCACTTTCATTGACATCATTGGTCTGGTGGCCAAGCTTAGCCTTTGGGGCAGTTGGAGCTGGGCCTCTGCCCTAATGATGGGCTGTTATTCAGATACTAGCAGGCCTGAAGGTCATTGAGGACGATCCCCTCTCTCATAATCCGCAGCATCTAAAACCAGGAGCTGTAGGACTTTGATTACAAGGATCTGAGCTGAATCTCTGGCCTTGTGTAGAGTCAGGATATTTTAAACTGCCCCAAAGATCGTAAGATTGCCATCCAGCCGAGGCTTTCTGATAAAGACCAGTGTCCCACTCCCTTCAGAGTTAATCCAAATGGGCTTGTCAATCACCTGGGTGGGAAAATGCCCCTCTGGCAGCTGCTTCAAAGTCTCGAGACTTCAAGGAAATAGTATAAAGCCTTTGTAAACATGTAAGGTGGCACAGTGGGCCTTGTAGTACCGTCCACTCTGTCTTTGAGAGAGTTTCTCTCTGAAGTGCTCCCTTTGGCCAGTGACTGCTCTCAGTCTTGAGAATGCTCTGCTTTACCTTGGAATAAAGTCTGTCTGTCTGTCTTCTGTACCATGCACGGTGTGTCTCATAATGGAGATCACAAGGACCAAACCGGGGACCTGAGGGGAGCCCAGAGCAAGGTCTTCATAATGCTAAAGCTGCTCATAGTCCTACTGTGTGGATCAGGGCTGCTGACAGCAGCAAACGAGCGTTGGTCCTGCAGCCTCAGTCCCACATTCTTCCTGCAAGGGTACTGGAAGCTGACAGGGCGACCATGGCTTCTGACTGTGCACTGAGCCAGGGGTCAGCCAGGCCCATGCTGGCCTATGAGGGAACCTAGGAGTCACAGAGGTTTATTTATTATTTACTTACACAGGATGTTACTATGCAGCCCAGGCTGGCCTTGAATTTGAAGCCCTTCCATCTTTGCCTCCCAGCTGCTGTGATTACAGGGAGTACCTAAGCCAAGTATAAGGGAAGCTGTTTGAAGGCATGGGGTCTGTGTTTACCTGTTTGTTGCACAGCATAGACAGTGAACACAGGCTCCAGAGCCCTACTCCTTTCTCATCCCTATCCTGGCTGCTTTTCTCTCTCTCTCTCTCTCTCATTTATTTTTTATTTCTTCAAGTCACATCTCAATCACAATCCCCTCCCTACTCCCCCCTCCCACACTCTTCCCCCTCAAACCCCCATCCTCTTCCCTTTTTTTTTAAGTTTAAGGTATATCTTTTTCCCCCAACAGCTCCCCCTTTCAGTCCAACAAATGGTTCTTTCTCTTAGAGAAATAAATACAATACAAAACAACAGAAATAAATAGGCCACAATTATGAGAGTTATATGGCTTAGCATACATTCCCAATGTCCAGTCCATATGTATCTGGTACCTGACTTTAACATTCGACTATTCAACCATCTCCGTAAGTTTAAAGTTCTATATCCAACTCAGCTTTCATTCTAACTTGAGTCACAATTTTAAAAACATCTTCTTAGATCCAGAACACCCTCTTGATTCCTAAACAATTCAAAATTTAACTATGAGACTCTAGCTATCTATTCTTCAACCACCTCAGAGACCTGGGAGGGATAAATATATCTGATTATATAGGAAATGCAGGGCCTGCAGCTTCCAAAACTCTGAAATGACATGCCAGTGGCTGCCTGGACAGTTCCCATTTTCTCTCCATCCATTACAGCATCAATCTTCAGTCGTTTAGCCCTGTTTCTCTGACAGACATTGATTGTTAAGCAGGAATTATGAAGGGACTTGCTTACCCTGTCTTGGCAGAGGTAGGCTGTCAACTTACCTGCTTCCAAGTTTTGTCCTTTTTGGACAGCATTCTACAGTTGAATCAAGGGGTTTTTCTTGCCAAGAGATAGGCTTGCCACTGCTTCAGTCATCTCCCACTGGAAATTCTTCGATGCTCATCTTCTACTTGGAGTAGAATAGGGGGTGCTGTCAGGAGCTGACATGTCTCGATATCAAAAAATCTTAAGTTAAGAAAACATCTTTGAATGCCATATTCTGCAGATCTCTTGAGGTTTTTGAAGACGCCCTATCTATCTCTTATATTTAGATAAGCAAATGTTGCTTGTCTCTTAGCAACTTGATTTCTGATTAGCTTAGAATATGACTGTGATAGACTGTCATAGTACCTAACAAAATGACAAGCTTGCATGACTATTAGTTTTCATTTCTTAATTATCCTAAACAGTTTATGACAGTTGGTAGCAAAAGGCTGAAACTTCACATTGCATTTTTAAACATTACTAGGTACAATACCTTTAAGAAGTGTTACCCTTAATTTTGTATCAATATACAAAGATCAATACCAATGTGGCCAAATATAATCTTAATTTTGTATCAATGTACAAAGATTAATACCTATGTAGCCCAATACAATCTTAATTTTGCATCAATATACAAGGGTCAATACCATTGTGGCCAAATATAATCTTAATTTTGTATCAATATACAAAGATCAATACCGATATAGCTCAATACAATCTTAATTTTGCATTGATATACAAAGCTCAATACCAATTTAGCCAAATATAATATTAATTTTGTATCAATATACAAAGGTATAAGGGCATATTCAATAATCTGTCCTTTTTTCTTGATCTTTCCTATATTATGTCTATGTCCCATTTTTTTCACAAGTCTGTTCACTCCTACATAGGAGAGAAAGAAGGATACAGAAAAGAAAAAGAGAGAAGTCCCTGGGTCTAACCTCCAAAATCCATTTAACAAGACCATTTAACAGCTTGTAGTCTCTTTCCCTAAATAAGAAGATTTTCTTTTATCCATCAAATCACCAAAGTGGGGGAAACACCCTCCCCACCTTCTGGGGATGGGTGTTGCTCTCTTAAAATGACTTCCTGCTGATTTGGGATAAACCTGTTTGTAGTAAACCTGTTTGGGGCCCAAATAAGAATGGAATAATGGTTAAAAATGTTAATAGAATGATTTGATGTTCAGTCCCTTTGTGCTCAGCTATTTAAATGTCCTAAGGAGTTTGTAGACAGAAGCTGAACTTCAAGGATTTACTGAAGTTCTGGCTGGAACAGTCTGTGGAGCTGAACAATCTTAGCGGTTTTGAGTTGTTGTGGACTTTTGAGGAAACAACTATTGAGGAAGTCTGCAAGGCTGGATCGTCTGGGCTACTTGTCTTCTTTGGTGTCTGATCTGTTTTCTTCTGAGGTTTCTGTTGTCCAGTTGTCCCTGGATTCCTTGGATGGATGCTTTAGATCTCCTGGAAAGATAAGAACAGAGCCCTGCCCTAATCCTAACTCTGGGACACTACCTTTTTTTAGGGGGGGTGTCAGGTAATATTTTTCCTGGAGCAAATTTGGTCTTTTGACAATATAAAAAGTATTATCTTTCAATTCGGATTAAAAAAGAAATTATTTTGATATTTTGGAGCTAAACAAACCTTTAAGTGTATATATTTTGAGATCTCAAAGGACAATTTGTTTGAATTGCAGCATGCCTTTTGTGAGTAGCTTTTAAACTTAAATCCTTCCAAATCCTATGTGCCTGTCTCTGCATTCTAAGTATTGGGATCAAAGACATGTGGTTCTCAACTGATGGGATTAAAGATGTGCTCCACCAACCCTGGATCGAAGTTTTTCTCTATTTAGAGCTTGCTTTGTGTCAGTCTGTCCTTGAGCTCTGAGATCTGCCAGTGTCTGTCTCTAGTGTGTTGGGATTAAGGGTATATCCTTCTCAAATGATGAGATTAAGAGTGTACACCATCACCACCCTGTTCCTTGTAACTCTAGAATTTATAAGAAAACCAACTCTATAATGATCCTCCTGTCTTCTGCTGGAGTTAAAGGCATGGGCTAGCACCATGCATTTTATGTATTTTACCTTAGCTCCAAATTTTTTCAACTCTTGGAGGTTTAGAAAACCAGGTTGAACAGCAGTAACCTTTAATTTATTTACAGTATTTTAAACCTGTTACCTGCTTTTTAATGCCAAACCATGAAAATATTCTTTATATCTAAAAAAACAAAAACAAAAACTTTTAAGCTGCTATCAAGTTTGTGTAATCTATGTGGCCACCTGCAGTCTAACATTCTAATCTGAAATTAAGGCCATTTTCCTTTCATGCCAGTAGGCAAGTATACCTTTGGTAAATTATAGTTTGAAAATTTTATATTGTATTTTTATCATATTTTGAAAATTTTATATTGTATTTTTATCATATTTTTAAAGCTTTTTAAGCTCTTTTCTTAAAAAAAGTATTATTTTGTTTTCTCAAGTTACTTCTAGAACATAGTTTCCTCCCTCTTCCCCTCTTGGCCCCTCTCTCCCTCCCTCCCTCCCTCCCTCCCTCCCTCCCTCCCTCCTCCTCAGATCCTGGCTGCTTTTTCATGTGGGCAAAAAAACTAATGTGCTCATAGACTGTCTCTTCACCTACAAACTAGGCAGACTGATGGTAGTGGGGCTGTGCTGTGCTTGTAGTGAGACAGCTGGCTTAAGCAGGGGGAGGTGAGGAGGCTGCCTGATCCCCCAAGGTGTTTTGTGTCTCTCCTCTGGCCCCAGCTGTTCCCTCCTTAGTATCTCCCTGAGGGAGACTACCACTTTGGCCTGCCACTCAAATCCAGAAAGCAATGAGGTGATTTAATGGTTATAGAGCTCCCTCCTCACAAACCCAACCATCTATGTAACAGACACAAAATGGAAAATACTGGGTTTATGGAGTTTGTGGGTGGAGGCTTGGCGAGGAGAGAGCTTTCTGGATAAGACCCACCATAGTTTTATGTTGAGGTCTTCTACCCTTTGGGCCATGCCTACATGTTCATTTAGGACAGGGCCTGGAGCAGCCAATATTTATTTGACAGTGACTAGTGGGTCAGATGCCTGCCTGTGAACTTAAAGAAAACCCCTTTTTTTGTGTGATTGGGCTGTGGAAGTAAGGATTGAGTGGCTTTGTTTGGGACATGGGTGAAGTTGGGCCACAATGTGTGATCCTTCAAATGTGGCTCTGGGCCATGGGTGAGGGTCCTCTAAAAAAACAGGAAAAGTGAAACCCCAGTAGAAGTCTCAATAGTCCTGTCTCTCCTCTAGGCTTCTAGCTGGCCTGTTTTTGACTGCTGCTCTATAACTGCCTGAGCTACAGATGTAACAGTCAGCCAGATGAGGCCAGGCTCCAGGAACAAACACGCCCAACCCTAGGGAGAACACAAGTATCTTGGTCAGTGTGTTACAAGTTGGTGTCTTGGTCCATTTGGGCATTTTGACAAAATACCACAGACAAAAAGCTCCAAAAAGAACAAACAGTTGTTCCCCAGTGCTGGAGGCTGGAAGTACAAGATCCACTGGCTACTGCTTTCTGACCTCATATGGTGCTATGACCGGTAAAAGGGTATGTAGTTTCTCCTTTTCAGACATGGCATTTTAAGTGCCAAAAATGCCTCAGAGGGGGTTTCAGCAGAATAGGCCTTCTGCTCCATCTTGTGTTGGGCAGTGCCAGGGGCCCAGCATGGGACCATGTGCTGCTGAGGATAGGTGAGCAGGAGAGAGCCAAGAAATGGATCTTACAACCGTGTTCTTTCCTGTTGGACCCTATGGATCAGCTGGGGATTCAGGCTTGTTCTGACCCAGCCTCACCTGATCAGTCTGTAGAAAGTAGCTCAACGCGATGCCAGCCATCATCTCAGTGTGGACAGTCAGCGCTTACTTCTTGTTCATGCTGGATGCTACAGGGTGGGGACATGGGGACGCAGGAGCTCTACTTTGCAGATTCGCTTGGCTGGGGGACAGTGAACAATAGGAATCCTAATTCTGGATGCTGCTGGGCCTCAGAAAATAAAGAGGGGTGGCAGATTCATGGTGAGGTCTCAGTGGCCTTGACTGAATGTCTCCATCACAATGTGCTGGGAGAAGGGGGGCATGTTCTGGTGCCTGCCTGTGTCCCAGGGTGGGGAAGGTGAGGATGGGGGTGTGTTGGGCCCCACTGTAGAGCCACTATCATCTTCAGAAAGTGGCATTTGAAAGAGACAGCCTGGAGCTCACTTAGTGTTTGAATGTCACACTGAGTGTTCCCAGGGACAGCGGTGGTAGCTGAAATTGCAGTGACAGGCCACCTGGCACAGGTTGGTGTGGGACATGCAGGCAGGATTTCAGGGCTAAATGCAGCTGCTGAGTTAACACTGATAAGCCTCTGTCCTCTCTTCCTTAGCAGAGAACCCCCTAGGGATACAGGGGGAATGAGAGATGAGGTACAGTGGAGGTTGGGAATCTGGCCCTCCCTCCCTCATGGTGCCACGAAGCTGTCCATAGACTCTGGCTCAGGATTGACACCTCCAGCTCCTTATCCTGGCTGTGTCTCCCAGTCTTCCAATGTGACACTCTAGCTGACTCTTCCACGTGCTGATCAGTAGTACTCTATACCCTGCTCCAGGCCCAGGCTGTCCCATTGGAGTCCACGGGAGTGGTCCACACTGAATTTCCATAGGAGCGAAGTGAGGACTTAAGAGATGCAGAAAGCCCACATTTTCCTTTTCCCAGGACTTCACTGCCCTGTGGGGGTTAGTGCTGTCTTTTGTGGAGGATGTTACCCATAGATGTTGGAGATTATTTAGTGAGACTCCTGTAGGGGTTAGATAAATTAGATTTAGAAAATATATAGGAGTTTCTGATACTGTCTCTTAATTCGGGGCCTGAAGAGCATTATCAGCATGAAGTCAGCAAAAACAGGAAAGACTCAATAGACTGAAAAACAAGTTTGAAGTCAGCAAAAACAGGAAAGACTCAATAGACTGAAAAATAAGTTTGAAGTCAGCAAAAACAGGAAAGACTCAAGACTTGAAGAAACAAAGTATCTGGCCTGACATTGTTTTCAGCTGCTAAGTGGGCGGAGCCCAAATTAAGCTGAAACAGAGTTCCTCCTATTTGACGACAGTGCGTGGAGCCGAGAAGAGAAGAGGCCCCTGATGCTAGAGAGCTCCAAGAGTCCTGCTGAAAAAAGGGCTGACCATTGATGGCCATCTCTCTCCCTGAAGCAGAAAGAAGCCGGTGAGCAAAGAAAGCCTGAGCAAGACACCAAAAGGCCAAGGACTGGACCCTGTGGCTCAGCTTTTGCCTAGAGGGGTTTGATCTGTCCAAACAGTGGCCTAAAGGAAACGGTGCCTGGCTTTAAGGACTGAGGCAGAGCAGCTGAGTTCCTGATTCAAAAGAAGTAAGTTGGCCTGCAGACGGCTGGGGTCTCCCACAGAGAAGAAAGCATGAAGCCTTATTTAAGGTGAGACTGCAATAACCAACTACCCTGACGAACCTGCATCTGAGAGATCCAGAAAAAGGACTGCTAAGTGTGTTAAAGAATCTACAACAAAGACTGTGTTCCTGACGACTGAGGACCTGCCCCAGAGACTGTATCATTCTAAAAGGTTATAAAAGTAGTTGTTATAATTATCAATAGGTTTAGTGGATAGGTTAAAGGGGTTGTAGGAATTTATAGGATTAATAGTTAAGAAATTGTTGATGTTTGTTATAAGTGAATTTAGTAATAAATAAATAAGTGTTAAATAATAACTTAAAAGTTCAGTTACAGACTCCTGCTTCCCCAATGGGAAAGCCAGCAGGGCGGGGGGGGGGGTGTTAGTGCCTTCTGTCTCTAGTTATAGTGTGATGAGTGGCGCCCCAGCCCACAAGGCCCTTGGAGCTGGTCTTGCCATCATCACTGGGCAGAATGAGGTGCCCTCCAGGCTCAGGATGTTAGGCAGCCTCTGTATCCTTACAAGTCTCAGAAAACCAGGGCTGGTGTATGGAGAGTTAGTTTCACATGCAGCAGTACCTTCAGCTCTGGTGGAAATATCTTACATCGTATCAGTCCCTCCCCACCCTGGGCCTCTGTATTAGTCAGATTTCCATCATGATGACCAAATGCCTGACAGAGTAATGGAGGAAGGATTTCATTTGGCTAATGGTTTCAGTTCATTCAGTTCATTCCCTTTGGGTCTGTAACTTCTGGGCCTTGACAGAGAGAACATGGTGGTGGTAGAGTGTGCTCACTCACAGCAGGCAGGGAGCAGAGAGAAACAAGAAGAGGCCAGGGCCAAGTGATGCCCTTCAAAGACATGCCCTGGCAACTCATCCTCCCCAGGCCCCGCCATTTAAAGTTCTATCACCTCTCAAAGTGGTCCATTCATACTTGAATCTACCAACAGATTAAAGCAGAGCTTTCTTAAGCACTCAAAAAAAAAAAAACCAAAAAACTCTAGAGGTGTGTTTCCTAACCCCCTGGCTTTCCTCATTTTCAGTCAAGACCCAAGTTAGCCATCACACTAAGCAAGGGCAGAGACCTACATAAGGCCATGTGGTGTGGTGCATCATTAACCTTGGGGCCCCTTTCTGCTGGGGCTGTGTATGGTGGGAAGCAAGGATCTGTGTGGAAAATTTAGATCTTCCCTGACCATAGGAAGAACCCTATAGGCCATCCTCAGAGGCACAGGCTGCAGAATGGCCAAGGTCTCACCTGTTTTTCCTGCCTATTTCCTTCTAGTGCATGCAGCTGGGATTGAGGACGGGAACAGGGCAGGGGCCTCTGTTTCTCTCCCTGTACCATCTCTGGGAGACAGAACTGTCCATGTGTTCTTTCTCCATGGGCTGAGTCCCTGTAATCTGGGGGCAGATCCCACCTTCCTGGGCATTCCCTCCTTATGCCACATGTCCTACATGCCTGTCTAAGGTCGGGCTAGGATATGGTTCTCTGGGAAGGTTCCTCATCTGGGTCCTCGGCTGACTTCTGTTCTGGTCTGATTACTGCAGCCTGAACCATAGAGTGCAGGTTACAGAACCAGGGACTCCATGAAGGCACCTTCTTCCATAGGTCCAGAGGTCTAGAAATCCTGTGGCTTTTCATATCGGCTCATCTGAATAGGCAAAACCTAGCTTCTGGTACCCAGGGTACCCAAGCTGTGGTGTGTGTGTGTGTGTGTGTGTGTGTGTGTGTGTGTGTGTGTGTGTGACCCTATGGAGGCTCTGTCCTTTTTTCAGGCACTGAGTAGTGTCATGAAGCTAGGCATCCTGGCCTTCCTGGCACTCTATGGGGGGTCAGCCTTCTTATCTCCAAGTCTGCATGGCTTAGCTCTAGGTTCTGCAGGGGAACACCATAGCCAGCAGGATGAGTGGGATGAGTCAGAGGGAGGCAAATGGTGTGCATGGCCTGAACCAGGACACACCTGGCCAGGAATAGCTCCACTGATGCCAGGAGAGAGAGCAAGGGTGAGGGCAAGCACTCCAAGCTGGGACATTGCACAGCCACTGCTGGGAACTCTGGGGACTTTTGGTCTCTGCCCAGGTGTGAGTGAGTCCTCATGCAAAAGGTGTGCAGCACATGTGTATGTACATGTATGTATGTATGGCACATGCACTCTTTGTGTGCTGGGCACATTCAGTTCAGCATGGATACTGTACAGCACCTGTTCCATCCCTGGAATCAGAGTCCCGTCCTACCCACACCAGCTAGACTCTGTCTCTGCTTCCGTACTCATTCCTTCTCAGCGCCAAAGTGTACTAAGTGGGTTGCCGAGTTGAATTTCCCACGGACTTGGTCTCTTACTTAACCTCATCTCATGTTGATCAGGGCACAGAATTGCTTCGTGTGTTTGCTTTGCTCCAGGCCAGCCCTGCACACAATTACTCAGAAGAAATGGATGGCGGGAGGCAAAGAGCATGGCTAACAAGGCATCCCTCTGCTCCCACGTCCTCCTCCCTGCTGCATACCCCCAGCCTGCAGCTTTCCTCCTTGACTATTGCTCCTGTGACAGTTCCTCAGGGACAGAAGGGACACAGGCTTAGGCCACAATGCCCCGGAACTATCCACAGGGATCGACCCTTGGGAAGGTCCTTGGGACTTGGAGTTTTGTGCAGTAGGTGGAGTGGCAGCTCCTCCAGAGACTTAGTCACTCCGGCCATTCAATAAACACTTCCCTTCCTCTGAGGTACCGTGCCCTTGCAGTCACCTCAGCTTCCTGTATGTGCACTTGATCAGTCTGGCCTTTCCTGACATGGGTTCATAGTCCCAGTCTCTTAGTGTTCTTTTTAGAAATTAAAAAAAGAAAAACAAAAGAATTTTCTGTTCTCAGCAGCAACCACACCAATAAGGCTGCAGTCCTGTGACCTCCTCACCCTGTCCCAGCTCATTTTCTACTGCTGAGACAAAATATCTGTGCCTGGGTAACTAAGAAGGAAGGAAACTCATTCAAGGAGCTAGGAAGATCAAAGTCAGGCTGTTACACATCATTGTGATGTGTCGAGGGGGGATAGGGGTCTGGTTCAGTTTCAACTCAGGGCAGGGAGCAGAAAGGTCAGTGGGCTGGGGAGAAGAATGGCTTGTTCCTACTCCTGTTGCTCCCAGAGCCAAGTCTCTCTCCAGGCCTACCTCCCAACAGTGCATAGAGAGGAGCTGAGGTTCCAATGCCTGAGCTTCTAGGGTGCACATATTAAGCCTGGAGCCTCCAAACAGTGAATAGCATGTGTGTGAATGTGTGTGAGAGGTGGCACACGTCATCTGGAGCCATGAGTCACAGAAGGGTCCCAGATAAGCACATGGTCAGGGCTAGTGGGCTGTGAAGCCCTGTGGCTATGGCCAGGTAGAAGAGAGCAGGTGAGTGGGCTGTGCACTCAACCACCCCTAAAAGCAACAGCTACCTATCCTCCTGTCCCTGGAGCCCTCTAGGGACAGTCAGTGTCACTGGCCAGTGGGTAACCCTTTTTGCCTCCTCCAGCCCTGCAAGTCCACCCCTAGCGTGTGATGTTTCCTCCCACTTTTGGCTCTTCTTACCTGGTCTTCTCTCCCTTCATGTCCCTGTCAAGATCTCTCTTCCTTTGAGGATACATTCTTCACCTTTGTTCAGCACACGAGAGCTAGTCAGAGCTCATGAGCTTGGTGACATCTAGAGGCTCCATGTCTAAAGTCAGGCCACATTCATAAGCTCTGACCAGCACATCTTTCAGCCTGGCTCAGGGTGGCCCAAAAAGGGCAAGTTATCCGATACCATGCACGGAAGCAGGTCTTAAGCCTCCTGGATCTCTGGGGCCAGTTCAAGCAAGAACAGTATCCACTGAATGCTCTGCTGCTAGAGGCGACCATTCCTGGCACTTCCTCCTGCATGTGGGTGGAAGGGTATGGCAGGCAGGCAGTGGGAGAGCACTGGGAGGGTTTCCAGACCCCTTCTCTTTCCTACTAACACCTCTTAGCCTATGAGGGACTCTTTGTCTCATCCTTGGGATCCTGCCATACTAGAAAGAAGGATTCCTGGCTGAGAACTCCCCTACCAAGGCCCTGCTCCTCCCACATCCTCCATGGGACTGCCTAAAGAGATCAGTTCTCTTGCTGTTTTAGGAAATATTTTTTATGCATTGTTCATGCTGGGATTTATTGTTGACATTCCAAGAACAGTCAAGCAAGATAAATGTCCCATTCCCATGAACGACCTGCAGGCTGCTAGATTCTCTTTGCTGCAACTTCAGTCCAAACTCCCAGCCAGCATCTAGGTACCTGTAGTGGGTCTTGGGGTGGTGCGAAATTCAACCCATATGGTAACAAGAGCCATAAGCTGCAGGAGGCAGATAAAACCCTGAAACCAGATGTGACTGTGCCTTGCCAATGAGTCCTGAGCCCTGGGAGGCTGGGCTTGGCACTGTATGTCCATGGTGTGCTGACCACCACTGGCTCTGCCACACATGGATGTGACATCCTTGGCAGATGAAGCTCTTAGACTCAAACTGGAGATAGCTCATGCCATGAACACATGACTCGGTGGGTCCATGTGTTTGCCATGCTCCCATTAGTACTGTTTCTATGGGGTCATTGTTGATCTTGGAACCTCTTCTTCCAAGTGGGTTGTAATTTTTCAGGGTCTCCAGAGACCAACAAGATAGATAGGCAAATGGATGTATAGACAGACAGGGAGATAGATGACAGATAGATGGATGGGTAGAAATGGGAGGTGATAGATGGACAGATAGACAGGTAAAGATGATAGGGGGAAGATGACAGATGGATAGAGAGATTGATGTTAGACACACACACACAGGGAGATGTTGATAGATGATAAAGAGATGGAAGGTGATGGACAATTGGATGGAGATACATGAAAGAGATAGATAGTAGTGAACACATGGAGGGATAGATGGCAGGTGAGCATATGGAGGGATGGATGGCAGGTGGACAGAAAGAGGGATAGACAGCAGGGAGACAGAGGGATAGACAGCAGGTGGACAGACAGAGGGATATACAGGGATGGAATAAAGTCATTGGCTTGTGTTCAGGCTGCAGCCTCTGTATGCAGTCAGCAGGAAAGATGCCCTAACCCTAACCAACCCTAACCCTAACCCTAACCCTGACATGGGAGGGCAGTCAGGGAGGACTTCCTGGGAGTGGCTGCCTCTGAGTTGAGTATTAAGAAGTAAACAGTTGGCTGGGCTCAGAGATGTCAAGAGGCTACTCCTAAGCAGAGGGAGGACATGAAGGAGGTCACGCTCACATGCCCAAAGCTATTGCCTGAGGTGGCGTGTTCTCCTAGCAATTCTTCTGCATCCACATCCACATAGAGGAATCCCAGGCTCAGAGAGGATGGGTCCTCATCAGGGTCATTCAACATGAGGGCAGGGGGCTAGTAGACTTATTCTTAGGACCCTCCTCCCAAAGTGTTGGTAATCTGTCCTTTCAGCCCCAGCTCCCTGCCTTGCCCACTTCCTTGCCTGGAGCTTCCTGTGTACTCTCAGTTCACAATGAATCCAGGGGGTACTTGGAGAGCTTGGGCTCCCAGGACACATGTGTATAGTCTTGGTAACTTCTATCTGTGGAGCTGGTTTTCCTGGTCTCCCGGTGGGAGGCCAGCTCTACTGGGAATGCCAGATCAGCTCAACTCCCACTGGGCTCATGTTAGTCACTTTCTGTCACTGAGATAAACAACTTAAAGGAGGAAGTTTGGTTGGGCTCAGTAGGGCTCTCTCTGTGCATGGTTACATGGCTCTGCTGCCTTGGGCCTATGGTGAGGCAGAGTACCATGGCAGGGGCAGGTGGTGGAGTCCCTGTTCACCTCATGGTAGCCACAGGAAGAGAGAAACATTGCTCAAGTTCCAATACCCCCTTAAAGTACATGCCCCCAGAACCACTTCCTCCCATCAGGCCCTCCCTTGAATGTTTCCACCACCTCCTATTGTCCCACCAGCTGGGGATCAAGCCTTCCACACAAGGGAATCACAAGCATTCCACGGCAAACTGTAGCAGTGTTAGTCATTGTGTGAACTAGACTGCGTGGTGACTGGCCACTGCAGCCTTGTCCTTACAGGCCTTCCATTGTGCCCTATTTGGAAATGTAGGCAGAGGGGTTGGTGGGAGTCTGTAGGAAGGACAGAAGGGTCTTCCAGTTGAAAATCTTGAACTGGAACAGGTTACCTGGTTCAAGGCCTAGACAGAAGGCCATTGCTGTCTGTCACAGCCTGTGTCAGATCCATGCTCTGGGCCCACTTCTCTCTCAGGTCTGGCTGGTCAGACCAGCATGCTCCTACCTCAGGAGGAAGCCTGGATGGGGATAGGGAGATGAAGGGACATCAGGAGGAGGTCCCCTGTGAGTGACTTATGATGATAGCAGCTGGATCCTCAAAGTGTCCACGCCTGGCTCTGACCAGATCCTAGTAGAAGTCCGTGCATTGCCTTTCCATGGAGGATTACCTACTCCACAATTCATTTCCAAGTGAGGAAATAGAGTTAAGAGAGGTGAGTAACCCACTTGTGGTCACAGCCACACCAAAGATGGTGGGTCTGAAATTGGCAAGGCCTCAAAAAGATTCTTCCTTGCTCCATTCCCATCAAGGAGAGTGAGGTCCCCGACCCTGTGGAAAGCGGGGTGGTTCAAGACATTGTACTCATAGTGCATGTATGTATAATTTTGCTCCCCATTTTCTTGATGCCTTCCTCCTCCAGCTGTGACCCCATCTCCCACGAGGGAAGTCACTATCTGATCTGAATGGCAGACTCCTGGGAGGAAGAGATTGCTTGCACTCATCCTGGACCGGGTACTGATGGACTCACAGATGCCCCACTGACTCCTACACATAGGACAAAGTGAGACAACTTCTTTTTGGATTGAGCTGTGCCAACCTGTACCCCACAGCAGCTCCTTGATGGCTGCCTAGCTGCCTGGTGCCCTCCCTCCTCATGGGGCATTGAGCTTTCTGGTCTCAGTCTGGTCACCTTCCAGATGTGATTGGCTCAGCTGAAAGATGTCCTCTAGGAAGCTCCTGTCATCACCAGCACTTCCCTCTGCCCACTTAAGCACAGATGTGCACATTACAGCCATGTATGGATTGCATGCACATGCAGCATACACATACAGGCTCAAAAGTACATGTCCACACAACACACTAATCACACACACAGACTCCAGGACACAAATGGATACAAGTGCACTATGCATATGCATGCAACACACAGAGGAGAGACACCCACATGTAGGCACATATGCATACATGTGGGCTCTGATCCATATGGATGGGCACACAAGCATGACACACATATGTGTATACATGCATGGAAGCATAAGCATGCATCACACATTGAGACACAACACACAGACAAGATCATACACATGGGCCCAGGCACACGCACAGGTGCATACATATGCAACACTGAAACTCTGGTACACACATGCAGGTGCATGCAGACACACATGCAAACAAAGACACAGACATTTATGAGTGGGCCGTGGTTTATGGGCCTGGAATTACCAGAGGTTACTGGTCACTCACATGCAGCCAGTGCTCTACCTTCCAGTGGGGCAGGGAGGCCTTTATAACAAGTGTTTGGGGGCATCTTTGGCATTTTCCAACACCCTTCCTTGAACATTAAACACCTCTCTTGGCAAAGACACCACCTCCCATACCAGTTGCCTGTCTCATTGGCTGTGAAGAACTTCTGGGCTGGTCCTCCTGTCTCTGCCTGGGTGCCCTTCCCATGGCCCTGGACGCTGGGCCCTCTTTAAGCCCAGGCAAGTGCAGGCTGGCAGATGATGTGTTTATTTGCCTGGCGGCATGGTGGGCGGGAAGGCGCGAAGGTAATTGGTACATTTTGTAAGCAATCATCTCCTGGCACCTTCTGCCGCAGCGTGTGGGTCACCTGATCCCGTTAATCATGCTGGGAGGCCCGGGGGGGCCCCCACCAGCTGACAGCCTCATTTCTCTCTCCTGGAAGGATGGGCTGCTCCATTTCCTAATGGCACTATCTGTTATCCCTGGACAGTCTTTCCTGTCACACAGGAGACAGGCTTGAGGAGAGGGTGGCAAGCAGGGTTGGTGCCTGTCCAGAGCCTGGGTCATGCCAGATCTGGCAAGGTACCAAGGTTCTGTGGCTAACCCTCCACAAAGTGTTGTACATATTTCTCCTGTGAAGAAAGGGCAGGAGATGCTGATGTCCTGCGAGGTTATAATGCAGGGCAGGAGGACTGTATTTGGGTCTCCTGAATACAGCCCTCATGGTCACAACAAGCTGTGGCATCTGGAAGCCCACAGTAAAACATGAGTGATTTCAAGAGGACATTAAACCAACCACTGGCCCCAAGAATTTTGCCTCACAACTTCACAGACCATACACATATGAAGCTGCCTGCTTGTGTGTTCTGATACATGTGTACATGCAGACACAGGTAGCACCAGACAGTGACTCAGACTCAGATGTTTCTTACCCAGAAACCATGACAATGCCCCTCTCTGCCCTTGGTGTCCTCATTTCTGTGAGGGGATCCAGGATATAGTCCAACACGAGGACTGCAATAAGGCCTAGTAGGAGATCTGGGTGCTGCTTACAGGGAGACATGTCAATCATTGTTATTGATGTTGTCGTTAAGCACGGAAATGATGGCCATGTTTGGGAAACACAGGAGCAAAATAATCTGTAGATTATTCACAAGGGCCCAAACTGTGACTAATTTCTGCATTACCCCACTGCATAAACAGATATACACATATATAACAGATAATATGAACTATGATGTGTCAGGTACCAACTTTCCCTACCTTGGTCTAATCCATCTATCCATCCATCCATCCATCCATCCATCCACTATTCACTTCATCTATCTATCTGTCTGTCTGTCTGTCTGTCTGTCTGTCTATTCATCCATTTATCTTCAAATACTTGCCCTCATCCATCTATCATTGGCCTATACACCCACCCATCCACTCATTATTCACCCATACAGCCACCCTACATCCATTCATCTATCCATCATCCATCCATCCATCTATCCATCAATCCATCCCATGTCTGTTCATCAATTGTCTCATTCATCCACCTAAACATTTGTCTATTCATTCATTTGCCCCTATATATATCTACCCATTCATCTACCTACTTCATCCATCTGTCCATCCACTAACCAGTTTACCCTGTCACCAAACTCTGATCCCTTCAGGAAGTATTCACTATGTTAACCCTTTGTGCTAACTCTGAGGTCAGGAATAAACAGTTCTCATGATCCCATCTCGAAGGCTATGCAGATACGTAAAGCATGATCTCTTCCATTCCATGGCTCTGTGCTGCAGCCAGTGGAGGCATGTGGGGGGTTGAAAGAGAGGAAACTAGGTCAGTGATATGACCACTCTCTGGGAAAAGAGAGGGATCTACTGACGGCTTGCGCAAAACCACCACTCTATGTGTAACTTGGCTTCCTCAATTATAAGGTAGTGCTAGTCATGGTGCCCTCTCTTCCAGGATTGCAGTGAGGCACTGAAAGAGTTAACTCAAGTCAAGCTTTTAAAATGGTGCTGGGCATATTGTGAGAGCATGCTATGTTAGCATGAGACACACATGTAACTTCTAAATTTATCTTTTACATTTAAAACATTTCAGTTTGATTGGAGGGTCTGTCTCTTCCCAGTCAAGAATCTAGTTAAGGAAACAAGGTTGAGGGACATTCACCATAAAGAAATACATACAATCAGAGATCTTCTGGGGACAGACAATGGGCCAAGCTCTCCTAATAATGATCCCAAAACTTGTAGCCTGCTGTAGTTTCTGGATGATTTTTTTTGAACACCAGATTTGGAATATGTCCTTCTCTTCCTCATGGGCTAACTGGGCTAAATTTAAATCCCTGAAACCCAACCCTGATGGAGTGGTGGTGAGGTGTAGGAGACAGTCCCTGGAGATCTGGAGCAGAAACTGTTCACAGAGGCTGGCTGAGGAGCAAGGAGGCCACTCCTGAAGAGGAAACGGCATGAACAGGAGCTCAAGGTTACCAGGGATCAGAAGTTATCTTGTGCTTATCCTCAGGGAGGAGGAAAGGGCAGCATTTGAGCTACAGCATTGCTGTGACTGACAAATTCAATTTAAGGGAGAAAAGATTCATTTGGCTCAGGATCTCAGAGCCATCACGGGAGTGCAAGTGTGTGGCAGAAGCTGTTTATGTCATGAAATCCAGGAATCAGAAAGAAGCCAGAGCCATGGATATAGCTTTCAAATACTTGCCACCAGTGACCTACTTCTCTCAGCTAGGCTCCACCTCCTAAAATTTCCAGAACCTTCCAAAATGGCACCACTATCTGGAGACCAAATGTTGAACATGTGAGTTGTGGGAGATGTTTCAGGATCAAATTATAATGTCTGGGTTTGATCTGAGGTGGGGAGACCCATGGGGAAGACAAAAACACTGGTCATGACATGCCTTTCCTCTCCAAGACATGGTGGGTAAACATACACTCAGCAGCCTGGGAAGCCAAGCCCAACACTGGTAAACTTCAGTTTAGAGTTCTTGTCCCGAAGTAAAATCAGTTTCTGAGCCAAGATTTCTGATAGTACCACAGGGGTCTTGGGACTTGCACTTGCACTCCTGTGATGATGGCTCTGAGATCCTGAGCCAAATGAATCTTTTCTCCCTTAAATTGCATCTGTCAGTTATGCAGAGCTTCTGGACCTTGAAGGCTAGTGAGGTGCCTCTTGGCTTTAAGAAGACCGTTGTGCCCTAAGACCTTTAGGTACCTCAGCGTGGATTCTACCCTTGAGGGAGCACAAGTGCCTTTGACTTGGGCTGTGACACTGGCAATGCTGGGCACTTCTGCAGAGCTTGGACTCCTTGCAGCTCTTCATTCTCAGCCTATGACAAGAACTTAGAGCCTGGGGCCTGAGTTGAAGTGCTGACTCCTACAATCAAGGCTGTGTGACCTCAGGAGAGTTTCTCCCTGAGCCTCTACTTCCTTCTCTATGCACTGTGTGTGTGTGTGTGTGTGTGTGTGTGTGTGTGTGTGTGTGTGTGTGTGTCTATGTCTGATGAGATTGACAGCTCATTCACATATGTAGGCAATATTACATCTGCTAAGCTCTGGCATTTGCCTGGCTGCACCAGTGCAGGATCTGGTACCCTCTTTCTGAGCTTGCTGTGGCTCAGCACTGAGGCCAGGCCTGGGGTCTGCCTTGTTCTTCTCCTAAAAGCTGGGATCTTGGACTCCTCTTTGGGGGATCTGAAAGTAAATGCGACCTGCCTGTCTCTCTGCAGAAGAACAAGGCTTTGTAAGATCAAACAGAAAAGCTCTGACACCATCTCAAAAGGATATTGATTTCACGGGTGCAGACAGGTGTGGGGAGGCTCGCCTCAACCTACACCTCTTGGAGATAAAAGCTGGCCCGGTCATCAGTGTTGTGTTCCAGCTTGTCCCTTTCATCCCCATAAAGGGACCGGACTCTAGTAAGAGGTCCAGTGATCATGAGAACAGCTGGTCCAAGCCTTGAGCTCCAGGGCTGAAGTGTGGCAGGCCTCTTCCTTGGGTAGCTGCTCTAGGAGAGGGCTCTGCTATTCAGCCCCACAGACCATACCACTACCAGGTGAGTCTCTGTCCCCAGCTACCTTCTCTGCAGAATTAGGAGAGGAGAGAGTGGCAGAGGTAAAAGCCAGGGGTGGCCTGAAGATACCACAGGGAGGGTGAGAGAGACAGAGCACCCTGAAGCTTCTCAAAGGTATCCCTTGACCTTGCCACCCAACTCTTTGACCATCATGTTTGGGTGGCTCTCACACTTTCACTGTGTCTGCCTAGACTCGAGGAAGCGATGGAAGATCCATAGCAGAATGCCTAGGAATATAGAAGTAGATGGAGCCACCTCTAGGTTCAAGGCTTCCCTCCGTTTCTGGTTTGGTCCCAGTTACAACCCCACAAACAGAGACCCCAGGCTCTGTACCCCAGTGCACCTCAACTGAACTTGTTCAGTTCTCTACTCCAGGGATGTCAGCTGGACTCACAGTTTAGGAAGCCCTTCTGGAGGCCTTGGTCACTGTTCACCCCTCTGAGTCCCAGGTCTGCTTCTATGTAGTCTGGAAGCCCTCACAGTCCTGAGCTCTGCTGAAGACCAAGCAAGTTCAGCAAGAGTGAAAACAAGACTCGGCATAGAGAAGGCTGAGCATGAGACCAACACATCATTTTTGCTTAGTGTGTGTGTTCTGTGTACCCAGCCTGGCTTCCCCAACAACACCAGGAGGACCTGGCCTTACTGTTGCCCTCTGCTGGGTGGCTTGGGCCAAGTAATTCCTGAACCATGGCTTTCTCTTCTAGTTGTTGGCATGGATGCAACCCCTAAATGGTGCTCATGGCACCACAAAAATGCCCTGAAATGGACTGCTTATGCAAGCATTGAGAGTAACTATTGGTGGTTGGAGCTGGAAGAAGAGGGACATAGGGACCTTGCCTTTTTTCCTTTTACTTGGCCTTCAGCTGTGGCCTTGTACTTGCTCCCTTCTGGATGTTGGCCGTGTAGAGCATGGATCCCGGCAGGCCTGTACAGAGGAGGTGTCTTGGAGGGCAGGTTAGCTGGATGACTTGGCGGGTTTGGCAAGAATGAGACCCGTGGGATGACAGAGAAATATGGCCTTTCCTCTTAACAACCATGTGGCGGGCTCTGGGGGCATCAAACACATAAGACGTTTATACCCACTAATAAAGCAGAGGTTGTAATTCTCTCCCCCATTCCCTCCAGAACCTGGGGACCAGCATGCCCTCTGAGTCACCTCTGGAAGTAATGATTCTTCTGTGTTCCTGAGGCCCATGGGCATAGTGGTGATGACTCTCACAGAATTGTGGTGTCAGTAACTTCAAGGGTGCCAGGGTCAGCCAGAGTCTGGCTAAGAGGTCAAGGCAGTTGGCTGGGTGCTGATGCAGGGAGGGACTATAGGAGGTCTTAGAAAACAAGCAGTCTGCCTGATATGGCCACGTATGGGACAAATCTTGAGAAAGGGCAATACCTCTTCTTCTTGGGCTAGTTGGATACCACAATTCTGGGAGCCCCAAGTGTAAAGGAGTCTATTCTGCAGGTCTGTCCTACTCACATCTTCTCTCTGCCTTAGGTCTGCACACAGACCTTTCCATTCTCCCATGGCATCTTCCTAGTGGGACTTCTGGGAGTCCCACTGCATGGGTGTCCTGGGAACTGGTGTCACCGGCAGTGTGGGGATCCTGGGAAACTGCAGCTGTGGTGGAGTAACAACCGCTATCACATGGCTTTGACATGAGAATGTAATATATAATATGGTGGAGTAACAACTGCTATTACATGGCTTTGACATGAGAATGTAATATGTTTGTTCCAAGAGGGACTGTGGCTGCCAAGGCCATTCCCATGATCTTCATGATCTACTCTCATCTCAGCAACATCTAGGGGGGGATTCCACTTTCTAGGAGCCCGGACTTGAAGACTCCTGCTTCAGTCTTCAAGGCAGCAGCAAGACTTATCTGTCTTCCTCAAGCATTGAGTCCTCTGTCCGGTATGGTGGTCAGTCTAGGAGGGCCTCAGGAAGAGCCAGTATAGGGGGGCACAAAGCCTTGAACCTAGGCTAAGCCACGAAAATGCCCAGGCATGGCAAAGCAGGGAAATAGAGGGCTCCACAGCCTGGATCCCTTGAGGACAAAAGGGGGCCTCAAGTAAAACACCCTGAATTCTGCTTGCCAAGTGGAGGGAGAAGTGAATCAGATGTTTTGATCCTAGTCTGCTTGGAATTGTTGGATCAGGATACCCAGGAGGAAGTGGTCTGCTCAGACCCCTCTATAAGTGGGGGACTCAACCCACTTTGCAGGGAGTAGTGACAGACAGCCTGGCTACTCCTAGGTTTTTTGCCTCTGAGGACATTGGCAGGAATCCAGTCCTGCTGGGCGGGATGCCCCCTTGAGCTCAGCCTCCAGAAAAGAAACAACTGAATAGAGGTGTCTGGCTTTCACCTCTCACTGCTCAAGTTTCCAGCCTACTTGCAGTTCTTTCCCAGGTGAGGCTAGCTTTTCTGGCTTAGTCCATTCCCAAGAGTGCTCATCATAGGGGTCGAGTGGGTGGGGTGGAGAAATGGCGACCTTGAGCCTTTCTTGATCAGGGAAGGGTGGCTATGGGCTTCATGTTGGGGAGGAAACTGGTACCAGGCCAGGATACTGCTAAGACATCCAGGTCATGGCCCAGCAGTGGTCCTTAGCCAATCATGCCTCTCTATACCTGTGGTAAGTATGTTTGGACTCACTGGCTGACAAGAGCACACACCTTAGAAAATCTGCAGGGTTGTGGGTATATGAGGTGGCTGGGGAATCTAGAGCTCATCCAAGACCCCAGGACCTTCTGAGGTAGTTGTGTATCAACCCCAACCTCAGGGTTCAGGCCAATTATGAACAGGGTAGAGTGTACAGCTTCACTTGTGTGGTGAGCCAGATGCTCTGGAAGAAGTGGGGGCCAGGGACAAAAGTGTCTGGTTGAGGACTTACTGTGTATTTTGTTTATATTTATAACCAGGGCTGTGCTGTGATTTCTAATTTGGACCGAAGTACATTGAGGAACAAGTTCCTTCCCCAATCACAACTCCCCCACTCTTATGGGGCCTGGGGTACAGTATTAGATTTTGCTTCTGGGCCTCTGCCTTGAGTGCTGTGCTGTCCAAGGGTTCCATGGAGTCCACAGACCTCGTGTTTGGAAGGTTGGGGATTGGCAGGTGCTGCCTGCTGGCTGTGGCTCAGCGCTGAGGAGCTGTGGGACCCTGTGGTAGGATCAGGACAGAGGTGCCTGATGTAGATAGCTACTCAACACTAAGAAGGACTGGGAGTGATAGAACCACAAGCCAAGGACTGTCTGCAGTCCTCGAATCTGGGGAAGGCGAGGAAGACAGGGGATTTTCTCTCTGCTATCTTGATATCTCAGTCTGCCATGCCAAGTGGGCTGGGAGCTGCTCAGGAAGCTGAAAGGTCTGCCCGCGCCTCCACCAGTGCCTGCTTCAGGTCTGCTTCAGTTAGTGCATGACTGGAGCCCAGGCCCCTCTCCACAGAGGGGGTGGCTTCCCTGCTCAGGACTGTCCTGCTTGGAGAGCCTGGCCTTCCCGACATGGTCCAGACTTCCTCTTCATATGCCTAGGGAGTGGTCAGTGGGGATAGATAAGGTCTCTTGGGGGGCAGTGATTGAGGTCTGCACCAATCTCTGGGCTTGGCTCCTGGAAACTTCAATAGATTCTTTGATGTTTGGTGGGTGGGGGGAGGTAGGAATAGGGGAAGGCTGGGGCCCAGAAACCTTGTAGCTATGGAGCCTTCACTGCCCATAAATTTTAACCAACTGAGAACGTGCTTTTAGTATTAAGCTTTACTAACTGTTTAATACCTCAGGACAGACTGTGAATGTGGGATGTCTGTTAGCCATCCCCTCAAACATGCCTGGCTGGAGGCTGGTCAATGACCTTCAGGACCATCCTGGGCTTAAGGTGGGCTGAACTCTGACCTACATCGGAATGGGCAGCTCGTTCTGAGCTCCCACTGACCCACAGGAACCTGAGCAAAGAAAGATAGATGATTGGTTCTGCAGGGGCCCAGAGAAGCCCTATCAGATGTGTTGATCAAAGCCAGCTGCTCCAGGGGAGAGGACCACAGGGATACTGGGCATGCTGCACCCTAACAGCGACTCATCTTAGCCTCATTGGAGCCATGCCTGCTCTCATTTACAGATGGGGAAACTGAGGCATCATGGACTTACGTAGTGACTGCCAGTCACATATTTGTAAGCATCAGAGACTAGATCCTTAGTAGAACCCATAGTAGGTGGTCATTGTGCTATCCTTTCTGAGAGAACCCCTCAGGCTCTCCTCTTTTCTTAGTTACCAGCTCCCAGTTCTAGCTGTTTCTGGTGAACTTGTTCTTCCATGGACCAGGGCTCTTCTACTGCAAACACAACTGCTAGGGTTATAGCTCAACCCTGAACATGGAACTGAACAGCTCTGTGATGAGAAATTCATGCCCCTTTCAGCCTCTGGAAGGCCACAGCAGCAGATTCTACATGACCAGGCTCAAGGAAGTAGAACATCAAAGTCCCACCCTTTCATATGTACACATAGCTGCCTACTTCTGCATGCAAAGACTCAAAGGAGGCAGTGAGTAGGGGAAATGTCCTGTCCTGTATAGAGAGGGGAGGTGGTCTCAGCTCAGAGGGGGAAGTTCTGTGATGGAGAAATGGATTCATGGATATTCTAGAGTGCAGGCTGTATATGGAGATGACCTTGCAGGGGTATTGAGAAGTTTGTTGGAAACAGAAGACTGAAGGTCACAGCAAAGAACCTGTGTGACAGTAGTGAGGTACCAACCAGTGCTATAGGCTGAACGAACCCAGGGACACACTGAGTCCAGAGGAAGGAAGTGTCATCTCATTGGAGGACAGCAAGTGGCCTCGAAGTATAGGAAGCCTGGAGATGCTGGCTCTGCTGCTGTGTGATCATTTCCCCCGTTCCCCAGCTCCAGCAGCTTCTCTCTTCCCCAGGTGAAAACACCATGGTGTTTTCAAGGCCTTGCTTTTGTATCCAGGCAGAAGGTGACACATATACAGTAGCACTAGAGGCCTCCTGGATCTGACCTTGCCTCCTAAACCCTGAAGTCTCCTTCTAAGACATCAGCTCAACTCATGGGCTCATATCTGGGTCTGACTATGGGAGGTGTCTGCCTCACAGGGACACAGGTGGCACCCCTGTCTAGCTATACAGTGTGCATCCAAAGGCATAACAGCGATGTCAGTGAGGCTCAGTGTGTTCAGGGCATGGCTAGCTAGGCCTGGGTAACCTGTTTTGCCCAGCTGTCCTGCTTGTGAGGGATGTATGTCACCATGGACCTCATGGTCAAAGACAGTGGCTCAACAGGATCATAGGACTTACTGAAGGTGCTGGCCTGGCTGAACAGTGTCATGGGAGACTTGAACCTGGGTTGCTCACAGCAGATGCTCTATTGTTTTGGGACAGACCCTGGCCTAAGTTTTCCTATTTCATGTGACTGGCCAGCCTATGTGTTCTGTGGGGTCTATGCCAAACCACATCAGTCTGTTTTTCCAGCCACAGGCAGCTGTGCCCCTAGGGCTTCATCTCTGCTCCTGCCAGTACTGACCCTGAGCTCCTGCAGGAGCTGAGCTTCCTTCGGAGGAGAACAGTGGTGCTAGGCTCCCTCCAGGAGGCAGCCCCATGAGAGGAGACTGGCTCATGTTGGCTTCCAAATCCGACACACTTGCCCGGAGTTGTGGGTGGCAGATGGAAGCTGACAAGCTGAATAAATTAGGGTGCGATTACTTTTTAGCAGGCATCATCTGAAACATCTTGAGGCCCGTTAGCTGAGCACGTCAAGCTGCATGTGCAGAGAGGAGGGTAGCCAGTTCTCTCCATCTGCAGAAGGTTCTGGATGGTGCTGCAGGGTTCAGCCTGCAGGCCTAGGCCCTCGAGTTTCTGGGTACCATGACAAGGAACCTGCTCCTTACTGTCCACACTATCTTCTGTGGGAGCTCCAGGCAGGCAGTGTCCCTTGCTCACAGCATTTGTGTGGTAGTCTCAGCCTGGTGTGATAATGGTTTGGTTACTCCAGGATTCTGAGAGCCAGAGCTTGTCTGTTCATTCAGGAGTTATTTCTGAGAGCCGAGTGAGCCAGAGGCAGTGGTGGGCCTGGATTTAGAAGTGTGCTAGAGCCAGAAACTGGTAACTTCTACAAGCTAAGTGTGCTTCACACATCACGTGACAGGGTTCAGCCATGTGCTTCCCTGGTGCCCTCCTGAGGAAGACACTGCAAACAGTGTCTTCACGTGTGATCATGCTGGTAACCCCTCTCTGGGTGAGTGTGAGGGCACTGGTTTGTAGATACAGAAGTTGGGCATAGGAGGGCACTTGGCTCACCCAGGGACATACAAGATAGGTGTTTACATAGTGGTGGCCTGGCTCCATCTCCCTGGTCTCCAGCCTGGGTGTAGAAAGCTGGTAAGACACACTGGAGCAATGAGCACCAGAGAGGTGGAGCTTGTGACAGGCTGCAGCTGGCTTGGTTTTCACTGGCCTGTGGTTGCCACGGTGGTCATCTTGGAGGAGGTAGCCTCCGAGCTGAGAATACACTAAGGAGGAAGTATGAAGTTAGCTGCAGCAGAGGAGTAAGGGGGAGTGTTAGGAGAGGGTATAGAGAACCAGGTTCCTGTCCAGTAAGGAGAGGGGCTAAGGGACCTAAACCCCAGTCATCCATTAAAACATTGCCTGGATTCTGGTGGCCATATACTTCTCAGTATCAGAACTTCTAAATATTTCACCACCCTGACCTCCATCAAGTCTGACTGCCTCTCCCCCACAACCTTCCTGTGGGGGTGGTTCTAGGGCATGGTTCATATCTCTTTCTTCTAACATCTTTTCTGAAAAGCCTTCTTCCACTGGAATTGTCCTTCCAAAATTACACTGTCACTGAGTCCGTGGGAGTGGGGATTGACCCCTTTGAAGCTCCAAGGGCCAAAATGCCCTTGAGTAGGCTATATAGCCCAGTATGGGATCCAGTATTACCACTGGACAATGGAACCACAGTTTTTAAGAGCCCACCGTACACCCAATGTTTCTCTGGTCACTTTTTATGTGCCTCACAAAGCAGCCCCCATTGTCCTCATCTATCTCCGAGGAAGTGATCTCAGAAAGATGAGGCTCTCTAAAGCCAAACAGTGAGAAAGTAGAGAATAAGCAAGTTTTGAACTCAGGTACCTGCCCTGGCCTCACACCTCTCCTCTCTTCATCTTTTGACTGAGGCTGGCAGGAAGTTGGGCTAAGTTGGGGGTTCAGTGTCTGGACCCTGGTGGAAATGCCTGGGCTGAATTGAGAATCCCACAGATATAGCTAGTAGATCAACATTCAGATTCTCAAGGGCAGGAGGAAGGGATCACATGCCCCTGACCTTGGGCAATCAGCAGAACCCTATATTATCTCAAGGACAAGGACCAGAGAGCAAGGAATGAACACCTTCTGGGATCCAGTAGGAGCCTCAGGCCAGGTCTCACCATGCCACCTGCATGGTGTGACCACATGACATTCCCCCTCCTCCCTTGGCCAGACAGTATGCACTGACTAAGGGTTGTGACAGCCATGATGGGTTGCTGGAGACTCACAATTACTTGAACTCATCAGGAAGGAAAGCTGTGGGTTGGAATGTGTGGGTGGGATGTGTCACAAAGCGCAAGCGGTGCTGGGAGCATCTCCTCCTTCCCAGAGCCTCCCCAGAACCACTGTCAGTGGCCTGTGGAGTATGAAGGAAGTGCATGGTGGTCCTGATGTAGGATGACTTGAATTTTGGCCCTTCAGAGGCACTGCACACAGACGATGTTGAGGGGTCCTGTTGGTCCTTCCAGCTTTGCAGACATCTAGGAGGAGTGGGCACCAAGTTCTGATAGTCATCACACTTTGAGCCTGATTCTGGTCACAGCCTATACCATGGTCACAGACTGCGCTGTGTTTCCCTTCATACACTAAGCACCTACAGTGGTCATATGCCAAGCCTTGATCCTAGCTATAGGCTGAGGCATGACACTGGCCACTGACCAACTACTTGGTCACATGTTGAGCCCTGATCCTGGTCATATATGGTGTCCTGGTCTTAGTCATATGCGGAACCTTGATCCTGGCTGAACTCTGACACTAGTCCTAGACGGAGTCTTGATCTTATATATCATCTTACTGCCCCAAAGAGCTCACAGACATGAAGCTGCACTCTAGACTTTTCTTTAACCCAAGACTAGGCCACAAGTACTCAGGGACTGAGTAGGAAGTCAGTGAGGGTCATGTACTCAGGACAATGTGTGATGGCCTCACAGTGCTGGGACCCTCTTTGGGGGTCAGCAAGAACACATAGCTTAATTGGAGGCAACCATGTGAGTGTGGGTGAGGTGATCCCGGGTCTCAGATGATGTCAGTGTAAGAAGGCTCCGTGGGCCAACCTCCTCTGAGAGGTATGTCTGTCTATGCTGAGGCTCCCTGTCTCGGTCACTGATCAGGAAAGTGCCCTAAAGACTTGCCTACAGGCCACTCCTTTTTACAAACTTTTTATTGATTCTTTTTGAATTTCATGTCTTGCACCCCAATCCTACTCATCACCCCGTTCCTCCATATCCCCTGTCTGCTCTTGCAACCACCTCCTGAAAGAAAACAAAATGCAAAAATAATTAAAAATAAGAAAAAAAACCCCATCTCACCATGGAAGCTGTGGTGTGTCACAGTGTGTCACAGAGTGTACCCTTTTTGCTCAGTCAGCCTTACTTCCAAATGATCAATGCAATGAGTCATTGGTCTGGTTCGAGATCTCTGGCTTCTGCTACACCTTCAATACTGGATCCTCACTGGGACTCCTCTCTGATATCCTGTTGTTACCCTGTCTCATGGAGATCCTGCAGCTTTAGCTCTGCAGGACCAGCCCCTTTATGTGCTTCACGAGTTCATATATGGGGTAGATTTTGGGGTGGGTCAACTCAAAGCCCTGGGTCTGGCCTGAGTGGTAGCTTAGTTTGTCAGTCCTCCAGCTCTCCTATGCCTACACCACCAGGGCCAGCTCTCCTAATTTGCCCAGCAAGGAGCATGGCCAGTTTTCCTGCCTGAGGCAACCAGCAAAGAACAGAACTGGCTTTCTTGAGCTCAAGCCATGGGGCCAGCTGTCCTATACCCATACCACCAGGTCCAGCTCTCCAGCACTGCCCCAGTGAGGGGTAAGGACAGCTCTCCCACTCTCATGCCCTCAATTAAGACTCCCCTTTCCAGGATATGTCTAGGTTTGTGGTCAACTGACAGAAGTCATCTACCACAGTGTGTGTGTGTGTTGCGTGAATGTGTGAGTTTGTTGTCTGTATGTTGGTGCACATACACATGCAGAGGTCAGAGCATGGAGTAGGATGTCTTCCTCTATTGCTTCCCATCTTTGTAGTCAGAATCTTTCACTGAGTGAGGAACTTGCAGTTCAGGCTAGGCTGGCTGGCCAGATTGCTCTTCAGACCCACCTGTCTCTGCCCTCCACATCTGAGGCTACAGACCATACCCAGGTTTTTGCCTCATTGAAAAAACTTATAATTTTCACCAGACATGGTTCTGGAGACACAGATGTATACAAGGAAGATATGTTGTTCTCACAGATTTTTTTT
>CAJQZJ010031511.1:7727635-7761159 GCA_907164525.1 Lophiomys imhausi
GATGGTGGGCAGTCTGCTTTCCTTTGTGTGTGGGTGCTGGATGGTGGTCTCAGACACACGTGGCAGGGTGACCCAGCCTGCCTCTGGGCTGTTTGTCTCTTGAGCAGTTTGTTCACCATCTCTGGGCTTCGAATGCCTCATCCATAATAGCTCTACTTGGGGCCGGGAGTGGTGGCTCCTGCCTTTAATCCCAGCACTCGGGAGGCAGAGGCAGGCAGATCTCTGTGAGTTCAAGGCCAGCCTGGTCTACAGAATGAGTTCCAGGACAGCCAGGGCTCTTACACAGAGAAATCCTGTCTCAGAAAAAAAAAAAAAACCCTCCCCAAATACCTTATGTATTGCTTCTTTTGTCTGTCATTGGTCTTATCTAGCTGGATGCCAGAATGTACCTGTGGGTTCTTCACATCTCTGTTACATGGGAAGGATGTATGTGTGTGTGTGTGTGTGTGTGTGTGTGTGTGTGTGTGTGTGTGTGTGATGAACAGGTTCCATGTCACTGATAAACAGTCTAAGAGAGAAAGTTAGGAGGCATGGTTAGGAGGGGGCAAGGGACTGTCCCTTGTCATTCACACCAGCCTCCTGAACGTACTGGGGATTTGGCATCCCCCTTGCAGGGAGCCCAGGGCACTTGTCAGAGCATCTGGGAGGACCATAGATTTATCTGAGAAGTGCTTACTGACCGGTCATGCTCACCCAAGTAGCAAGGGAGAGAGTGAGGCTTTGGGCTTGCAAGATTCCCAGACTGACTTCTGACGTGGGGCCCTCTGCCACTGTTGACCAGGTTCCCCCCAAGGCAACAGAGAGCCATGGCATATCTGTCCTGGCTCCTTGCAGTGTGTCTCCCACAAACAGGAGGCATGTCCACCAGGATTCCACAGTGTGAGCTTTTCCTAGAATATAGGTGCATGCAGGTGCAACCCCAGCGTGGATCCTGAGACTAGACAGGCCTGCATCATGGAGACATGAAGCCCAACAGCTGATGGCCTTCTAAGAAAGAAACACAGACACACAGTGGAAAGGATCTCTGTAGGCAGAGCTGAGGTTGAAGTGTTGCAGCCATAAGCCAAGAACTTATGAGGCACTGGGAACTGAGGGAGGAAGAAAGGTGTCTCGCTTGGAGTCATCAGCACAGTCCTGGGACACCAGGGCCTCTGACCTGTAACTCTCATAATGGGGTTTAACCTTGATTCTGTCCTTTTGAGCTGTGTGTCCTTGGGCAGGTGTATCAACCTCTCTAAACCTCAGATATTTTCTCCACTAGAATGAAGATGGCAGAATATCGAGGCAGTTAAAGTCGCAGCACATACAAAATGTTCCCTAACCAGTACCTGTGCTAACACTTTCCTCCCCCTTTCGAACTCTCCTTGTGGGAAACAGATCAACTTTCCAACCATCGTTTGCTCATTGGGCTTACCCCCAACAGCACCAAGCTAAGGACCAGCCTGTGGAGACATGTCAGACCCAAACTACCTGCTGGTGTGATGGAGTACTCACTTCTGTGTGAGTCAACATTCCATCGCGGTAATGAATAAATATCTGAATGAAACACTATTGGAGGATGAAAGGCTCAATGTGGATGGCATGACTCCATGGCCTGGGGTTCAGGGCCAAATAAAACAGAGAAGTGAGCTGAGCGACAGACAGTACGCATCTCTCTCTGCTCCCTGACTGAACCCAATGTGATCAGCTGCTTCATGATCCTGCTGTCATTCTTTTGCCATCCTGAGGGACTGCACTACCTCTGTGACTGTGAGCCAGAATAAGCCCCTGCTTCGTTAATTACTTTTGTGGGATGGAAGGTAACTGTATGCCTTCTTGGCCCCCAGGGCCTTCTCCTGCTAGGCTGGCACTGTGAGGAGCCAAGTGAGCTGTTGGGGGAAGAGACTCTAAAGGGACATTCCCTCCTACCCTGCATTGAAGCAGGCCACTTTAAATCCTGACTATGGGCTGTGTCTCACCCAGAGGAACCCCGACCCACACACCCACTTATCTGAGAGGAATCCTTTAATTACCACCTGAATAGCCTGCAGCCCAGGCCTTGGCCTGGGTCCCCCTATCCCTTCGTCTCCCATGGTGGGGACAAGCTGCACACAGCCCTCCAGGGCTTGCAGTGAGCTGGTGTGGCTGTGGCTGTAGAGGTCTGGTTCGCTCTGAACACAGTATGGAGGGCACCTCTACCTCCCGGTCTTCTCTGATTCTGACTTGGTTCCTACTACCTTCTCTCCTCTCCCCGCCAAAGAGGGGTTATTTTCTCCATTAGCACTGACGCCTACTGAGGGCTTGTTCTGGCCATTTGCCCACGGGAAGCTGAGTGTGGTCCGATTCTCAGAGTCTTGGCAGAAGTGTTCAGTGGTGGCTGCTCCAAGTGAGGAATGTACTATGAATGTATACAGAAAGTTCTTCTTCCTGAGGGTGTCTCCAGACCATCCTGGTGCCTGTGGTGGGTTTGGTTTGAAGTGAAAGGAACTTGAGATGATTCATGGGGCCTCGGAGGGGGGCAGAGCATGGGGCAGCCACACGGGATGCTCGATGGTGTAGAATGATGGATGAGGGGGCAGGCTGGGGAACTATGCCCATGAGCAAGAATGCCAAATGAAGGGGCCCTGCCTCAGCCTGTGGCACACACACCATGGAGTAGGGTCACTGCTGGTCGGTGTATATTGGCCACAAAGGAAGTGGAGACTCCTGGGAGTTGGGAGCTGAACCAAAGTTGCTTGCTAACTCCTGACTCTTCATTCTGCCTGGTGTACAGGATTAGCTGCCTGGGTGCGTGGGCCAGGAGGTGTTGGGTGTTCAGAGAATGGTCTGTTGTGCACTGGTCCTGTATTGGCAGGCACAGGGTGATTGACAGGCCTTGGATGTCATTTCCTAATGGCGGAACTCCCTTCCTGGAGGGGTATTGGTGGCTGCAGGTGGCCACAGTTAGCGAGAAGAAATGAACCCTTTAGGTTTTACCTGAAGTTATAGGCCACTGCATCCCAAGGAGCTCTCTCAGGCAGTACAGACCCTTTCTTGCCCCCCCGGGGGGCTCTAGGCTTTCTGTGACTGTGGTTGTGCCCCTCCAGTCTCTGCTCTATCCTCATGTGGCCTCTCCTTTCTCTCAGGCCTCCCTCTGTTTCTTTTCTATGGATCCGGACAGGTGTCATTGGAAGCGCTCCCCCAGGTAACCCAGCAAGGCCTGCAGTTAGCAGCACCTGTAATTAGGCCTCCTGCAGGTTCAGGGATCACAGTGTACCACAGCCTGTCCAGCCCTCAGGCCACAAGCTTTGCTCACTTTCACTCTTTCCTGTAGCGGTGAGTAGCGAGGAGTCCTAAGGGCCAGGACTTGTGTTGTGGGTAACTGTGTTCTGAGGCCGTGTGGAGATCCTGGGCTGGGCAGGGGCTGGAGAAGAAATTCTGTGGGCTGCAGCCTAAGAGGGACAGTGGGAAGAGAGGTTTTTTTGTTTTGTTTCTTTTTCTTTTTGGCTTTTTGAGACAGGGTTTCTCTGTGTAACAGCTATGGCTGTCCTGGACTTGCTTTGTAGACTAGGTTGGCCTCGAACTCACAGAGATCCGCCTGCCTCTGCCTCCCAAGTGCTGGGATTAAAGGCGTGCGCCACCACCACCCAGCCGTTTTGTTTCTTTTTACTGTTCCTATGACTTGTTTCTGTCTTGTTCCAAGAAGCTGAAGGTGAGTGGTCGAGAGAGAGAGAGAGAGAGAGAGAGAGAGAGAGAGAGCGCTGTGGGCTCTGTGGGACTCTACCACAATGTCATGGCTGATGTGAGACTCTACAGAAAGCTCCATTCTTGCCCTGGTCCCCAGAGGGAGAGAGGCTATGGCCTTGCTGTCATGCATGTTGTGCCCTGTGTGGGATCGAGTCCTGTGTGGGGAGAGGCAGGCCTATGGAGAGCCTTAGGAGGGTGTATGGGCTGTCAGGAAGAGAAGAGTCTCCTGAGCTATGCCCGAACTGTCTCAGGAAGCAAGGAGTAGGCTCAGAAGTCACAGGGATGCTGGACCTTGATGGCCCCTTGTGAGTGTAGAGGTGCTCTGGTGACAGGGCAGACCAGCATTGCAATGTGAAGACAGTGAGGGCCAAGGGGTCTCACCATGAGTAAGGCTCAATGGAGGATAAGGATGCTATATGGGCAGAACCTATGCCTCGGGAAGGCCCAAAGAAAGGAGAAGAAACTCAGGGTAGCCAGAATCCCTAGGCCCTAGGGAGCCATGGACCCACCCTGGTGGTGAGCACCTGTACTCTGGAAGCCTGGGTGCTCCTACCAAGCCCCAGGCATCTGGAGTCACAAATCTCAACCTCCTGTGCCAACTCATATTGCCTTAGTACAGTGTGAGATTAGGGGTCAAAGGAACTTGTAAAGGTAGAATGTCCATCAAGCATCCAGAACACTGTGCTGGAAAACCAGGGCTCTGTGGGCAGGCAGTGTTAAGGTAGCGTACTGTATCTTCGAGGCAGGTTGTTAACCTGGAAGGAGAGTGTCTGGAGGCAAGCAAGGAGGTGTGTCAGACCTGCTTCTGTGGGGTGGAGGGTGGGACGGCCTGACCCCTGTTCCCTCCCTTGCCTTGCAGCTGCTGAGCTGGAAGCTCACCTGTGGCAGGGGTCTGCCCATCTGGCTTCATTGCAGTGGTTGCAGCTGATCCCAAGCCCAGAGACACCTTGGTGGCCTTGTCTCTTTGTCTTTTTGTCATGGTAACTGCAACAGGGCTCCAGGCTGAGATAGATTTCAGGTTGGCTACTAGACCTGCCTTTCTGCATTACCTTGGCACTCTTTTCTGGCACCAGGTGGGCATGGCTAGGATGCTCAGGGTCAGCTCCTGTGCTCCCCTCACCCCCATCCCTGGTGGCTGTGACTCATCTGCTGTATTTCCACTGAAGGATGATGGGGGCAGAGCGAAGGTGCACTTGTTGGTTTTCTAGATGTTTCTTATGTTCATTGACTTCCTGCTGGGAGGTTGGCATTATGGCAAGAATGGGGGCAGAAATGACCTCACTGGAGGCTCCAGAATCTTTCAGGATCGTGCTTCCTGATGCTTGTCTCTCAGAGATGTGATCACAACTGACCTCAAGGGCTTGGCCCTGGGCTTCTCTTGTGTTGAATGTGGCAGGTGCGATCCAGGTAGGCAAGATCCTGGGCCTGGCCCCAACTCTTCCTTCTACCCTGTCCTGGCTAAGTGGTTCTGAGGAAAGCAGAGGCACAGAGAGGCAAGGCTGACTGCTGAGTGCTGGTGCAGAGCCTCTGCAGATATCCAGTCTCCCAGCCCCGACCACGCCCCAGAATTGAAGAGGGACCTGGGAGATTATCTGGTTCAACTTCATTTCTGCCAAGGAGACACTTTGGCCCAGTAAGACTGTGGCTCAGAGAGGAGAGGGAGGCAGCTTTGTCTCCTAGCCAGGAAGAGGCAGGACTGAACCCAGGAACCAGCTCCTCCCTGCCACTTCTTACCAAGTCACCCGTGTATCAAAGTTATAGCCGCTTTCCAAAGCTGTCACAATATCACGTCTATCTGTGCCAGTGGACCATCTCCACAGAGCTGCCACCCCAACACTGGGGTGCAGGGACAATTGTCAAGCTGCCAGTTCTAGGGAAAGACAAAGGGGGAAATTCCATAAAATGCGGGAGTCACTGGCTCAAGGGATGTGCTTGGAGGAGTGTGTGCAATGGTCTCCTGTATTCCAGTGGGTCAGGGATCCGCAGGGTGAGGGCTGGCCCAAGCCTCTTGGCTCTACTCTGTCCTCTGTCTGCTCCTGTCCCTACGTGGCCACAGAATGGTCTAGCTTGCAGAGGAGGACTTGGTTGCCCATTTCCTTAAGCCATGACTGTCTTCCTGAGGGAGTTTAAGCAATGTGCACCCATTTGATAGTGGCCAGGGTCTGGGAATGGTGGTCTGCAGGTGCCCACAGCCCCAATCCTGGAGGCAGCTGTGTGATCCTGGTGGGCTTTCATTTGCCAACCTTAGTTGAGACCAGGGGGTAGGATTGCCTCACCATAAAAATCTCTAAGTGAACCGACTGTATACTCGAGAATTAAGTTAAAAGCTGCAGCTATTGATGTTTTCAAAAAATAGCATTTAGTAGGAGCCGGGAGATGCTTTGCTTAGTACCCTCCTTTCCTTTTTTCTTTTACTTTTTTTGGTGTATTTTATTGATTTCTGCTCTGAAATAGTGCTTTCAATGTTTTAAAATAGAATTCTAGGTGAAGGTGTCCCAGGCTTGGGATTTAAGTGGAAATTGACATGGCTCTTCATATATTCTCCTTAAAAACAAGGCACTCAGGAGCTATTCCCCAGGCTGGTCAGGTACTTCCTCCTTATGCCTCTGCCTGCAACCCCCACTGAGGCTTTCTTTCTAAATGGAATGTTGGAAAGATGGCTGTGGCTGTTTTACAAGCCTCTTATGATTTATGATGTTTCTCTGATGTTGAATGTAGTGGATGAAGGCCCCGTTCATCCAGCCAACTGGTCAACCCGCTTCCCTTCATTGAGGCCCTTCCTCTTCTTCATCCCCCTACTAGTAACACCTGCTCCATGCCCATGGGGACTCTGAGGTTCTCTGGAAATCTTGGTAAAGTTCTCAGGACTTGAGGGAATATATTAGATATGCTTTGCAGTAACAGAATACTGGATAGAGACAACTTAAGGGTGGGGAGATTGATTTTTGGCTTCAGTTTGAGAGATCACAGTCTACCATGGTAAAGATGTGGCAGTGAGAGACATTCACAGCCATGTTGGAAGGGCTATGTGGCTGCTTGTTCACATTTCAGCAAACTAGGGATCAGAGAACCTGAGTCAAGAGTGGGGCTGGCTGATGAAACTGGAGGCCAGCCTCCACTGTTCTACAATCCAACAGCTAACCCCACCTTCTAAAGTAGTGGTTCTTAACTGTGAGTTGTGACTCTTTTTGGGGTTTGAACGGCCCTTTCATAGGAGTCACCTAAGACCACCGGAAAACACAGATATTTATACATTACAGTTCATAACAGTAGCAAAATTACAATTGGGAAGTAGCAATGAAAATAATTTTATGGTTGGGGGGTCTCCACAATATGAGGAACTGTATTAAAGGGTTATAGCACCAGGAAGATTGAGAACCACTGTTCTAAAGGGTCCACAACCTCCTTAAACAGCGCCATCTGTTGGTGACTAAATATTCAAACACATGAGCCCCTGGAGAATTTACATCCTATTCATAAATGGGAAAACTGACCTAGAAAGGAGGCTGGGTCCCTTGCTGGCTCAGGTGGCAGTGGAGTGTTACTCGAATGTATTCCAACCTCATAAGCTGAAATTTCAACCTTTAGATGAAAATGTGAGGAGGCTCATTGGGCAGGTGAGGTTGGAACCCTCTAAGGGAGGTTGCATAATGGCCTTTGTCCTCACCGTCTCACTGCCTGATGACATGGCCAGAGGGCTAAGCATGAGCTCAAAGGTGGCTCCTAACAGATACAGAGTCAATATACACTTGGCCTTGAACTTCCGGCCTCCAGATCTGTGAGCAATTCATTCCTCTGCTTGTCACCCCCAGGCTGCCTCTCAGTGACAGTAACCTGAACAGACAAGAGGCACCAGAATTTAGAGGGATCAACCTGCAGGCAAAAGGGTCCTGACTATGTGGTGAAGCTGAGGACCCACAGCATGTTGGGTATCTGGATGCTATTCTGTATTCCTGGAGATGCCCGTGGGCCTGGCCTCCAGCCTCCTGTTTCAGGAAAGCACCTCATAGCCAAAGCCTAGGGATACCACTCTCAAACCAGTGCTGTAGGTTGAGTCTCAAGACTGCCTTTTAGGGGATAGCATTGGGAATCTGCAGGCTCACCCTCACCCCACTCCACCCTTGCACCTCCAGGAACTTCAGGGCTGATCTCTATATTCAATGTCCAAAGGACCATGGGTAGCCAGATGGCCAGATGGCCAGGCTAACAATGTGCCCTTGAAACACTTTCTTGCTTTTCAGGGGACCTGTTGCTGAGCTGTTTGTGGGAAGGGAGGCTAGTAGGCACTATAATGGCCATTAACCGTGAGTTTCCTCTGAGCAGATGGTGATGATTGGGTCTTAGTTGTGCTTTTCCATCCAACCCATCAGGAACCCCAGGTGGCAGGTAGGCACCCCCCCCGCCAGGGGGCCAGTCTTCAACATGTACATGAACACCATTGTCCTTGGAGCCTTGAGGAGGGCACTTGGTGATGTCTTGGTTGGTGTTTCTATTACTGTGATAAAGCACCGTGACCAAAAGCAACTTGGGAAAGGGTTTATTTCAGCTTACAGTTCTTCATTACAATCCATCACTGAAGGAAGTCAGGAATGGAACCTGGAGGCAGGAGCTGATGCAGAGGCCACAGATGGGTGCTGCTTACTGACTTTCTCTCCATGGCTTGCTCAGCCTGCTTTCTTATTGCGCCCAGGACTGTCAGTACAGGGGTGGCACCATCCACAGTGAGCTGGGCCCTCTCACATCAATCATCAATCAAGAAAATGTACCACAGGCTTGTCCACAGGACAATCTGATGGGGACATTTTCTCGACAGGTTTCCTCTTCAAAAATGATTCCAGCTTTGTCAAGTTGACATAAACTAGCCAGCACAGATAGGGAAGGACCCTGAAGGTGAGGTGGACCAGCAGAGGGAGTGTCTGGCATTGTAGTGACTGTGTGCTGAAGTGTCTGTGTTGTGTGGGACAATACCACACACCCATGGGTACTTAGCCTGGGAGGGCCCACCAGGATATAAACATCTCAGGGCTGGGTGTTGCTCTGACCCTTGGTCACCCCTGCTCTCTGTGAGCCCAGCCGTCTCTTCTATGCCATCTGTCCTGAGAGGGGTAGCCACCTGATGTCATCATGGTAGTCCCTATCAACACTGACAGCACCTGGCCGAGTGGTATATGGCTACCAGGTCAGAGGCTGAGAGGGTGAAACCCAGGCATTGGCCAGCCTCTCCAGCCATGTGGGTGGGGATGGCTCTGTGGAGGGGTGGACCTCAAGAAGTGGGTTGCTGAGTGTTTGGTTGCTGATGCTGGCATCCAGGCTACTCAGTTCTAGGGAAGTCACTGGAAAAAAAGCTGGTGGCCCAAAGACGAGCCTGGGACTCCCAGCTGGGCCTGAGTTCCCTTGGTCTCTATGACATCTGCCCCCATATGTACAGAGTTCCTATTGGAGTTAGTATATGGATGGAGAGCTGAGGGATGGAGGGAAGCACTTAGCCCCCTCTGTATGATACATCACCTCTACCCTACAGTGTGGGCCTGGTCTACACCCCCTGAGCTCCAACATGCCCCTCTTGTCTGTTCTTGACTCCTCTCTGGGCCTTTTGTTGTTGTTGTTGCTGTTCCCAAACCTTTAGTAGCTCTCTGGTGCCCATGGAACCCAGAGCTGGCCCTCTAGACTGGCATTAGGGTCTTGTAGGTCATGGTCTCCATGGTCTGCTCCCCATGTCTGAGGTACCTCAAGCATGGTCACTGTCCAGTTGTGATCCTTCTAGTAGGTCATTGTCCTTCATGCTACTGGCCACTCCACAAGCACCACTGGGACCTCTGATGTTTCCCAATAGTAATTCTACTGGAGGGAGGGACATTCTACTCACCCAAGTATACTGGTTGCTATGAGTAAGTACTTGTCCCATCAACCCAGTTCCTTTCCAGTCAGTAATAAGGCGAGAAACAGTTGCAGTAGTGTTCAGAGGAGGGTCCTGTATGTCTTTGGTCTCAGGGGCCACTTTCCTTATTTCCAGCTCAGGGTTTCTACCTTCGCCACCTAGAGCTCAGTACTGCAGGGTACCCATCCACCAGACATCCACCCATCAGACCTTGTCCACCAGACCCTCATCCGCCAGACCCTCTACTTCTCAGCTTTGTCTCCAACTGTTTGTGGTCCTATGCTTCCAGGTATGGCTGGTTTTCCAGTTGATGTGAGCTGTCCTCACTTTCCCCCGTGCTTCCCTTACATGGCCCTTTCAGCCCTGTAGCTCAGGGCACCAGACCCCCTAAGAAGAGTGCAAGAAGGCTGAGTGACTGAAGAGGGAGCGGGATGGAAGATTGTAGAGAACAGGGTGAATTCTGAAAGTTATGAGGGCCTAAGGAGTGGTGAGAGAACTCTTCGGTGGTTCAGGCCCTGTTGGCCTTCTTGAGGCCTTCTTGTGGTCAGGAAGCGTGGCCTGTCCTTACCATCCTTTGTCACCAGTTTTTGTTCCTTTGGCTCTCAGTGCTGAGAGAAAGGGTGATCAGCCTGTTAGCCATGACTGTGGATTTGAGCTGATACCAAGGAGAACTTTGTTTCACAGTGTGAATCCTGCTGGTCCTTCTTTTTTTTATTTTGGAGCTCCCTGCTGCCTCACCTCCACCGGGCTCCTTCTCCCTAGCTGAGAGTCTGGTGAGGGTGGGATTTCAAGACTGGACCCTGGCTGTAATATTTCTGGGCAATTCCTTGGGGGCTGCATGTCCCAGGGACCCTTTTCTTTATTATGAGGGGCCAGAGGCATGTTAGACCTCATGAGGGACTGAATAGGAGTGACAGTGTCACATGCCCTATGTTTATTGGCACTGCAGCAGTGTGGTCAGGCTTCCAGTGTAAGGGGACATTGGACTCAGTCCATTCAACTCAGGGAAAATTTGTGCAATTTCGAATTTTAAGCATGGAAGGGGTTCATGATGTTTCCAAAGTTGTGGCGTGATCAGAGCTCTCGAGGATCCTGGATGCTGGCCTCTGCCCTGCAAAGCCCAGGTAACATTGTGGCCTCATCATCCTCCCTTCAATGGGCAGACCTTCTAGAAGCCAGGAGCTGGGATCAAAGGCCTCAGCTGTGATGTACTCAGGCAGCCTTGGTGCGAAAGGTTACCATCCTCTGGCTGACATCTCTTTTCTCTCCTGGTCTCTGCCACACTTGTCCCCTCCCTCCCTGCCCTTGGGCACTGTTCATTGAGGGATCTTTCTGGTCAGTGTTCTTGGCCTACAGGACACTTTCTCCTGCCTTCATAAGAAAGGACACTTGCCTTCACAGAACAGCCCCAGAAGGCACCCAGGAAGCTGAGTGACCCGTCCTTCAGTCCTGAGCCCAAGGGATGCCTTGGTGATGAAAGGCGAGGCCAGGGTGGCAGAGAGAACAAGGTCCTGCCCCTCAGGCTTGGATAGAGGGAAAGGACCAAAGGTCTGAGAATTATTATGCGGAGACATCATGTAAACAGTATCTGTAAGCCGGTACATTGATTCCTTTTCTGCTGCTGTGATAAAAACCATGGTCAAGTCAACTTTGAAGAGTTTTGACTTTAGTTCCAGAGAGATGAGTCCATCCATCATGGCAGGGAGGCATGGCAAGAAGCAGCAGGCATGGTGGCCGGAGTAGGAAGCTCAGAGCTCACATCTTCAAATGTAAGCAGGAAGCAGAGAGAGTGAATTGAGAGTATGAGAGGCTATATAGTCTCATACTTTGTCCAGCAGGGCCGCACCACCCAAACCTCCTCATGCTGCAATATCGACCAGGCACGAAGTGTTGAACATAGGCTAAATACTGAGCCTATGTGGGCCATTCTCATCCAAACCGCTCTATGGATTCGATAGTTTCGTGGCCATATCATAATGCAAAGTGCATCTCGTTCAACTTTAAAAGAGTAACACTGTTCATAAGCCCCAAGTAACTTCTGAATCCTAAGGCAGTTTTCTTAACTGGAACTTTTTATAAAATAAAAAAAAAAATCAAAGTGCATACTTCCAACATTTACTGACCCAGGAGATACATTATCATTCCGAAGGGGAGGAATGAGGCATAGTGTAGAAATAGTAGGCCAAAGCAAGACCAGAACTGAGCAAACGCCAAATCCTGTAGCTCAGTGTCTGACGTCAGATGGCTTAGATAGCTCCGTCCTTCCAGCTTAGCTGCTTGAAACACACCCCCTCTCCCTTGGGCTGGTTCTTCTTCTGCATAGCTCTCCTTGGCAGACATCCCACGGTTCTGGCATCTCCAACATCTTGAGGTCTTCCCTGCAACCAGGCTTTGTTTTCACAGCTTCATGCAATGGACTCATCCAGCTTCTCAGCCTCCATGGACAGTGCCTGTGGGAAGAGCACGAGACCACGGTGGCTCAGGTGAAAAGAAAAGGGTGAGGTGCTCTCCTCACCCTGCCTAGTGCGAGCCTAGAGAGACTGAATGTGTTGACTTTCTCAGTCTAGCAATGGCTGGATGACACATCCTGGTTTTTTTTTTGCTTTCTGTGTCACTGGGCTGTTTGACAGTGTGCCACCTCCTCAGGTTGTCTCGAGGAGGCCACACCCTGGGCCCTTGGCCAGGAATTCTGTTTCCTCCTGCTGCAAAGTTGTGCCACAGCCTGGTGACCTTCTCCCAGCCACTGTACTTCTGTGGAGACTGTGGTCTCACAGTGATTGCCCACCCTCACCCCTGCCCTTGGCTTACAAACACTCCTTGGTGCATATGATGGGGACAATATACTTGGACAGTGTTATTGTGTTCCCAAACTCCTCCTTGCTATAACCTGTCATCATGGCCACCTTTCTCCCAGGACACCATGCCAGTGCCTGTGGTCTCTGCTTTCTCTAATGACTTTGTCCTCTTATCTCATTTAACCGCCTCTGTATACAGAACTATGGTTTTTCTAAATAAGCAGGACAAATCACTTCCTGGATAGAAATCTTACCATGAACTCCATCATGAAAGAGATGCTGAATAGAGCTATTCAGGAGTCTCTCAGGCTGTCCAAGCAGAGGCTCTATAGAGAGAATACCAGGAAGTCATTCCAAAGGCCCCTCAACCTTTTGGCTCTGGCAATTTGAAACAACAGAGAATCTCTCATGCTCCCCCTAAGTCCAACTGCTCCCCCTGGAAGCCTAGGCCCATGTGTGCCTTTTGGCCAAAGCACTCTATTCCCGAGGGTGGAGAAACAAGGACCCTGAGGCCTTACCCTTCCCTCCTTCCTCAGAATGTTTAGAGAACCCTCGGGGATTTTGAACTTGATCTGCTTGCAAATCTGCAGTCTGGGGTCCTTGTATTCCTTGGTGTGGCCTGGGCTAAAGAGGTTTGGTGCTTTCTTCCCTTTCTGCCAAGGAAAGCATCCTTGCAGACTCTTCCTTGAAACTTCCCAGTGTTGGGTCTAAGATGGCTACCCTCCTTCATGTGTGTTGGAGGACATCATGGCAGCAAGCATCCAGACCACGTGGTGCTTAGCTCATGTGGCCACGAGTGATATCTGTGTTAATGCTCGCTGCCTCTGAACTTGGGCCAGGGAAGATGTGGGCTGTAGTTGGCAAGGCTTTGCTGCTGCCATACAGAGCCTAGGAAAGGGGCCAGTGCGGAGGTGAGCCAAGGCATCACTGGACCCCTACATCCGGCTGTGCCTGAGTCACACACCCACACACACAGCACTCAGACCCCTGTGGGCCAGGCTCTCTGTCTCTTGCAACCAAGTTAACACCAACATTGTTGAGGGATGACTTCTCCACCACTCTTGCCCTGCCCTCACCTCTGGCCTCTGAAAGCTGCATTGCAGTGCTGGTTTACCGGCAGAGCTGGATGGGGTCGAGGTGAGGTGGAGATTAGCGATGAGTTTAGTAAGAAAATGCCTTGGCGTTTTTAGATTTTTGTTTTCTCCTGACATGGGGTGTGTGTGTATTTCTGTGTGCATGCCATTGCTTATTCACATGGAGACCACTCGCCCTCCATTGCCCTCCACTTTAGTTTTTGAGGCCAAGCTCATTGTTTCAGATAGATTGGGTGGCCGCTAAGCTCCAGAGAAATCTGCCTGGTTTTTCCTCCTCAATACTGAGATTATAGACATATGCTGCCATATCCACTGTTTTATACAGATGACGGGGATCAAGACCCTGGCCCTAGCATTTACACAGAAGCACTTCACTGACTGAGGCATTTCTCCAGCCCCCCATTAGGTTCTCAAGGCTTTCCTTGAAGGTGACAGATTCATTCACCCACCTCTGTGGAGTGCTCAGTGTGTCCCAACTGCCTGGGCCTCATGTGTGTGCACTTGCCCTTTCTCCTCACTCTTATTGCCACGGTACTCGCTGAACTCTTCAAAGCCTTCTTCTTGCCTTGTCCTGCCGGCCTATGTCAGGCTCCAAGAGACTCTTCCCCATGTTCCTATATGGCTCTCAACATGGGCATGTGGGTAGCTCTGCTCTCCTGGTCCCCTGTACTGTGTTCCTCAGACCTGAACTCCTCTTGCTAGCCCTCCCTGAGCACCCCCTCATCTCCAGAGTCAAATTGCAGAGTGAGCATCTGAGAAACAAGAGATGATCGAAGAGGCATGTTCAGCTCCATCCACAACGAGCCTCTCAGACAGCGGCACCTACCTACCCTGCAGCCACTGGATTCTTCTTTCATTGTAAAGAGAGATCTTGGCCTCTTTGGGTTCCAGGCACCTCACCCATACCAGTGTGAATCCTGGAGCAACATGTCAGGCCCCCTCTAACAGAGAAGTGACTGGCTTCGTCCCCGGGTGTGAGGAGTAGAGTGGCTTCCCTACTCCACAGCCTGAGCATATTCGAGTTGTATGATTTGTTTTTGGGCACCTGGCACAGGGCACGGGTTTTCTGAGAAGCTGGCTTGAATCTGCCTGCTGAAATCTGGATAAAGGTAAGAAGTGGGGATGGGGACAGGTTTGGATGAGCCTTCTGGGTTTCAGGGCAGTGCAGATGGGTGGCAGGCACCAGTCTCCAGTAAACATTTGTGGCCTGTGGACAGTGGACGGTTCTCTGGAAACAGCTGACCACCTAGCCTGTGTTGAGATGCTGAAACGCTTGCTGTTGTCATGTCACATGGGAGAGGGTCAGGGCCACCTTGGCAGTTGCCATGGAACCACAGAGGGACCAACCAGAAGCAGCATCCAAGGGGCAGTCAGAGGTGACAGCGGACAGGTCACCTGAGGAGGTTGCTGAGTGGACCTCTTGATGATGCCATCTCTGGTAGAAGTCATCCCAGGTGACGTCGCCTCTCTCTTCAACACCCACAGAAAAAGAAAAGAGGAAAAAGAAAGGCTCGAATATCTTTGAGAGAATTGCTGATGGCAAGGGCACAGGGTGCGAGGCTGGCAGCCGTGGGTGGGTAGTGTGCGTCACTGTTGCCTGGAGAGTTGATTCATTCCAGGGAAGTCCTCGGAACAGCTGCCTGCAGGGCCAGGGACTTATGTCCTCTTGGGGTGACACTGATTGGAGCCCCCTCTGGCAACTGCTTTTTTTTTTTTTTGGTCTGAGAAATGAAGAGGATTCTAAGAAGTCATGCTAGTGCCTCGGGAGTCCTTGGAACAAAGACACACCTCCCCACCATGGCACACCTGCCACTCTGGTCCTTAGTTCTCCATGGGGAGTAGGAAAATTTTCCCCCAAGAAGCTGGAGGGTGTGTAGGAAGGACCAGGAGACCACAGAGAGCCAGCCCTATTTGATCTTGAGTAGATCCATCCCTCTCTGAGATGAACCATTCTCCTGCAAAGATAGTGGCAGGGGATGGGGAGCATATGGGGAAGGGCAAGGTAGAAGAGAGGCTCCTGGGGAGGCTCCTGGGATCCTAAGCAGCAGGCATGGGGATGTAATGACTACAGGTGACTCATAGCCATGGAAGAAGCAGGTGGCTCTGCTTATAGGCCCGGATGGATCCCCTGTCCCCATTCCTCTGACTAGGGCCCAAGTGTGGCTGTGAACAGTGTCTCTGCTTAGTGCAGGGAACTTGAACCTTCCGCCCCGGCTCTAGCCGAGGCCCATTCCAGAGCCTTTGCTGGCAGCTCTTTAGGCACAGATCACGAGGGCAAAGATTCCAGGCTGCTGACTAGGTAGGATGGTGGCTGCCCTTACAGGCATCTTAGGGTCCCTTTGTTGGGCTTATCTATAGTCACCGATGAGGAGACTCTCTTCTGGTGTGATGAGGCCTGCCTCTGTTGCCCTCTCCCAGTCTTGGGCCCAGCAGGAATTGTTTTCTAGGTATGAGCTGGGGTTAGGAATTCCACCCTTGAGATCGCTGGAAACATTTAGGCAAGTACCTGGCCCACAGCTGCTGGCTCCCCAAGAGGGTATGAGACAGGGTGAAGCCATAACAGAAGCTCATCCTGGCTGCTGTGGGGGTTGTGTTGAGGACAGGGAGCCATCCTGATGTTATCTTCTGCTGGCTCAGGTATTCACCACGAAATTGGTGACCAATTTTGGCTCAATTTTCCCTCTGTCTCCTGGCCCAGCACCTTTATGATGCCGTGGGCAGAAGCGATGCTGGAGCCCTTCCCTCTCTAATGCAAGAAGGTTCAGCTCATCAGAAGCCATCTCCGCCTGCCACCCCATGCCGTCTGGAAACCAGGCCTCTGAGAGGTAGCAGGGAAGATGAGAGGTATTAATTTCATTTGGTTTGGTCTCTAATTGTCTGGAGAAACTTCTTATGAGCTAACATTAATTTATTTTCACTTAGGGCCAGTTAGACTAATTCAGATCCACTTTACGTATTAAAATAGTGATCCTGTGAATCAGATAATAAAAACTATTAAGGGAAGCCAGCATGGTGAGAATGAACCACAGGGCAGCAGGAGGTGGATAATGTCCTGGGGGAAGTGGGGCGATCTCTTCTCCACGACCTCTGCCAAGGGAGCCTCCATGCAAGTCTTCATAGGACAGTGTCCCAGCAGCCATTGCTCAGAATCCCCAGCTCAGAGCGAAGCTCTGCATGCCAAACCCAGGTGGGCCTTGGTCTCGTGGAAGATGGGCTCTCAGCTTCCTGTCATTCACTATGTACTCTACACACCCTTGTTGGTCCTTGGCTGTGGGCCTGGTCCTTCCTATACCAGGCAAAGGTGGCAGGGGTGGGCATAGTCATCGAGGGCACCTGCAGGAGGGTGAAGGGTGGTCCCTCCACAGCCTGGATTCTGCAGATACTTGACTGAAGATCCCAGAGTGGGGGGCAGGGAAGGAGCTGTGACCAGCTCCTGGGTCTGGCCACACCACTGACTTCTAAACACCTGTGGTTGACAAGGTGTTGTTCAAGAGGAGTGACTACAGAGTGACTTCCCTCTGTGGCATCTGCCACCTCTGGTCAGTCTCCCCACTTCAGAGCATCACTGTCCTGCTGTGGCTCCTACTGGACTTCTAGGATCTATGACCAGGACAGGTACTGGATCCTGCTCTGTGGCTCTGGGCTTTGTCTGTGCCCACCTATCCGTGGGGACTCTGGGACTAGTATCCACTCACAGAGCATTGGAGTGTTGTCTTGTGTGTCTCAGGAGAAACCGCTGTATAGCTTTCATTTCACACACTATGCTCTCCTGGTGAAAGCAAAGGACCTGGCGCTGTGAGTCCTGTATAGACAAAGGGCCCAAACCATGTGGAGCCTGGTGGAGCAGCAGGGTGTCTTAGGGTCGCTCTTGCTGTGATGAAACACCATGTCCAAAAGCAACTTGGGGAGGAAAGGGTTTATTCCTCTCACAGTTCCATATAACATTCATCATCAAAAGCAGGGAGGGCAGGAACTCAAGCAGGGCTGGAACCTGCAGGCAGGAGCTGATACAGAGGCCGTGGAGGAATGGTGCTTACTGGCTTAGTTTTCAGAGCTTGCTCAGCCTTCTTTCTTACAGAACCCAGAATCACCAGCCCACAATGGGCTGGGCCCTTCCCCATCAATCATTATGAAAATGCCCTACAGCTGGATCTCATAGGGGCATTTTCTCCCTTGTGGTTCTGTCCTTTCAGATAATTCCAGCTTGTGGCAACTTGACATGAAATTAGCCAGCACACCTTTGCAGACCTCATCTAGGAATCCAGGGCAGAAAGGGCTGGTAAGTGTTAAGTCCCTATACTTTCTCAACAGATCTGTCTGGTGTGAAAGAGTGAAGGACCAAATGAGTGGATACCTGAAGCAGAATGATAATCATAAAGACTCTGCCCCCTCCACAGGGAGTGTCAGGACCCGACCCTTCTATCTAGGGCTATGCAGCTCTTCAGCTAAGCCATAACTGCTGTAGTGTTGAAGATACCCTGGCTGTGTACCAGGCAGACCCCACTCCAAGGTCTTCAGGTCACCTGCCAATCCAAGAGCTAAAACAGGACTACAGTCCATACAGCCTACTCTTCCCTACTCAGGGCTGGGAATTCCTTCCAGTTCTGAGGCTAGCCCTGAGTCTGGAGGATGCAGAGGCCCCCATGGACCAGCCCAGCCAACTTCTTCTTTCCAAAACAGACAAAAGGGATGAGGGGAGCAAGATTAAGATGTGAGATTACAGGAGGCTAGCGCGTGCGTGTGTGCGTGTGCGTGTGCGTGTGCGTGTGCGTGTGCGTGTGCGTGTGCGTGTGCGTGTGCGTGTGTGTGTGCGTGTGTGTGTGTGTGTGTGTGTGCTTCCATACCCAGTCCAGCCAGGGCCTTGCTGAAGTCTGAGTCAGGCCATGCTCCTGGGGAGATTTGCCGGCCTTATGCTGTCTCCTCCATTTGTGCAGTTGGACAAGGTAGGTCACATTTCTGGACTTTGATGGCCTTAGTGGCTGAAATGGGCCAGGGAATGGGCCTCTCCTAAATACTGTCACCCACACTGGGCAGCCCCCTCCAGAGCTCTAGTCCTTGGTGATTATGGGGGTGGTTGGAGCTGTGCCCCCATTTATAGCACTGACTCATCAGCTGTTGACAGGTGAGTCATAGGAGAGGAGGGAGGCAGGGCTTCCAGGCTGTTAACTGACAGCATACGTCACCAGGGAGGAAGCAGACCTGGTAGTTACCTACTTCATGTGCTCAATGTATAGATCCAGACCTCACTCCTGCCCTGGGTGATTTAGATCTATGAACCAGGGAGTTCTTAGCCATGGGGATACTCTCTGGTCACAGTGTCTTATGGCACAGAGATGGATAGGCTACGGTCTAGAGAAAGTCACGGCAGTCCTATGGCGTGGGTGCTGGGTGTTATGGAGCACCTCTTGTTGCTGTGATTAAATACCACGACAAAAATAGCTTATGGGAGGAGTTTATTTGTGCCTATGGTTCCAAAGACATAAGAGTTCACCATGGCAGAGAAACACAGCATCAAGGAGCAGACACGGTGGCCAGAGTAGGAAGAAAGCTGAGAGATCACTTCTTCAAATGAAAATACAAAGCAGAGAGTGAATGAGGAGTAAAGAGAGAATGGGAGGGGCGCTTATCATTCAGACCATCACACCCACCATTCAGGGCCATGTGAGTGTGAGGGCAGAGCCCAGGGTGATTTTGTTTACAGCTTGGGGAGGGAGAGGAAGGAAAAGTCAAGGGACTGGTATCCATATCCTGGTAAGTAAATGGTGAGGGTGAGGTGGGTGGCCTCTGGGAAGTCTGGAAGGGTGCCAAGTGTCTCTTAGAATGATTCTTCACCATCTTCCTCCCCCTTCCTAAGTTGGCTCCCCATTATCATGATGGCCAATATTGAGCAAGATGCCTTCTCCAGTTACAGCTGTGTGTAGAGCCAGATGGATGAGCAGGTCTGGGGGTGGGTGGTTTGGAGATGTATGGATGGATGGATGGATGGTGGAGAGACAGGTAGACAGGTGGATGGACAGTAGGTGAACAGTTAATTGGACGGATGGGTGAGTGGGCAGGTAGCATCTGGTGGGTGGACAGGCTGGTGTATTGGTGGATGTGTGGGTAGGTTGATGGTGTGTGGACTAGGTAGGTGGCAGGTGGATGGATGGGTAAATAGGTGGCTAGCATATGGGTGGTCAGACAGGTGGATTGATGGGTAGATGAATATTAATAGGAGAGATGGATATGCAGAGATACAGATAGATAAGTGAGATGGGAATGTACAGATTTGTATAGATGTGTGTGTATAGATGTATAGATGTGTAGATGGCAGGGAGGAGGAAGAAGGGGTGGCTGGGAGCATAGCAGAGCACAAGGATAGATGAATGAATGAGTGGACCAGTGGTAGGACAGATGGTATGTGGGAGGATAGAGGATAGGTGAATGAATAGGTGGATGAATGGGCCTGGGGTGAGGGGGATACCTTGGGTGTGACCTTTCTGGTAATGCCACTCCTAGAACATTCCTCATAACAAGAGCATGACAGAAATCCCTGAGCTTAGCTTCCACCTACCACTGTGATCTTGGGCATGTTGTTTATCCTCCTGACCTTCAGTTCCTCACCTACAAAGCAAAGTGGGCTGGCCACTGACCTCTCATGTCTTTGCTTGGGTAAAGCCCTGGTGTCTTCTGCTCAATCTGCTATCTCCCCTCCTCTGGGGCAAGTGCTACTTCCTCATCTCTGGTACACTTCTGTCACAGGGATTTCTCAGGGGATAGTTTCTCAGCTGACCATGGCTGAAAGACTGGCAGGTGGCCTGCTGTGGTACCTTCTGGATGGGACCTGCCCATGCCAGCCTCCTGGCTAGGTGCCAGCTAGGTCTCAGGCTGTCATTTCAGCACTGCAGGGGGTTGTCTATCTGTGTGACCCCCCCCAGATGAGGACACAGTCACCTCCCTGGACTAAGGCTGATGCCATCTGGCAGTGTGGTCAGGGGCATGCCAGCGTTGGCATTATTGATATCATTTTTGAGAACAAAGTGTCATTATCCATCAGGTAGCTCTGTAGGATGTGTCCCCAACCATCCCATCAACAGGCAGAGGAGAAGCTGAATGGCTGATGTCCCTGAGCAGCAAGAAAAGGGAAGGAGAGGTTGACATCCTTCTACAGTGACCTCAGGTCAGCGTCAGTAGAGAGCACACGTGAGGTGGGCATCACAACGACCCTCGGGGTCTGAGCTCTTCTGGGTAGGATTCCGTCCTTGGCCCTTCTTCTTGAAGGATGGATGCACTCAGGGATGTCCAGAGAGGTTATGACCTATCCCCAAGGTATCTTGATGTATGGAAAGAAAAAGGAAGGGCACCTTCCAAAGCTGGACATCCTGCCTGACCTGTGATTGTTGGTTGAAACCCCTGTCCCTTTCAGCCAGCAGACCTCTGCCTTGCCCTGTGCTCAGTAGAGATCCTGATGGGGTATCATGATTCAGCCTTGTCTGAGGGGCTCCTGTTCCTCCTTGGCCTCAGAGACCCAGGGCAATGTGAACCATTGCAGCGAACCATCACAGACGGAAGACCAACGTGTCTAACTTCAGGCACCCCTGTTTGGATCATGATTTTCTGTTGGTAAGCACATTTTGAGGGGCTTGTATTAGCAAGCTTTTTTGGTCCTTTCTGCCCTGACTTCCAGATTGAGCCCTACAGGGAGGAAGCTCTGTCCCTCTTTGCCAAGCACTATGTACTGGGTCCTTAGTTATTTAGGGTTCATGGTCGTAGGCCCTTTGCTCAAATCACAGAGTATCCTGTGTGTGTGGTGACAAACACAGGGTAGCCGCAGCTGAGACTGAGGATGAAGCTCTGTATTAAGGGAGTGTGCCTGCAGTCTAGGGCAGGGAAGCTACATTTGTGAGACACCTTGCTGGGCACAGAGGTTTGGAGAGTAGTGGTGATGTGGCTTGGCCCCGGGGACAGTCTGTGGCTACCTCTCCCCAGAGAGGCTCTGGTTTTCTCAGGCTTCTGGGTCTGCTCAGAGGGCTCCCAGACTTGCAGAGGGAGTGGCTGGACTCAGGTAAGTCTGCTCCCTGTTTTGGGCCTGGCTGACTGAATGAGTTTTCCTTTCTGAGATTGTCATTGTGCTGGGTGGCCTGGCTAACAGCCAGCCTCTGGGGGGCAGTGGTGGCCCAGCTTCCTTCCTGCAGCTAGGACTCTGCCCCAGGCCCAACTCCTAAGGCCCAGCTGTTTGCCATAGGAAGTGAGCACTATGCAGGCTGAAGGGGTGGCAGGATGGTGGGGGCAAGGGCAGCCAGCCTATCATCTGCTGGCATTCACCAAGTCCCAGACGCACACCTCAACTGTCCATGGTTTCATGATATGCTCTGTCTCTGGACTCTGCCCAGTCCTGGTCCCCTTCAAAGCTGGTTGAAACCCCCCACTTGGGTCTCCACATCTCTCTGCTGCCTGGGCATGATACACCAGCCCTGGGGGATACTGAGAAGTGTGATCCTGATAGGTTAGGCCGACAAGGAACTGCTTTTGGTTGCAAGGGACATTATTAGTAAGATATAGCAATCCTGGGAATTAGAGAGGGCCTGGCAGAGACTGAGTCAAAGGCAGAGATGGTGGATAAAGAGGGGAGGGCAGTAGACTCAGAGTGATACGTTGGGAATGTTCCATACTGGGCATGTCCTGAGTGCCTGTAGGCTCTCAGTGTACAGTCCCCAAGGTGGGATCTCTGGGGACTCAGGATGAATAGTGGGACCCAACTTACATAGTCTTATGCTGAGCGTCAGGGGCTATAGGTGTTCCTGATATATAGGGTAGCCCTTGCTGTGGAGAGCTGACATCCCTAAAGAGGTAGCCATGGCTGAATGAAAAACAAGTTGTAAGACCTCAAGTCATGGTGAGTAATTGAGGGGACAGTGGATGCCTAGTCACTGGATCAAAGAAGCCAGATGCCTGGAAAAATTAACTCTTACTGTGACCAGAATATACTGTATGAAGTAGGGTCAGCCTTGAGCCAGGGGTGGTATTGACTTCCAGGGCCATCTGTCTGTACATGTAATGGCCATCAATGTCATGGGACATGTTTTATTGTCACCAATGGATTAGAAGGTAGTGCTGGCATCCGTAGGTCCAGGCCAGTGACAATGCTATGACTTCCAAGTTTGGCCCTCGCTTTGGAGAGTTGCCTTCCCTAATAGGCAGCTATAACTAGATGAAAAACAAGGGTGTATAACCTCAAGTCATGGTGAGTCATGGGCACGATCTTCTCTGGGCAGTGCGAAATGTGACTCTGCTAGGTCAGGCTGTCAAGGGGCCTTTGATGACAGGGGATTGTGATGTTGGGGACCAGGAAAACAAGACAGAGGCTGAGCCTGCAGCAAAGTGGGTCACCAAAGAGGATGTGGCAGCAGGGTCAGAGTGGCTGAGGATTCCACAGATGTCCTTGCTGGGGTGTGGGTCTTAGGGACTACGGTCCTTGAATCTTATACCTGGGAAACTGGGCTGATAACAAAATTCACAAGCTGTGTTCCCTGGCGATGCAGGCTGCCTGGGTCTGTGTTGAGAACCTAGATCTGAGATACGGGTTTGGCCGACTCCAACTACAGCTGATGCTAAGAAAGCAATGGAGAGACTGATGGAAGCCCTTGATTCCCAGGAATATCTACATGCCCCATTCACAAGGACAGCACACTTTTTAAAAAGGATTAGTTATGATGAGAGTTACTCAGAAAAGATACTTGCTGCCCTTGGCCTCCCAGAATCCATCAAGAAATCAAATCCCCAGAAGTTGAAAGCTGTGTCCTCCACAGTATACAGGCTTCTCAGGACCCTGAGACTCTGACCAAAAATATGTCAGGTGGACGTCTGTCTGTCGTCATCTTATATGATGATGTGCATTGGTCTCTGCATATCTGACACTGAAAGCCACCCTCCCTGAGTTCCTTCAGAGCTCTTGCCTGGGCAGGGCATAGGATGTGAGGGAGAATGACTGAGGGTCTGTGGGATTCTCTGCATGGCGCTGGCCTCTAAGAGAGTGAGCAAAGGCACTGCCGGGCCATTAGGCTCTGGACTTCCATATTGCCTTTCCAGCTGAAGTCTAGGGTTAAAGCCATGACAACTGGCCTGGTTCCTGGGTATCAGTAGACTCTTCCCATGGTACAATGAGAGTCAAAGGTACAGCTGTGGTTCTCACCCTCACGGTGAGCACTGTAGCCACTCTGGGTCCATGGAGGGAGGCAAAAGGCACTGAGAAGCTTCTCTTCCGTGAGAAGAAGTTCATGGGAGAAGTTCATCCCATGAACACTTGGGACATCCTATATGGACTTTGACATGCCCCATGAGGGAGGCTCAGCCAGGTGTCTGATGTGCTCCTGGCCAACAGGGGTGTGATTGGAGGGGCACAGACAGTTCCCTGCTTTCAATCCTGTGTGCTTGTGACTCCTACTGTGGCTAGGATATGGGAACGAGAGACTGACCTGTGCTCTTATGGATGAGTATGAGAGTCAGTGGGGGGAGGGGAAGACAGTTAGACCCAAGGAAACAACTCAGATGTATGATTCCATTTCAGGGAGGTCTTGAGATGGGGAGCATGGGTGGTGTGGCCTGGGAGGACCACCAAAGGAGGGCACTAGGAAGGGAAGACTCAGAGGAGAGACTAGTCATGTACCAGAAGCTGAGTCAGTTCTCTGAGAAGAATGAGAGAGAGTACAGCCCCTGATCCAAGGACATGGTCACATCTGATGGTGTTTTGCAGTGTGGTCTTCATCCTTTGGATCTAACCTCCATGTGGAGGTTGAGACTGAGTGTGAGATGACATCTCTGGGGGCCATGGCACTGCTGGGGCCTCCAGTAGAGGTGTCAGAAGGACAGTGATGTTGGATATGAAGGCTCAGACCACCATTCCTGGAGCCCAGGGAAGCTGTGGGAAGGAAGACCCAGGACACTTGGATAGGAGGGAATGTGTGAGTCCTTCCCCACCCTCAAGGGGCTTATTAGTCCCTAGAGTGACAGGGGTGTAAGTGTGGGGCTCAAAGGGCAGTCAGCAGCAGGTGCCTGAGAGATGGGCTGGCTGTCTGGAAAATTTCAAGTGTGGCTGTGCCTCTGAAGTCACTTTGGGGCCTTCCTTCCCCTAAGATGGATCCTGTAAAGGCCAGGCATTTTCCTGTGAAATCCTGGCTAGTGGCGGCTGGTTCCCCTGCAACTCTATCCAATCCTGTACTTCTCTAGAATGCAACCCACCCTGCTGTGTATATTTTTTTTTCTTAACTTTCAATTTTCAGCGTGCAGCTCCACCTCCTGCCACTGCTCTCTCCCCTGATTACAGCAGTCACTTCTAAGCTCAAACATACTGTAGTTGAGACAGGAAAGAAAAGACCGAAAAAAGAAAGGAAGGAAGAAAAAAGTCACAGAAAATCATCAGGACAAAAACTCCATCCCCAGGCACGGAAGGCTCCCTTATCTTCTGGCCACAGTTAGCAGGGCTGCGTGTGCTTAATAACCAGCAGATCTTGTCCTTTGTGGAGAACATGACAGTCTTTCAGGAGGCAAAGCCTGTGAGGTAGGAAGCACAGCCCGCCCTTCCCTCCTGTGACTGAGTGTGGCTGAGTGGAGCTGAGCAGAGGGGCTGCTGGCAGCCAAGGTATAGGTTTGGGTTCTGTTGCCACAGCCTGGCTACTCCACACATAGAAGAAGATAGAAGCCCTGGGCACAGGGCAAGCACGGGCGAAAGGACTCCCAGGCTCACTTTACAGATGAAGAAACTGAGGCCCAGAGAGATTTTGGGGAGCATCCATAGTGGAGCACAAGACCCATGGAGGACGATAGGGCTGAGCCCAAGGGCATTTGGCCTTAGATGTCCCACCTTTCAGGTCACTGGTGGCCTTAAGGATTAGAACTGAAGGACCAAGTCTGAGGACACACTGGGGGAGGTGTCTGAGGGGCGAGTGGTGTCCGAACCAAGCCAGCAATGATTGTATTAGCATTCTCCAGTCAAACAAAAGCACCCGTGGCTCAGTTCTGCTTCATTTTGGGACAATGCTTTCAGAGTGTTGTGTCCTGTGCCACAAAGGCCATGGACCAATCCTTCCAAGCCCAGTGGTGACAGCTGAGCTTTAAGACCAGGACTTGAGAACTCTACTGGGGATGGAGCGCAAATGGGGCTCATCTTAGGAATGAGCCCCAAGTTGGAAACTTCCCAATGTGGGATGGAGTGCAGGGCAAAGTCTTTTGGTGCAAAGACAGGAGCAGAAAAAGAAGACACAGGGTTAGTGGCACCTGGAGTCACAGTGGGGGAGGGCCATGGACACTCTTTCCCATAAGGGTGGGCTGATAGAAGAGGCCACATGTACCTGCTAGCCCAGAAATGTTTGGAGGATCACTGTCATCTACCAGCTTCAGTCTGCTGAGCAACGCTCCTTAAATCCAGCCACAGCTCTGCTCCTGAGGGTTCTGAGGTATTACAGTTTGAGACAGCCTTATAGGCTCATGCTTTGAATGTGCAGCCCCCATTACTGTGTAATTTTAAAGGCTGGGAGCCTTTAGGAGGTAAGGTCTGGCTGATGCAAGTAGGTCACGGGGGTCTGAAGGTTGCATTTGTCCATGGTTCAAGCCAGATCTCTCTGCTTTCTGTCTACTGCCACATGAGCAGCCATTGAATGCTCTCATGGCCACAGCTGGACTCACTCCTGCCCACCATGCCTTTCTCTTCAGGCCAAACTGAGATTTCCCTGAAACTGTGAACCAAGGCAAACCTGTCCTCCCTGAAGCTGTTTCAGTCACTTGTTTTGTTCACACCCATGCCAAGAAATTGATATTGAATGTCGATACCAGATGGACTTGACCACCTGGTTCTTGTGCCTTCACAACTGAACGGCCGGATGCTGATGTGTTTGGAGACCTGTGCTCAAGAGGCCCTGGGATCTGGGAGAGCTTACGAGTCATAGTGATGAGTACTCAGAGGACCAGGATAATGGGAAGGCAGACAGAAAAGACTGCTTGTGGGGTTTCAGGGGAGCCAGGACTATACTGGGATCTGGACTATAGGCCACTCACGCTACATTCTGGTAAAGAACCTGACTATACTGTGCCTGTGTATTGAAAAATCTGAGTGAAGTTGAATTCAAAAGGAATGGATTAATTTGTTGTGGTGGACGAAGTTTCAGGACAACACAATGTTCAGGCTGTGGCATGGCTAGTGTGGGGTATCTTAGCCAGACTTACAGGGAGAGTCTGGTAGGAAATGTGAAGCAGAGTTTCAGCCTCAGGAGCCAGGACCTGGCTTGGGTGGCCTGGGTAGAAGAGAATGGAGTGAAGCTTCTGTCCTTGATCTGTACTTGTGTAGGAATAAGGTTACTGTGTAAGTCAAATGCCGATTTCTGTATCTAGTTGTAGTCCTTGTTCTGAGAATCTCCTGTCTCAGGGTTGTGTAAATGCTGCTCCCCAGTTGTCCCCTGATATGCCAATAAAGCAGTTTATAGTCAATTGCTGAGCAGGGGAGAGAACAGGGCTGGACTTCCTGTCTTCCGGAGGAGGAGTTAGAGGAGGGATTAGGAGATTCAGCCATGGGAGATGTCCAGGAAAGATGAGGAAGATTCAGCTGGAGCAAAGAAAGCACTAAAAAGCAAGTAACTTGGGAATTTTAGCAAAGAGGGAGTCAGACAAGCCTAGAGGGTTAAGAACAGACTCAAACTGCTCAAGATTGTGCTGTAAAGCCAATTTAAAAGACTGTAAAGAGTCTCAGTTATTTGGGTAATACCGAGTTAAGAGAGAAACTGAGAAAAAAACCCCCACAATTTTATAAGAATAACACAAAGACACCTGAACTTGGCAGTCTTGGTCGGTCCGAGCCTCAGGTCTTTAACAGGTAAACAGGGGTCATGCCCTATGTGTTCTCAAAGGTGAAGTGCCAGAGCAGAGGTCTCTATTACCATGAGAACTGTCCTCACAAAGACAACCCTACAGTCCCTGATCTTAAATGTGAGATATGGACACCACCCAGGGTCTCATGGATGCTCATGCATGGAGTGTCAGATATTGTGGTCCATGTCACGTTTTGGGTGTGAAGAAGTTCTCATCTTCCTCTGCTTGTGTTTCCAGTGTTCCTGCTGACCAGTGTCAGGTGGCAAGTTGTGTGTCCTGTTCTGTCCTGTCTGAGAGAGAAAGTGAGGCATGGACTTAAGATGACTTTGGGATGTCTGCAAATGGCAGATGCCTTAGTGTAGGACAAACCTGTCTGACCTTAGGAAGGGCTGAGGGCTGGATGTCCCCTCTTCATCCCAGTGGTGGTACCAACTGGTTTCCTTGCCTGTGGAGGGTGTCAACAAGAGCCCCCTGAATCCTCCCACCCTAGGGTCATATTTCATTGGATCCAAGTGTTCTGGAATTTTATGGAAGTGGCTTTCTTGGGTCCTGAACATTGGTATTGTCACTCCATGGACCACACCCTCATGAATACCATTGTTGGTGGGTGCTATCTCCTCTGCTTTGAGGATTGGACCACAGGCTGCAGACTGATTGAGTGTCTTCCCTAAATTTCCTGCTAACCTCCTAGGTGGACTCTGCTCCCTCCTTTCTCTCAGATGTATGAGTGGTACCATGTTATCTGGAACGCCTCCCACTGGACCACTTTCAAACATGATTGATTCATCAGTACTACTCAATATAATAATTTTAATAACCATGTAACACAAGCATCTTTTATTATTTTATACTATACTTAATTTATTTTGCTATTCTTAATTCCGTATGCTTCCTGTCCAACCCTCATTCCTTCCAACCCCCCAACCTTAGGTGGGAGAGAAAGGTTAAAGGAAAAAAGGATGGAGTTCTCTTTGACATACTTCCTGCTGATTAGGGTCTTTGGGTTCTTTGGGAGTAATACTTGAAGTAAATCAGGAGACAGCAGCAGGAAGAACAAGCAGCAGTTTGGGGGAGCACCAGTAGCTGGGAGAGCAGCAACTGCTTTCTACCTTGTAGCCCTTTCTCTTCTTTGTAGAGCCCCCTTTTCCTGCGGGGGGGGGGCGCTCTGGCTTTTTATTCCTTTTTCCCAAGTCCTCAGAGTTAAACTTGCTCAGCTGGCTAAGCCACGCCCTTGCTAGATCACGAGACAGTTAATACTTTACACCTGTGTCTTAAGCAGCCTCACACCTGGGATTAAACAAAAACATTTTAAGAATTGGTTACTTTAATTAACTCATACCACATTTCCCCCTTTTAGTTAAAAAATGATGTGTGTGTTACATATAATAAAGATATTTATCAGATCTGTCAAGAATACCTTCCCAACACAGGCTAAAGTAGAAAAAAAAAATGGTACACTGTGCCTTACTCCAGTTACCATGCTGGCCAAAGCTGCCTGGGGCCTGTCTTCACTCCCTGTGCCAAGACATTGCACCCTGCTCTACCATTCAGCATTCAGGAACAAATCCCCAGGCTTCAGCATGTTTATGTCTATCCATCTCTGTATGCATCCACACAATGCATCTCTGTATGCATCCACACAATGGACTGTAAAAGCTTCAGTGTGGCTTGTAAGCATCCTGAGAGAGCATGGGTCCCAGTGCCCCCAGCCTGGGGGCTCACAGCTTTTCGCTTGGGTCTCAGACCTAAGTAAACTGTAAACATTGGTATTCAGTTCTACTGTCCACGGGTTCCCACTTAGCTTTGCGTCTCTGTTCAGCTAGTGTCCTGGAACTGGAGTGACTATGGCAGGCCCACTGTCTGGTCTGCACTGACAGGATCCTTTGCTGCCATCTCCTGAGCTGGTGGCTGTGATTGAGGACTCCTGCATAGATGGATGTTGGGTTCTCCCAGCATGAGCTCCTTGGGACTGATGTCCTCTCTCATGGGTTGTCACAAATAATAGTGGCTGATATTCATATGTACGTGCTCACTGGAGCTTGCCTGTTGACACTACCATTATGTTCTCCACCAAGAGAGTTGGCAAGAGAAACTGAGAGACGCACACCACCCTCACTCATCCTCCTGGTGCCAGCAGTCAGTATGGCCCTTCCAGATCTTTCTTCAGCATGCGCAAGTGTGTCATGGCACACAGATATCTTGTTCAGTTTCTTTCTAAAACAAATTGGATCCCATTGGATGTGCTGATCTGCAGTACACTGAGGTCACTTAAAGTTATAAATTATGGACATTTTCCACGTCGGTGCACAGGGAGCCGTTCATTTTTTATCCATAAACACTTTGGAGAGTATGCCTGAAAGATGAGGGCTCTTAAAGATGTACAACCGCTCTTCCTGTCTTGCTGTCTCCGAGGAAGAATGGAACCTTCTTGGTATCACCTGTGGCCTCTGATTTGTCTGATCTGAGCATATATTACTTCGCTGAACTGTTTTCAAAATGAGGTCTGTACTTAATGGAGTGGTCCCTCCAAGAGGGCCCACAGCACCCCCACCGTCTCCTTCTGCCTCTCTCTCCTCTCTGTGGATTGTTTGTGGAGGGACAGACCTGTCCTGACAGGGTGGATCTGGTCATTGTTTGTGCCTCAGTGAGAAGGAAGGGCAATGTTTAGCTCTCCAGTTGACAGCCAGAGCAGCAGTCCCCATGAAGGGTACCATGGGGGCTGAGATAGAGGTGACACTGGAAGATTTTCAGCCCCAGCAGATAGGTGGAGTCCAGGCCCTGGATGGGAGACTGGAGTTCAGTATTGGCCACTTGAGGTAGTCTCCCTTCCCTCAAGCTGGTCTCCCAGGGAACAGCCCATGAGTGGGCTACAGCACAGAGAAGGAAAGCTCTGCCTAAGGCCACACAGCATGTTTCTGGTAGAGCCAAGCTTTGTGTTTGAAGATGCTCCTTGTCATGTTTTTTTCTCTGGTCCCCTGAGCTTGGGAAAGTATGACACTTTGCACCGGGCTTCCTGGCCTGCATGGTATCCTCATCTGAGCCAGGAGGGACACTCCTCCACTCTAGAATTCAGGTGAAAACTTTACAGCTGGACACGACCCACCTTTCTAGCCTCAGTTACCTTTGGTGTCTCCTCCACATATTCCCTAGAACTCAGGCCTTATCATGACCCTAGAGGCACCGGGATCTCCTGAGTTTTTGTTAGGGCAACATCCTGAATCCTCGTCTGAAAACTCTTATGCACCCTACAAAGCCCTGCTCAGTCCATGCCTCTTCTCTAGTCCCTCTGACCCTCTTCTGCCTCAGCATGGCCACTGACAGTCCCCAGGGCAGAGACTCTGCTGCAGCCTGTGCTCCTAAGTAGCTGCATGGTCATGGGTTGGATCAGTCTCCTTGAGCCTCAGTTTCCCTAATATGTGAAATGGGAGCAAGAGCGATAGTATGCTATGGAGGTGACATGGCTTAGGCTAATGGGCTCATCATGCTTGGGGAATGCTTGCTCAATGAAAGTCCGCAACAGCAGAGTTATAGTGTTATCTTGGACCAGGGCACCCTTGGGCAATACTGATGCCTTCCTCTCCATTGTGACTTGGGGATCATCAATGCCAAAGCTGTGGCTCCACCTGCTCTCTACATCACCCGCCTGAGGGGCCAGTGAGCAATGGATGATGGGAGCTACTGCTGAGAACTCTGGCTTTCTCTGCAAGTGGTCGTCAGGGAAAGAGCTTTTCCCATGCAGCTGGCGAGCCCCACTGGAGGTTCAAGCATTCTGGGGTAAACAAAGTCACCTGCAGGCCCTCTGGCCTGTCAGCTGGCACGCGGTGGAGCCTCTGGGAGCCCCATGGGACTTGCCTGTCTTCCACACCTGCAGCTTGCTCGCTGGTGTGTACAAACACCCCCATTATGCCTGATTACAAGCCATTAGAGTAATTAGGGTGGCCCTCCACCCCCCGGGGCTGGGAGCCAGCTGTGCTGGGGTCTGGGGCAGAATAGCAAGCAGTTTCATCACAGGCAGGCTTGGGCGGCTGGCTCTAGGGGGCTTGGGAGGCAGGTCCTCTTGGGCTCAGGTGTCCTGTCCTCTGGGCTATGATACACCCCTGTAATGGGCATGGGCTCACATGATGGGCACGTCTTTCTCCTGCTGTCCCTGGAAAGCTGTTCCTGCTGTCCTTGCATTTGCTTTCTTGCCCTATACCCTGTACTCAAAGGCTATCTGGGGTCAGGACCCCTTTGCTGGGGGGTGTGTTGCACACAATAGGCTGGGAGCTCCATGCCCAGCCTCTGCCCACTAGATGCCAGTAGTACCCTTTGTCCATGTTATACCAGCCAGAACACTTCCAGATATTGCCAAGTGTCCCCCTGGGGTGGCCTTCACCCCTCTGAGAGCCCTCTGGGATCGCAGATCCCGATTTGTCATTCTGAGTACTTGCAGGCCCTACCCAAGAGCTGTCACATTCTTCTGCTTTATCTGGTCTGTCAGTGCTATAGCTCTTCCCTCCCTCTCCCTCTCCTCTCTCCCCCTCCCTCTCCTCCCTTTCCTCCCTCCCTCCTCTTTTATCCACCTGCAGAAGGCTTTCAAGCCCAAGTGCTTATTCACCTCTGGCCTGTCACCCCCAGGGATGCCCAAGTCAGACAGACCTCACTTTGTCATTCTTCTGACCCTCCATGCAGAGCTGGCAGCCCCAGCCTGTTGGACTTAAAAAAGCCATCTGAGGTACACACTTGCCCAGGGGAAAAGAAAAGAGGCTGATACTGTTTGTTCTGGGACTCGGGAGTGCCATGGTGCCTCAGAGCTCAGCTGGGGGCGTCCTCACTAAGGCCCTGTTCTTTTGTTACCTGCTTTTTTGTTATCTGCTTACAGCCTGGCCCAGGCTCACTGCCCATGTCTTTAATTGGCTCCTTTCACCAATTTCATGACAATAACTTTTGCAATTCCTAGTTTCCTGGAATCTGGGAAGCTGTTATAGGGCCCGGGTTGCTGTGGCAGGGAGAGAGCTAGGGTGCAGCTGCTCCCACTTGCTCATGTGTGGACTGGAACTTGGCCAGAACCTTCATGGCATGTTGTCATGGCTCTTTATTACTCGATCTCTCTGCACTATGTGACACTTATGCATAGAGTGGTGGCTCTTTATACAGATGCTCCATCCTTTTGCTTGTCCTGGGTGAGGATCCGAGGGATGTGGGACCTTCAAGGATAAGGCAGGGAAAACCCAGTGAACTGGAGCATTGGCCCTGTTTTCCTCCCTCCCTTGGCCATGGTCGGCTCTGTGACTGATTTGCTACCTGAATGTGACCAATCGTGTGCTAAAGAACAGTTTCCTCCTCACCCAAAGCCTGAAGCCCTGTGTGTACTTCTGGAATATTCCGTGTGCAAATACTTCCATCATGCTGATTTCTGGCTGCCAATGTGATGTCCTGGTACCAGCAGCTGGGGAGAGGCCCTGGTTGGTTTTTAAACAGAAGATGTGGCCATGTCCAAAGCATAGAGCTGAACCCTCAGGGGGGCTGTGCAGGTCTGGTTTCAGCCTAGGCTGCTGTTTAATATTACCACTGTGTAGTTGGACTAAGGTATCCTAGGCAAGGCCATTCTAGAGCAGTCCCCAACCAGCTTAGAGCAGAAGAGCAGAATTTCCCCTCACAGCAGGCTTGAGATGTATAAGCAAACCTTGGGGAGACGATAGCTAGGCATGGATCCCTCACCTCTGAGCTCGTTCAACTCTATGGTTTGAAGCAGTTGCATTTTTTCAAAATTACACATTTACTTTTATTGTTTTAAATAATGTGTGTAAGTGTGTATCTGTGTGGGTAAGAGTATGGGAGTGCTAGTGCCAGAAGAGGCCAGAAGTGTTAGATTCTTCTAGAGTGGGAGTTACAGGTGGTGGTGGGCCACCCAACACGGGTGCTGGGAATAGAACTTGGGTTCTTCATGAGAACAACACACGCTCTTGACTGCTGAGCCATCTTTCCAGTCCCAACATTGTTTTATTAAGATTCTCCTAAGAAATTCTTCATTTAGGGTGGTTTGTTATACAGTAATAGGTAGCTGACATAGAGTGGTTTCTGTGTTGTCCCTTTAGCTGAGAGACATTATATGAATTGTTGACATGTTTGTATATTGAGTATTGTCTGGACTGATGACATGGCTCAGTAGGTGTGTCCTTTGACTTATACACACAGAAACACACACAGACACACAGACATACACACACCGATACA